>JAKWJD010001755.1:77830231-78430231 GCA_027705065.1 Solanum peruvianum
TTAGAAAGAGAAATAGTTTTAATCATTCCTTAGGGGAAGAGGGTCTGACAAATACTCTAACTTTGGCCGTAATTGTTGTTACGATACCAAAATTTATGGAGAAACCTTTTAGCATGCACTATTCAATAATATATTTTAAAGGTATACATATGCTCAAGTGGACACATCGCATTTTATAATTATGCAATATTTTTATGTCCATGTGGACACATATATACCTTTAAAATAACTATTAGACATTTAGGATATATATAACGGTCCTTTCCAAAGTTTGGTACCGTTACAACAATTTCAATCAAAATTTGAATATATTTCAGATCTTTTCCCCTTCTTTAGGGGGTTGAATTTTTCTCTCTATTATGTCAGTGAAATGCAGATTATATTCATTTATTCATCTTTTGTTACTATTTATTAATGGGAAAAGGGTCTGATATACCCCTCAACTTTGTCATTGGAGCTGATATACCTTCGTTATAAAAGGGGCTCATATATGCCCTTACCGGTATACAAACTGCTCATATATACCCCTGCCGTTAAAAATGGCTCACATATACCCTTATTTAACGGAAGTTAAAAAGTTAATTTTAAATTTATATTTATTACTTCTAAATTTTTTAAAAATTATTTAGGGATATATATGATTCTTCTATCAAAGTTCAAGGTATATTTTAATGTTTTCATACATAAATTATTTTTGACTCTTTTATTATAATTATTTGAGTTTCTTATTCTTATTTGTTTTTTTTTTCATTCCTTAGTTTAAAGAAAAAAATTAAACTATTTTTTACAGTGTATTGTAATTTAATTTAGTATTCGAAGAAAAAATTTGGTCATCTACAATAAGTTTACAAGAATATTTAGAAACATAAATAAATTTGATTATCAAAATAATAATATAAATTAGTCATTGAAACAAAAAAAAAGTCAAAAAAATATGTTTGACGATGATTAATTTACTCATATAGGATTATATATTTTAGAAAAAAATAATAAAAATTTAGATTAAAATTATTTTTTTTCATTTCGTTAGAGGAAAAGGGTATATGTGAGCAATTTGTTTATAAATAGGGGTATATATGAACCACTTTCATAACAAGGAATATATCAGCTCTAAATGAAAAAGTTAAGGGGTATATCAGACCGTTCTCCCTTTATTAATTAATATTACAATGACAGACAAATCAATTTTTACTGATAGGATTTTATTAAAACTTTTTGATAAAAGAACAAAGCAAAGCTCTTGATTTAATGATCGTACGGAGAAAGAATTAAAGATTTACATCTTTTTATTCATTAATTCTAACAAGAAAAATTTAATGATTGATCGGTAAATAAAAGTATGTAATGTTATTATGAGTAACATTTTATTATTTAGTTATTTAGTACAAAAGAGATGTTAATTAAAGTTGACTCTTAAGAATCAAAACATGACAAGTAAAAATAAAGGAAAAAAATAATTGGATATTAACTTATTACATTAAAAGTGAGTAGGAAGAAATTCAATTATGAATACAAATATATATTAGAAAAAACTTATTGATGAGCATTCTAATATTTGACTAATTAAATATTTTATAACATTTTAATTTATAGTAAGATTAAAATGGTAAGCAATTTTGAAGCTGAAAGCTTTTCACTTTTAATAATAACAATAACAATAATAATAATAATAATAATAATAATAATAATAGGAAGTAATCTAAGAAAATTCAAAAGTTATTAATATTTAATTAAAATGCTAATGAATGAAACTTTGTGCAAAATAGAACAATTAATGAAAGCCCTACACTCTACACAACCAAAAGACAGAAGCAATAAAGAAGATAAACGCAATATAAACTCCAAATCATAGCATGAGCAGCACCTTTAATTGTAATAAAATGAAGTACAGATTTCATTAATCAGATCTCAAAATAGTACTAAACCAGAGGTTTATATAATTTGATTTACACAAACATTTAACCGAAGAAGCAAGCAAAGCCCTAAAACAGAACACAAATTAATGATAAAACATAAAAGAAGGTTCCTAAGCCCTTTCTCCTCGAATCCTCCTAGCAAGCTGAATATCCTTGGGCATGATGGTAACCCTCTTTGCGTGGATTGCACAGAGATTGGTATCTTCAAAGAGCCCAACGAGGTAAGCTTCAGCAGCCTCTTGTAGCGCAGCCACAGCACTGCTCTGAAATCTCAGATCTGTCTTGAAATCCTGAGCGATTTCCCTCACTAGCCTCTGAAATGGCAGCTTCCTGATCAACAACTCGGTAGACTTCTGGTACTTCCTGATTTCTCTCAGGGCCACAGTTCCTGGCCTGAAACGGTGAGGCTTCTTCACTCCTCCGGTGGCCGGAGCTGACTTTCTGGCAGCCTTGGTAGCTAGTTGCTTCCTTGGAGCTTTTCCACCAGTGGACTTGCGGGCTGTTTGCTTGGTACGAGCCATTTCGATTGTATGCTAAAATTGATAGATTGGGAAATGCTTTTGATTGTGCAAAAGAAGGTGAATTTGAGAGATATAATATAGGAGTGAAGCTTAGCGGGAATCATAAGAAATTTGGGAGGGAGTTATGAAATTTTGGGAGGTCAAATAACATCCGTTGGATCATAAAAATTTTCAGTATTGAACGGTAGAGATCTCACAAGTAAATGTTTGCTAGGATACCAATCCGCGTGCTACTTTATTAACAAATGGTTGTTTGCCACGTGGATTTTCATTTTTCCCTTTGTGTGTCTTGTTTTGGGCCAAAGTTAAAGATGGTAAGCCCATATTATGAGATTGGACCTGTTTGTGTGTCTTGCTGAAAAATAAGTAATGTTAATATACTGTTGCTCCGCGCAGATTCTTCAAAACTAGCGTATTTTTCATGAATGCATGCATCCTTTTTGAAGAGTGCGAGGAACATAGGGCTAACATATACTAGTAGATGCCCATGTCAAACTTCTCGAGCATCTGTTTTAAGCTCAATAATGCAAATGGAGATGAACGCCATGCTGGAGAATTAACAGCTGCAACGTGCTATTCCTACTAGTTTTTTTGTCTCTACTGAGATTTTGAACTCGAGTATCTCATGCTTATCACCTACTTCATTGGTCACGAAGTCACACCTTTGGGTGCCACTTACAAACAAGCTCATTCTATATGTTTGATCCAAATTTATCTGCAAGAGCGCATATGCTTGATCAACACAACAACAATAGATTATAATAATCAATTGGGGATGACAAATCAAAGCTACACCAGAAGCTAATGGATATGATATAATAGGTTCAAAATCTACACAAAACAACCAAGAGCTCAAAACAACTGGACCAGTGTATGTTTTACATCCCCCTCAATTCTTTCTTCCATAATAGGAAGAGTATCTTGTAAAGGAAATCTCAAATTGTAAAATTGACTGCCTTGCCGGACGTACTAAGTTTAGCTATAACATCTTTTAGAAACCTGCCCATCCAGCAGGTTGGGACGCTGATTTGCTATCTATATTCTTTGGTTCACCAAAACGCTGAGAATTTTTCGACTCATTGAAAGTGGCCTTTATCTGAGAGCTGGAAGCCGGCACAGCTCTAAAGCTATCCGTTCCAAATGCTGATGTATTAGTTTCAGATGTCTCTCTGTTCTGGTGGCCATTTTTTGTCCTGACAGATCTAGGAGTAGAGTTAACTGGAGTAGCTTGTTGCTTTGGATCATCCGCAAATGCTTGCCAGGATTTTGAATCTGAGCTCACCTGACTCTGGCCAAATAATCCTTGCTGAAGTTCCCAAACTGTTCCTTCAATGTTATCTTTTTTCTGTAACAAAATCAATTTTGAATTAATAATTATTGAATAATCAATTATAAATTTTACTAACAATGAAAATTTAATAGCAAAGGATGTACCGTTGGAGTACTGGATGGTTGACTTCCAGGAGATGCGTGGTGGTCCCTCGTGGTGTCTACATTTGGTGATGTTTGAGTTCTGGCAGCAAGAGCTTGCTTAAGCTCTTGTAACTCCTGTCGCTGTGATCGGCATATTGCAGATAGCTTTTCATATTTAGATGTTATTTCAGCCTTCTCCATGTTGGCTCGTGACAGCTGTTGCTTCAACTTCTCAACCTCAACTTCCATGAGCTCTTTCTTCTCCGGTTGTTTCGTGTTATTTCCAGGGCTAGGTTTATTGGTACAGAATTCCGCAACAAAAGAATGGAATCCTTCACCTTGGGGGGCAGTTGGCCCCTCTAACTTTGACGATTTATTATTCCCAACATTCTGACCTGAACCATCCTGGAAAAAGTTTATCTCAAAATCCCTTGATGGGGCTTCCCCTGCTCTATTGGTTAGTTTTGGTCGCACATTATTTTGCATCGGGTGGGAGCTGAGACTTTCCTCTTTCCAAGGGCTATTTCGATTAGAAACAGAAACCTTATTGGGATGACTCTTGTCATGGACTGAGGAACTGTGCCTTATCTCTTCGTCAAATTTGGGTCTGCTTGTCTCCTCTGAAACAGAGGCATTTGTTGCATGCTGAGTATTCCAGAATGCACCGATTGGACCAGTAGCTCCACCGGCTTTTGAATTATGTGATGCAGGCGATGCATTATGATTAGGTTCAGCAGCCGAAGGAGGTGGCGGAGGATTTCTGCTAGGCATTGGACTAGTCTTACCAGCAGCTCTTGGAAATCCTGAAAATCCAGCAGATATTAGATTTCAATGAAGTGGAGCCAGGATTTTGCATCTTACTAGTGTCTCCAGTCGCAACATAGTAGAGATGTCACGTCCCATATGAAAACCCCCATTCCTCTCTCCCCACAATAGGAGAAAGATGTGTAATTCATATGTAACATTACAAGCATCAAAAAAATATTTCAATTGTACAGTAAGCATGGAACCATATAAAACAGCATATCTGTCAATTTCAACTTCCAATACTCTTCTTCTTTTTCCAGCTTCAGCCGAATATTGTTCAAATGACTACTAAGGAACTTCAGGTGACTTCTAGACCAGAACCAGAAAAGGGAACTTTTAAGATTTTGTATAATTGATGAAAAGAATTTTAAATGACAGAAATTGATTCTTTATTATCAATGTTATCTTCCAACGAACTTCACGGATAAAACGTTAATCAATCACAAACCTGAGAAATTCCTATAAGTAGTTCACACTAAAAACAAAAGATCTGGAAAAAGCATTTATCACCTTCATGCCCATCAATACCCTGTTGCTGCATTTCAGGGGGTCTTTCGGGTAACGACTTTTGAAGCTCATCTGGCAACAGACCATTAACACGGAACCACACCTGCATAAAATAAAACAAATTGAGTTAGAAAGCTTTAGAGTAGGGTCAGCCCTTATGATTGCTATGGGCAGCACCACTCTACAACTAACCTAAGTTTATGCAGATGAATGGCCAATCAAGCAAAGCGCTTGCCTGCGTGATATCTGGTCTGGCATCTGGTGATGACTGAAGCATATCTCTTATTAGGTCTATGATGGAAGTGCTGTATTTTGGTAATTCTGGAATCCGGTAATTGCCATTTAAAACTTGAAGTTTTGATTCACCATCAAATGCAGACTTGAAGTAGCATATCCGAAAGAGTAAACAGCCAAGGGCCTGCAAGACAAAGGTGCCGCTGTGTTCTAAGAAAACCCCATAAATCTACGTAGAAGAATTAATTTTCTGATTGTTAAAGATAAAATCTAGATAAAGGATTTGCTGTTTCTGAAATCATCTTAAAGTTCCTTCGGTCTGCTAAACTTACCCATATGTCTACCTTCTCATTTATAAGTTCTCTTCGGTACAAATCCCACATCTAAGGCAAGAAAAGAAGGGATATAGAAGTCAGCAATCAATACCATCGAATATAACAATAATCAATAACAAGGTCCTCAATCAACCTCAGGAGCTCTATATGCAGGTGTCGTGTGTTTCCTTATATTGTCCTCCTCAATTCCCATTTCCTCAGGTTTCTCAAAACGTTTGTGGTTGGTTGAAGTACTACCAAAATCACACAACTTCCACAATCCATCAGCACCCAGCAAAAGGTTCTCAGCCTTCAAATCTCTGTAGAACAGGAAAAACAGTACAGAATGAAAGAATAATAAAATCAGAAGATAAACTTATGTGAATAAATTCAGCCTAGTCAGTCACGGTTTTGCAATAAATTGGATCACTTAACTGTTCACTTTTGTGCATTGAAATTCCTAGCTGCTTATGTCAATAACTTGAAACAACTCAAACTCATAGATTGTATATGGAATCAACAGAACCATTAAGCAGAAGGTTAAATGGAATTGTACTGTATCTTTATATTTTTGGTGTAAAGAGAAAGGTCTAATGGAAACAGAACAGATTGAAGAGTTATTAGGATCGTTGCAAGTTTTTTTTTTCTCTTCTTTTGTCCCCCTTCATTTTTTGAAGGTCACCAGCATATTCTTAATGCTGAAGAATACAATATAAACATTTTTAAAAAAAAGTGATAACTCAGTAGCTCTAACCACAAACAAGGGAAAGCGCAACAGACGAAAATCAAGGCAATGAACAAAATTAAGCTGAAAAAAAATATAAAGAGAGTTGAAGACAGATGTGGATTACATGACAACATATTTCACATAAAATGAAAAATACTGTGCAAGCAAAGAAGAAGAATTATGATTTATGAAGCCCTAAATCACTGACAGATGAAACATAGTGAGGACTATTATAAACAAAGCCTAACCTCAACTGAAATTAGTGCTAAAGAAAGTTCGTCATCATTTTAGAAAACTATTCGGGCTTAAGAGTTTTTGTCTTTACCTGTGAGCTATGGGTGGGGATTGGCAGTGCATAGCAAAGACCGCGTTGCACACATCCCTGAATATTAAGAGGGCCTGTTTCTCCTCAAAGAAGCCAGCTCCTCGGTTCTCAAGGACACTAACCAAGGATTGTTCACAATATTCCATGACAAGGAGAGCTTCCTTTGTACGACCCATATCCAAGATGGTATGCGCGTGAAGTGTAACAACATTAGGATGACCCTTAAGCGATTTCATCACCGAAATCTCTTTCAATACTAGATCAAGTGATTCTTCATCATTAACAATCATATGCTTTAATGCATACTGCTTTGAACCATGTAGCATATCTCGTGCTAAATAAACACAAGAGAATCCTCCCTCTGCAATTGCATTGCGCACGTGAACTTTGATATTGCCAATATCAATGCTACGACCTTCAAGCCCAGTCTGTTCCTTGGGCATAAAAGGTTTGAATCTCCACATCTTAAATAATTCTATCAGAAGAGAGAAAACCACTATGAATCATGGCGAAGATAAAACATTTAGCAATATAAACAGTGAAATTAGAATCTGCATGCAGTAAAGCGAATTAGCTGTACAACCACTATGAAAAAAAGTAAAGCACATGTTCTTTAGGTGGTATATGTTTGGAGTTCTACAAATACTGAGTTAGAAGCTCAGCATTACTTAAGTGTTTGTTTGACTTGTTTCTGGAACAAATTTTTAACTTTTTATGAACATTTCCAAATTGAGTTTCCAAATCTCAGTTTTTGAGTTTTAGGAAGATTTGAAAAGTTGAGTTTGGAAATCTCAAAAACTCAAAAAACTTTTGCTAATTTTTTGAAAACCTCAAAGGAACGTCAGCTTGCTAATTCATGATCACCCTGAAATGGTTACACCTATAGGTAGAAGACTGCAGATATTTACATTAGAGGCACAAACAACAATATTACCACCAAAACTTCACTCCTACAAATGTTTAAAAAAAATCTGTTGAACATTTCCAGAAATAAATCTTTCTTCTTTTTGCGTTTGGAGGGGGAGGAAGGTGATCAAAATTTTAAACTTCCACCAGATCAGGAACAATTACAAACTTAGACCATGTTTAAAAGTGAGTTGGCTAAACAAATGAAGTAGGGACTGGAGCTGCAGGCCTTTGAACCAGATCAATACTGGGGACTGATGACACATGGGAAAACTCAAGAGCCTTGACCAATCAGAAAAAAATACCGCTTCACTAATATATATTTACTGTCCATGAGACCTGCTACACCATATTACTTCTGACAGATGTTTCAAAATATATATAATACCATAAATAACCTTTAATGTAAAGAGATATTTATGGTAAAAGAGCCTTTATCATAGAAAGATAATCATAAAATCTATCCACTACTATGTCATACAGAGAGAAAACAAGCTGTGTATTTAATGATACAATTGGACTGACACAAGGAATAATGGAACTCCAAAATTAAAGACAAGCAAGATTCTAGATTCATGAACACAACGACAACCGCTCTATCCGTACAATCTACATAGTACTGTTATTAAGCCTGATTGATTGCCCTTTGGCCTAGTGTAAAGGAGTTATGGTGTAGTCTATCGAATGTATCAAGTGTGATCAAACTTGTTGGTTTCTTCTCTTCTTTTCAGAATAAGCAGATAAAATTGGTTATTATATGGTAATGACAATCAGCAGAGATATCTGCACCAGATTATATTGGAAGTATGAAAAGAAAAATTAATTTAAAGTTTCAAACTAATAGTACAGTACTCCAATTTTCAAATATGCAACATTGAGCTTCATTTAATTTTTTTAAATTTGTACAATTATAAACTTGCATACAGCAACTGTTTGCCTCTATGGCGCCCATTTAGCCTCGAAACACACGCAAACACGCCATTTACACGCAGATTCAAGTCAATCACATAAAAGTTAAAACATAACATATTTCAGTTTACAGTATTACAACTGCATTCAGGTTTTCAAATATAGTAAACTTCTTTTTTTATATAAGTAATGATATATTAAAAATGGTATAACAACACTTAAGACAATGCATTAATAATTACAAAGTTGCAAAGCCCAGATCATATCTAACATAAAATCTACATCATTTACAAAGGCCATGTTGCACCAAACGACTAGCAAGGGAATACAATTTCATTTTCAAGTATGTATGTTGCTCCATGTTTGCATACAAAAAGATTCATAAGGATACATCTTTGCTTTGCCTAACTTTTTATTCTTTTCATAGGTCCAACAAATTCAAGCTGTTGCAACTATTAAATTCTGAAAGTTTTTGCTTAAAAAAATACAGACCTGAGGCGAGATAATGCAATTAGCTTTCTTTCTTGACCATCTACTAAAACTTAAGCGCTATACTACTTTCTAAGAGAACATCCATAGCACTAACCTCTCGCATTTTTTCCAAAACTCTAGGATGATTTCTTATTGACAACATGAAATTGCCCAAAAATGAAGATATAACTTGTTCAGATGTTGAAATCAAAGATAATAATGTCTCATCAGGCAATGGATCCAAATTCCCACAAAAGATTCTTAATGTTTAACCAAAACAGTAAGCTAGAAGATTCATTTGCACCCAATAACAGCTCCACATGATCAAATTTTGGTCAAGCAAAACAAAATCAGGCCATTCATATACAAATCAAAAAATCAAACTTGATAGCATCCTACAACCACCAATTGATACCACAGAATAAAGCAAGATTAAAGAATCAAAATTTACAGTAAATGAACACTACCCAATTGCAAATAAATCCAAGAAACAACCAAAAACATTGTAAAAATTCTACCTTGATGTTGTTAGTTACCGATCGAGCACAAGAAAACAAGACACCCCAGATCAGGAAATGAAGAAAATTTCCTACAGTAACTGCATTTAAAGAGCTTTGATGTAAAATTGATGAGATCTGAGACTGAAGATTTGGAAGGTTCTTGGGATTCAGGGGATTGCTGGTGAGATCTAAGAGAAGTGTATAGTAGTAATCTTTGAGGGGTTCTATGGATCGCGTTTTCGCCAATTGGCTTATATGCCTTTTTATTCTAAAGGAATAACTTTATTCCGACTATACTGTATAGTATTTGATTTTCTATCTTGTGAGTTTTTATTTTTTTTTAAAAAAATATTTTATTATTGCTATTTACATCGAAATCTAATTAATTTTAATTTATATTAAGTATGGGTGTATTTGAAGTGAACACTTTTTTATAAAAATTATTTGTATTCGAGCTTAAATCAAAAATCTTCGATTAAGAAAAAATAGTTGGTGAGGTCTTTTTCGAGTGGTGATGTTTATCTTCTTTCTTTGTCCATTTTTTACTCTATCAAGACATTTGTTTTGCATTTTTCTTCTTTTTTTGTATTCAATAAAAAAAGATTTAGTAATCTGATGAAAAATATCATTACGTAATATCTTTTTTTTTCTAGATTATCTGAATGGTCTTTTTAACAATTGAATTAATATTTCTCTAATTGTTAAGAGTCTTAGAACATTTTTGTGTAGTTACTGATAATGTGCTTAAAAAAGTTGAGAAATGTATTGAGTTTTGTGTAATAATTACTTATATGTTTTGTTGAATAAATATTTTGTTAGTGTTACTTATGCTTATTGCCTGGTCTATGTTATGGAAAGCCTTTCAATTTCACTTTCAACTTTGGTGGTTGTAGTGTTTAAGCATTGTGTTCATTTAAATTTAATATTTTTTATGTGAACTATAAATTTGTGTGAGAAAAATTAATTAAAATTTTAATAAATATTATGTTATAATTATAATTTTTAAAATATAGTAAATTATAAATCTTGAATCTATATTTGATGTTGATATATGAAATTATATTTCACTTGAGAACATTATTTTTCTAACTATATTGGAAAAATAGTTATTGATCCAAAAGGTGAAAATGTGGCATCTTTTATTGCTGAGATCAAGTAGATTGAGAGTATGTTTGGAAAGTTATGTTGATAAATTAAATTTGATATAATTTGGTGTAATTATATTATGTTTGATTACTTATGTAATTATTTGGTCAATAAGTAATTAAATTTAATCGGCATGATTCGTTAACAAGGAGAAGAGGTGGAATGTTGATAATTACAGCATATAATTATAAGATTTTAATTTCTTATTATTCTTATTTTTATTATTTCATTTTAATTTATTTTGTATATTTGTTAGTTGACATTCTTTTCTTATTTTTATTATTCTAAAAAGAGAAAATGCACAAGTAACTCTCTTAACCTATGCTCGAAATCTTAAAGACACACTTATACTATATTAAGGTCCTATTACTCCTTGAATTTATTTTATAAGTAATTTTCTACCCCTTTTGGCCTACGTGGCACTAACTTGAAAAAAAAAAGTCAATCAGCGTTGGGCTCACAAGATAGTTCCACGTAGGTCGAAAAGAAGTAGAAAATTATTAATAAATAAGTTCAGGAGGGTAACAGGACCTTAATATAGTATAAGTGTGTCTCTGAGATTTCAGGCATAGGTTGAGGGGTATTTGTGCATTATCCCTTCTAAAAGTTCTAAAAGTTTATTTTTATCGTATACATTATTTATATTTCATTTCTTTCCAATTCGCATTTTCTATTTCATGTGATTTTATGGATTTTTTTCGTATTATCTATATATTTATGTCATGTTTATTTATTTTATTAGTATAATTTTGCTAGTATTATGATTTTTAAATCAAAGTAGAATTTATTATTGAGTAAAATTATAGACTTTCATTTTCCTATTCTTTTAAATTATTATTTATGTATGTTACATTGAAATTTGACATAAATGTATATGCTAAATTTATTGTTTTTGAATTTAGAGTTTACGTTATATTTTTCGTTCAAGTTGTTTTAATAGTATCGACTTGAAACTTGACATTACAAGTTTATTTTTTTTCATTAAAATTGATAGATTATCTTTTTTGTCAAATATTATTTTAATAATTTATATTATTAATCTTTTTGATGCTCAAAAAAAAATATGTACTTTTAATTTTTGTAATTATTTACTTTTATTATTTTTAAATTTTAATATAATCTTATAATTGCAATGATGTAAGGTTAGTATAATTTTCTAAAGGGAAAAGGGTCTGATATACCCCTCAACTTTGTCATTTAGAGCTGATATACCCCTTGTTATGAAAGTGACTCACATATACCCCTACTTGTAAACAAATGGCTCACATATACCCTTTTCCTCTAACGGAAATGAAAAAATAATAATTTTCAATCTAAATTTTTATTATTTTTTTCTAAAAAATATAATCTCATATGAGTAAATTTAATCCTCGTCAAAAATATATTTTTTTTACTTTTTTTTGTTTCAATGACTAATTTATAATTATATTTTGATAATCAAATTTATTTATGTTTCACTAATATTCTTGTAAAACTTATTGTAGATGACCAAAAATTTTCTTCGAATACGAAATTAAATTACAATACACACAAAAAAATAGTTTACTTTTTTATTCTTTAAATTAAGGAATGAAAGAAAAAACAAAATAAGAATAAGAAATTCAAATAACTATAATAAAAGAAGTCAAAAAATAATTTATGTATGAAAAAAATTAAAATATACATTGTACTTTGATAGAAGAATCATATATACCCCTAAATAATTTTTTTTAAAAAAATTAGAAGTAATAAATATAAATTTAAAACTAACTTTTTAACTTCCGTTAAATGAAGGGTATATGTGTGCCATTTTATAACGGCAGGGGTATATGTGAGCCGTTTGTATAACGGTAAGGGCATATATGAGCCACTTTTATAACGAGGGGTATATCAGCTCCAAATGACAAAGTTGAGGGGTATATCAGACCTTTTACCTTTTCTAAAATTAAAGAACGGCCGTTATGAAACCCTTGCGGCAATACAAAACCCTGAAAGCAGAAAACTGAAGAATAAGCAGACAAACACCAAAAAGTTCAAAAAAAATTTGAAGAGCGACCGTAAGCAGTGTAATGGAGAAGGAACAAGAATCAAACCCTAACCCAATTTCATCAGTTGAATGTGAAGAGTGCAAGTTAAATCCATGGAAGTATAAATGCCCAGGTTGCTCTATACGTACTTGTAGTCTCCCTTGCGTCAATTCCCACAAGCAAAGGACTGCTTGCAATGGCAAAAAATCCCTCACTGAAGTTCTCCCTCTTTCTCAATTCACCGATAACATCCTTTTATCAGGTATGTCATTATTTCGTCCAAAAGTTTGAATTTTTATTGTTTTTGAAATCAATTCCTGTTTTGCTTATCTGTGGATTTTGTTTGAAACTGCCAACATCTTTTCCCTTTAATTGCTTTGTGTGGAACTCGTTGCTTTGGAGCATTTTGGTGATATTTGAGCATAAAGATTCTTGTTTTTACCATCTTGGTGGTACTAGTTAATTGGAAATTCCATATCCTGTATACAAACATTAACTAAAAGAAAATGAGGTATGGGAGACTATACCTCGATTGAGGCAAAGCAAGAGGAGTAACGGTTACAGGCCTTGTGCGTTCGTCTCCTAGCTCCACTTTTCTAGCTAAACATTAACTCCTTGTTGAATTTTGGCATAGCCCAAGAAACACCAAACCATATGAAGTATCCCACCATAACCTCATGGCTAGTTTGCAATGTAACAAGATGGATCCACGTACCTCACTCGACTCCTTACATACGAAACACCAATTTATGCAAACAACTTTTCATTTTCTAAGAATCTCTGTCAAAAACACCTCTATAGTTGCCAATCATGTGGAAGCACCACCTTCTACAACACTGACCTAATCATATGGGAAACTATCCTCCACACTAACAAGACACTTCTCGTAGAAGGATTTGACACAAATTATTTTGTTACGTCCCACCTCCCAACTCAAAGGATTGGGTTTGCCAATTGGCTCACATTGCTTGTAAAGTAAAATAGCAATCTTTGAAGCTCGACCACCTCCCAGTCTTGGAAATTCCTTGTGAACCTGAAACCCAAAAAGTCCCATCCCCCTTGTGTTCCCCTAACGGACAATTCTCTATAGCAAGGGGTCCTATACAATACCAAGAATTTATTTTTTAACACCACACCAACACACCTTTTTCCCTCCCAAATCTATCTCCATTCATAACCTGAACCTTAAAAGCAATGCTATCATTAAAGGCTTCCCAACCCCTCATTATATTTCTCCACACACCACAGACGAAAGACATAATAATCGCATTTGTTCTCCATCCCCTTTCCGCTACTCCATATTGATTCACTGTCACCCCGCTCTCCATAAAGCTTCTCCCTCCACCCCGAATTGCCACCACCATTTACACAAAAGTGCTTTGTTCAAAACCTTGAAGGTTTTAACCCCAAGCCATCCCCCACCATTAGGAGCTCTCATGGTCTCCCATCGTACTAAGTTAAAATTCTGTTTCCCATTTACCGCATCCCAAAAAAAGTTTCCTTGCAACCTTTCTGACTTTGCTATAACAACAGAGGGTGCATCAAAAAGGACATGCAATATATAGGAATACTCATGTTACCAATTTCAAAAATATGTAGGAATACTCGATAAATTGCTCTTAATAAGCACTTCCGTCCCTTCTTGGTGAAAAACATCTCTTCTGCCATGCTGCTAGCCTCTTCACTGCCCTCTGAATGACCGGATTCAAGTCTTTACTCTTCAAGATAGCTGCATTCTTTGATTGAGGAATAGGACCTTCGTTTACTCTCAATTTGTCTCCCTTTCTTTCCGTGACCTGCTGTACCAGTCAAAATCTTGAAACACAAACTTGACTCGAATTTCGTGGAATCTTCTTCAAAATGATTTTTCCCGCCTTTTTTTCCCCCATGTAATGCTTTCCGTTGAACTCTTTACTTTTGACCATTTTGGTGAAACCAGTGTCTAAAGATTGATTAGCTTTGTTGTTGACATTTTTATCCAAGTCTCTCTCTCTTTGATCGATGAAAAAGACCTTTGCTTTACTTTGATATTTTTTTCTTGAAACATGACTTGCATCAGATGTAATCAAATATTGTTGAGAATGTCATTGTAGCATTACTCAAGGTGTTTTATTATTATTATTATTATCTATTCAGTTCTCCTACTTTAGATTCATTTGTACTCAATGGAACAATAGTATTACTTTGCATTTCTCTCTTTATTTTTCTGATAATGATGTGCTATCTGAGAACCTCTTCCTACTGCAGATTATAATATGCTTGAGGATGTTAAAAGGTTTGCTGAATCTGCAAGAAGAATGAGACAGAGGCTATGTGGCTACTCTCGTTTTAAGCTTCCTTTCCCTCTTAAAAACCTTCGTAGAGCTGCAGACAGTCGCAGAACTAAAATACACTTTCTGTCCAGTGGAATGTCAAAGAGGGAGAAAAATCAAACTTATTACAACAACAGGTAATTGTTGATCTCAAATGCATAAGGTTGCAGTGATATTCTGTTCTTTGGTCAACCCATCATGCTTATGGTATTTGTATCTCTGATTGGACTATAACATTGCCAGTTTTGTGGAACGGATCCCTTCAAATGACTTGATTTTGGATCCCAGAAACTGAGGAAATGGAGAACCCCTTCCTGTGTCAACTTGTATATATTTTAATAGTAAAAAACTGAAACTCTAGAGGTTCTCATCTTCTCATAAAAGTACAAAGTTTGCAAATGGCCTTTTGGTTTAACTATTACCTTAGCATTTGACATCGTATTCTCCTTTCCTCTCTTCCATTTCCATCTTTTGTCATATCACTTCGCCTTGTTTAGAGTCACTGTAGTAGCAATGTAGCATCTGTGGAAATAGTTTTATCTCACTTGTTCAGAATTACGTAATGACTTGATCCTCTCGCTAAGGTATGGATGCAACTTACATTTCTATTTGAGTTGTCACCTTAAAAAAACTAAGATCCTTTTCCAACATAGTTGAGAACGTTGTCAAACTACCAGGTAGTGATTGTTGAAGTGCAGAAAAATAAATAAATTAATGAGAATGCTCGGTATAAGTCGAAATGGAAGGAATTTTATGTCTGATGGGAGTCTCTACGATGAAAGAAGAAGGAAAAAATAAATAAAATTATGTTTCTAGTCTAATGTAAACGCAATTTGTAATTGATTAGGTTTTGGCGCATAAGAATGTCATCTTTCTATAATTAGAAACAACTTAACTCTAAAATTCTCCAATACCCTAAATGAAATGATTTAAAACCACACAAATGTCTAAGATTTGTTTTAGACCACAAATTCAAAAAATCTTCCGTTCTTTCTTAAACTTTGTGCCTAGTCAAACGGTGCCACCTAAATTTATGGGGGGGAGTACCCCCAAAGAGGGAAACCAAACAAAATTGCGGTGGAAGCAAAGAAAAAGAATTCACTCTTCTAGCTCGCTTAGCTTAATGGAAGTTGCTTGCAAGACTTTGGATATGCTTTTGCTAAATGACCTCCGCATTACATGATAGTACATTTGGGAGCCATTGCCCCAGAGGTGAGGTGCATTGGTAGGTTACTCTCTGGCATATGCAGCATAACACTTGTATTTAGAACATGTACGTGATTGATAGAGCATGCATAGCAGAATTAGTATTAGGTGCAAATATGTGATTGAAGCTTACAGTTGGGCCAGATAGCATTTGTCGATGGGAAAGGCCTTTCCTAGAGGGGCTTTGATAAATATATTCTTGTGCATCCAGTCATGACCAGCTGCTCCTGCTAGTGTGTGTCGATAGTATTGTAGACTCGGTAGTGGATGAGATTCTTGTCTCAAAGTCTTGTTTGGGATTTTGTAAAGTCTTTTGCACTGTTATGGTATAACTATATATATATATATAGTTACCAATTTCAAAAAAAGATTCTTGTCTCAAAGGAAAGTTAATGAGTCATGTTGTCGGTCATTGGTGGAAGTGTGTCCTTGTAACATTGCATAGCCTGAAGAGGGTGCTGTTCTACCTGGACTTTTAGTGAACGCGGCAATGTCACAGTGAAAGACTATGCTTGTGACAGCTTGAGAAGTAGTCAGATGCATACTAATGTTTGATAGGGGAGTAAGATGCATATTATAGCTTGTCCAATGTCCTCTGAAAGATATCTTTAGTTACTCTCCCGAGTTACATGGATGAGCTCTTGATCAACTTCTTACTACCAAGTTCTTGTTGCTGAGTCAATGACTGATTCCCATGTAACTTCTCTCACGTTAACATTTTAGGGAGGACTGTCTTGTAGGTGATGGAGAACTCTGCTACAGTTAAGCTTTAGTCCAATCTTGGTTGTTGACTTATCGTCATTCTTATGTTCAAGTATTAGTATATTTGCTTTGTCATTCATTGACGTCTCTTCCCCTGCTCTTTGTGAACCAAGGATATGAGCATCCATTATCTTATGTTGGTATGAATCAGTATATTTTCAGAAATATTAATGCACAGCACTTTTATGTATTTCCCGCAGGAATAAGTTCATATCTTGGACAATTGAATGGCGGTTTAATTCAACAGACGTTGTCTTGATTGACCACGGGTAACTGTCCTAGACCAACTTTATCACTTTTGAGTATTAGTATTCTCTATTTTGATTTAAATAGTATTGATCTGCATACTATTAGTATCACTTTGAGAAGCTTTGAGTAGTTATATAATTGCTATCGTTGCAGAGTGCATGAAAACACAAGCCTCATCTCTGTGCTCGAGACTCATTTGAAACCTGGCCCGTGGAATCATCCACTGAAGCAATTTTGTGAAGAGTCTTTGGACAGTCTTAAACTTTTCATTCGCAAACATTCAAAGGTCTCTCTCTTTGTTTTGTTTTAAACCTTGTTTGATATGATCATGTTCTTGAGTATGCATGGTCAAAATTGCTTTATAAAATCTGTTCTCTGCATATATTTAAGTACAAAGTTCAAACTTCTGGATAAAATTCACACATTTAGAGAGACAATCCTCTCGCCTTCTGTGATTTCTGTTCTGAATTCAAGACGTGATAACTTCTGTAAGTAGTGCATTTATTTAAGTGTTACAATAGGAAGCGTATCATCTTCTATTTAAGTTGATGCTTGTGTTGTGTGTAAAACCATTATGTTGTTCTTCTTTGCATGCAGTTTTGATGCGAAAAGCTGCACATGTAATTTCTCTTAAAGAGCCTTTTCTTTTTGAATAGATTTGACTCTTAGTCCTGTTTTTAGAATAACGATGACATCTGTCAGTGCACGTGCTGCATGATCCTGGATGTTTGTTAAGGGTGATTTGATTCTGCTTACTCTTCATTTATTTCTTGTGGGTACAATATTTTTTCGTGGATGTGTATTGTGTTTTTTGGTATGTATGATCCTTGAATGAACTATTTATAGTAAATAACGCTGTAGGAAATGTCTAAGTTTAATATTTGTTTGATTGCAGGGGTCGAAATCACCTTTTTGTGAGTTGAATTCAAAAGCTCCATTGCGTGAGCAACTAGCGAATAAAGCTATTTTGGAGTACCCTGTGATTCATGTTTTTCTGCCATCACACAACTATGATTTTGAAGTAATCAAATCTTCCATTCCTCGAAAAGTTGAGCGAAAAGTGCTGCATTGCAGTGATAGTCCAAGTCCCAAGGGAGCGATGTTCAGGGAGGAGGATATAGGGGATGATGGATCATCAGACCCACACATTTCAGATCTCTTGAGTTTTGACAGGTTAAATACAACATTCCAGACCTCTAACAAGTCATCAGACGTGTTATCAGTTGTCGAGGAGGACACTGCATCTGTACTTGGTGATACATTGATAAGTTTTGATTCACAAGTTATGTCAACGAAAGAGATGGACCCGATTGAAGAAAAGTATTGGTCATTGCTGGGTGACATTTTACCAGTGGAAGATGAATTAGAGGAAGGAGAGATAGCTCCACTTTAAATTCGTCGTTGCCTTAGCTGATTATGTTGTCTACCCTAAGTGTTGAGTAAAATGGTTTGCTTTAAGCTTCAGTATCTTGAGTTTTGGTTTCTCCCCCTCGAGATGTGAAAGATCCACCGGAGAGTGGCTTGACCATCGACTCAACTCAACGTGGAGAAAAGGTTAGGAATCTGTCAATCTAAGATACAGAATGCAGTTTCATAGAAGCAGTGTGTGTACCCATTGTAGTTCAGTTAGCAGCAGCATTTAACGTTGCTGGTGCTAGATGATATTACTTGAGCATTGTATTTAAACAAAACTATAGCCAAAAGTTTCTCATTCACAATATTTCAATTTTAAGATTTGCAGAAGGTTTACCAAATTAAACCAATTATGTCGGTTTTTTAAATCTGTAATTTTAATCAAAAGGGTCTCGAGTTTTTTACTGATAAAGTTTCTATATGAATCATATAGTTTGTACTCCAAATAGTTTTTAAATTTTTAATTATATCTTTAAATAAAATATTATAATGTCATATTTTATTACTATAGTTTTCCCGTAAATATTACTAACTCTGTAGAGTATTATATGACTGAAAAGTCATGATGACACGGGCACATACAAGAATATTTTCATGTGATAAATTGTTGAATACTCATATTATTGAAAAATGTTTATTGAATTTATAAAATTAATTTGAAACTTTTTAGTTTTTCTGTTAAAATTAATTTTTTGGATGAAATATTTGTTAATATAGGTTTTGATGGATGAGAACATAAATTATATAAAGAGTATTAATTTAAGAGAGATAAAAGTTGAATTAATAGAAATATTTGTGATTTTAAAAGTATTATTAATAAAATACTTTAGTAATATAACTCCTAACAAAAATTATTTTATGTCAAATGAACATGCATTAAATAGTATAAAATAGTTAGGCCTAAGTCATCTGCAGCCCCTTAAAGTTGTCCACATAATTCACTTAGACACCTGAACTAGGACTTATACCTATTGAACACCTAAATTATCAAGAAATGTGCCTATTAAACACAAAACGCTGATGTGGCAAAATAAGTGTATCTCACTGCTGTTGAGCGCTGTGAATACCTTTTTTATTTTTTTTAAAAAATATTAATACCTACTTTGTTGACACTTGGCATGCATGGACTAAAATATATATAAAAAATTAATTTAATTAAACATAAATCTTTTAAATCATTAAAAAAAAAAAAACCACACTCATCTTCCTCAACCCACCATTTAAACTACCATCCATTCATTCCCCCAAAATCCCTCATTTTTCCATCCAAAAACAACATGAAGAAATCACTTTCTTAGCAACCTCTGTTTCTGCTGCCTACCGCCACCGTCTCTTCTGTATCCGAAGTTCGAATTCTCTTCACAAGGACGATAATTTGAAGAAAAATGAAGATTGTCAAAATCGGTGAAAGCATCAACCCACCATTTTAAAAACTTCAAATTTCTCTGTCTTTTGTTATGATTCATTTTTTTTTTCATTTCTGTAAATAAAGTACCTGTTGAATTTTCAAGAAGAAGAAGAAATGGACCATTTGAGAAATAGCATATAACGAAGAAAATGAAAGAGGACAACATTTGGTGGATGAATTCGGAATGAAATGGGGTTAGGCATTTTTTTTGGTATGCAGAGAAATGGTGATTGTGGAACAACAGAGAAGAAGAAGAGAGAAGATGAAGAAAAAAGGGCAGTAAGTTAGATGGGGTGGGGGGAGGGTGGGGAGAAAGATTTTTTTTTTATCATTTAATTTTTTATATATTATAAAGGAAGGAAATATTCTTTATTTTTTAAAATTAAAATTATGGGCCATATGCCACGTGTCGTAGTTCTATTCGTAATTTTTGTCAAGATAAGAAGTGTGCATTACACGCACAATATTTGTAAAGGTGATTGTTATTTTATGTTTAATAGGTAAATATTTATTAATATTAAAGTGTCTAATTGGTAAGAATCTCAGTTGAGGCGTCTAAATGAATTATGCGGACAACTTTAAGGGGCTATCGATGACTTAGGCCAAATAGTTAATTGTGTCATACTTTATTTGATATATACTTGAAAATAGATCAAAACTTGTTGATGACTATGAGCCTGTTTGGCTCAGCTTAAAAGCTGGTTTTTGACTTATTTAGTTGTTGGCAATACTTAAAATAATTTTTTTTAAGTTAAAAAAAGCTTATTTTAAGTCAAAAGTTAAAAGCTGGGGTAGGGGTGCTTTTATTTTTAACTTATAAAATATTTTAAGTTGACCATATTTTTACCTTTTTGCCCTTAATATTTTTATGCAATCTCCAAATTACCCAATAAACCCTAACATTTGTATTATTTTAGTTTTTCCACTTTTATGTTAGTAAAGTGTTCTCTTTCATTTTGATATTTGTATTTGAATCAAACAACTTATTTTTGAAATATAAATTAATATCCTCTTATAAGTAATTTGTTGATAAAGAAGTACGTGGATGATAGACAATTACTATTACTAATGAATGAAAATAAAATAAATCTTAAATCTTTCAAGTGATCTATTCAAATTATATATTATTAAAATATAAAATAAGTTGCACATATAACTTAAATAAAAATTTATATTCCTCTTATAAATAATTTATGATAATAAAGAAATATGTGAATGATAGACAGTTATTATTACATATGGATGAAACTAAAATAAATCTTAAATCGTTCTTTGATCTATTCAAATTATATATCTTTAATATCTATAATAAGTTTATATTCCTCTTATAAATAATTTGTGATGAGAAAGAAATATGTGAATGATAGCAAAAGCTGTTTATCAGCACTTAATTGTCAAACACATCAACAAATTTTTTTTAACTTCAGCACTTTTATCCAAACGGATAATTGCTTATTTTAAAAATAAGTTTCAGCACTTTCAAAAGTACTTCTTTAAAGTTGCTTTTATTAAGCCCATCCAAACGGGCTCTATGTAAAGTTGCAATTACCTTAAACACCCCAACTAAGGGCCTGTTTGGCTATAGCTTTTTCAAGTAAAATTTGGGAGGAAATTTGATATATAGTGTTTGTTTATATAATTTGATAAATAAATTAAATTCTTAAATACTAAAAAAATAGTATTTGTGTAAAATTTCATTATTTAAAATCTTTTGAAAAATTAAATTCTAACATCAATTTTTTATCTTTTATAACAACACCCTCTATATAGTAGTTATTGCGTGTATTACATAAATTATTTACATAAACACCAAAATAGTGATAAATATATTCAATTAATATGAAAGTGATGATATTGTTATTGATGAAAATGATGAAAAATGGGCTCACGGTAACAAAATCATATGCTTTATCTACTTCATAATGTATGGAATTAACGATCCTTGTTGCACTCACTCCGAACTATCATATTGCTCAAGTGTCATGGACACTACTTATTATTTGCTACAATGAAGATCAAATTGACTTGTAACACAAATTTATAGTTAGTTTTGATAGTTTTTAAAACTTATGGATATAAATTATATTTCTTAAAAAAGTGAAATATGTTTCTCAAATAGTATAACTAAACACAACATGAAATTTCACCCAAATTTTAACACAGAGAATATTTTTCAACAATATTTAAAAATCTATAGTCAAACAGTAACTAAATTTATTCATTTTAGACGTCTTATGTCATGTCACGCTGTGTCATTTCAACTTATTTTTGTTGATGTGCCAAAGTGAGTGTGATACACTCATCGATGACGGGTGAATAGCTTATTCATCATGTTTATTTTATTTTCTATCTTCTTCTCCCTATTTTCCAGTCCCTACCTCTCCTATTATCTTTCTAAGCTTATGGCCTATTGTTCACGCCGACATTATCTTTTAAATTGTATTCATATGATAATAATTGATCTTTAATGATAATAATTAGACGTATTTTGTTAAATATACATTTTGAGGTCAACAGCTGATTGTGAAAAAATGTTAAAATAATATAAATATTGTATTTAGAATAATAAAATCTAATTAAAATATCTACGTAAAAAGTTGATATATACCAACTTTTGATAACTATCCATTGATTGCGCCTTGAAAATTATTTATCAACATGAAATATGCATGAATCACCGTCGGCCATTCTTGAATAACTTTTCACTTCAGCCTTCAACTTTACAAAAACATCTTTTATTTTTTCTTTCTCATAGGTGAAAAAGAAATATCTTTTTCAATGAGATGTATGTATATAAATGTATATTTAGTTTCTCTTTCGGTTTGATGTTTGAAATTTAAAATGAAGTTTTGAATAAATTTAGATCATAGATGAAATTTTTAATAATTTTTTTTTTTTTATATTCAGAGATTGAATATAAAATCTCTTATTAATTGTGAAACAGTTTCACCGCTGCTCCACGGTTTGTCTTAATATGAAAGGCATATCTATTACATGGCAGACAATATTTTTGTAAAATTCCCTCATACTTTGTCAAATGGATTTTGGGTTCCACTTGCACAAAATGGGCTAAGGCCTTATTTAATTCAACTATTCTTTTAAAAATTTACTATTTTGCTTCTCAAAAGTTATCTGAATTAATTTAAAGATTGACCAAAACTATTTTTTAAGTTCGGTAAAAACTTCTAATAATGTTAGACAGATATAAAAATAAATTAAAATAAGTTAATAGATAACTTAAAGTAAATTAAGTTAAAAATAATTTAAAATACGCTTAAAAATCGGATCCCCTCCCCCCTTTACTTTTTAATTTAGGAAAAATTATATATAATAGCAAATTAATAACCTAAAATAAATAGAGTAACTAGGGTTTGATTTAATTGTGCTTCACAGCAAACGTTTGCAAAAAATTTCCAGGCGTCTCTCTCCCAAATATCTCACTTGCCACTCTCCTTCAATCTCTCTCACTTTTTATACAAACATAAGTGTATAAAAATTATTTCTAATTGTATAAAGCATAGAAAATTGTATAAATACATATATTTTTGTTCCCCTCTCTCCCCTCTTCCAGATCTCGCTCGCCACTCTCCCAAATCTTGCTGGCAACCCTCGCCTTTCTCACTTATATAAACAGAAACGAAATGTATAAATTGTGTTTCTGTTTATATAAAGCGTGAGAAAATTGTATATACACATGCAAGTACATATATTTTCGTCCTATACACTTATAATTATACAATAAAAATACTCCCCTGCCCAGTTTCTTTTGTCTTTCTCTCTATCTCGTTTTATACAATTTTCAAATTGTATCTAATTTCTCTCTTTCTCGTTTTATACAATTCGATTTAATTGTATATTTCTTGTCAAGTCTCTTTTGTGTTTCTCTCTTTCTCATTTTATATAAATTCAAATTGTATATAATAGTTATATACACTTATAATAATATAATTCGTTTTATACACTTCATTTTTATACAATTTGCTTCAACAGTATATATATAGCGTATTATACAGTTTTTATGTTTGTATAAAGCGCAATTATACAAACTTTAATATAATATACAAATATAAATTTTTTATTTGCTACATGTGAAAATTGCTCTAAAAATATTGCATAGGTGTAGCCTACGCCCACCTACTAAAAACGGGGTCCCTCTAAAATCTTTCATTGAAGTCCTCTGACTCAACCCCAACCCCACCCCACCCCACCACAATAATAATAATAATAATAATAATAATAATAATAATAATAATAATAATAATAATAATAATGTCTATCCTAGTTTAAATTTTTCTTAAAAAGTTCTTCAAATTATAAATATATATGGTCTGTAGTTATTAAATTTTTAAATGTGTATCTACGTATTCCTTTTTATTTATACATGTGTATGTGTAAATTATACACATATTAAATCGTACTGAGTAGGGGCCTAAGAACACTAGTATTTTATTATATAGAAGAGTGAAGTGGAAGTACGATTGAGGGCA
This sequence comes from Solanum peruvianum, assembly GCA_027705065.1. Lineage (NCBI taxonomy): Eukaryota > Viridiplantae > Streptophyta > Magnoliopsida > Solanales > Solanaceae > Solanum > Solanum peruvianum. Next base: position 77,854,771 of record JAKWJD010001755.1, read on the forward strand.
AAAATGTAGTTTTACATTAATAAAAATTTATTAAAAAGATAATAAATAATTCTAGAAACATATTTTTATATATGAAGTGAATAATGATTAAGGGCAAAAATATAATTTCACGCTAACGAAAATCTATCAAGATTGATAACAAAAAAATTAAATAGTTCTAGAAACATCTTAAGTTATTGTTATTACCATTAACTTATTTTGTTATTACTTCATTTTCTTTTCTTTTGTGAGTTATTGTGATATCTATTTTATTATTACTCTATTTTACTACTATTTTAATTTAATTCATAATATTCTTTATATTTATGCTTATAAAAATGTCTACTTTTTATATAAAAATTTATCATGAATTAATTATTTCCATCTATATTTGACTCTAATTAATATACTTGAAATAAATAAGTGTGAAAAAATTAATAATATATGTTAGATTGATATTAAAGAAAAAAATGTTAAAAAGTAACTTTACAAAAAACAATGAATAGGATGATATATTTGTAGTAAAGACGACAAAGAATAAAAATATAATTTCATTCTATCTATCAAGAATAAATAATTCTAGAAACATCTTTCTATATATGAAGTGAATAATGATCAAAGGTAAAAATGTAACTTTCATGAAAGCAAAAATCTACCAAGAATGATAAGAAAAAAATTAAATAGTTCTATTATTATTAGTATTACCTCATCTTCTGTTATTTCTTCATTTTTATGAATTATTGTGATATCTATTATTATATGGAAGTAAATAAATAATGATTACGCTTGATTTTAATAATTACATATCAAGTATAATATTAGGTGGAACCAATCAAAATTAAAATTAAAATTTATGTGTATGTTTAATTTGTGTGTTGAAATATTTTTAAATTTGTGATCTTAAAATACTATATAAAAAAATTTAAAATTCAGAAGTTATTTTTTTTTTGAAATAAAATAAAAAATAAGTTCATATAAATAAAAAATGTGTGTGTGTGCTGCGTGCGTGCATGGGTGCATGCGTGCGTGTGTGTGTTATAATTAAATGAGCTTTTATATATTTTCTTTTTAAAAAAATTGATTGTCTTCCTTCTATTAATTTGTGCATATATATGGAGTTTTATAGATTTAAACATTTTAAACATATAAATATAATGATTTGAAAACTTTAATTCTTCGTTTTAATTTCTAATTTGTTACATGTTTGAAAATACATAAAGAAAAAGCTAAAAAACGCAATGTAACAATTTATGATATTCTTAGAAAAACATAGTTTAAAAAACATAATGAAATTTGATTGATTTCCTTATTTTATCGGAAAAAAAGTTGCATATATTATTTGAAAATAAGTAAGAACTAAAAAAGTACTATAAATCACAGTAAAATGACAACTAAAAAAATATGTGAGAATCATATAAGAAATTACGTTGACTTTCCTAAAATCACATAAAATAAAACATATGTAGTAACATATATTATTCGAAAATGGTACAAAAGATACATATATTAACAATTTAAAACATTTTTTAAAAAATACATATAAAAATTTGGTTCACTTTTTCAAATTTTATTTGCATCATATAAATTTAAAAAAAAGATTAACATACGTTGAGGTTGCGCTGGCACGACACCTGATATCTAGTATAATTAAATAAGTCTAAAAGAGTGCGGAAAAAATTTCATTGTATCTCACATTAACAATTAAAAGTAGTGTTAAAAAACATGACATCTCATATAATACCCCAAAAAAAAATTAAGATTTTTGTTTGATGTTTTCGCTTTTTTTAAAAATAAAATTAGAAAATTTTTAGTAACTGGGAAAAAAAAAATAGAAATTAGAAACTGTTTTAAAGGAAAACACAAATTCCAACCACAAAAATTAACTAATGTATCCTTAAAATTTTAATTCTTTCTTGATTATGATTATTTCCTGCCAAGATAAAATAAATATCTGTTATTGATACCTCACACTTTAATAATTTCATCAAACTCAAAGTAAATAACAAATACAAAAAACTTAATATTTGTTTTGTAAAAACTATGTAAGAGAAGTAAATTCATTGATAAAAACTGAGAGTGAAGTCAAAAAATAATAACAATACAAGCGAAAACTCTCTTTATAAATCTTTTATATAATAATAAAAAAAAAAAAGCATTCGTGTAAGCACACAAATTTCTATCAAAAATGAACTTTGACTTCAATTTTCTCTATCGTCTATTCACATCACACTTTATTTCTAAAAAATTCAATTTTTTCTCGATTTTTTTTTCTCATCAAACTTTATTTTAAAGATTCAAAACCTAACATTATTTAAAATAACTCTAAAGAGTTCCGACACAAACAAAATAAAAGATTTGATAAGATATTTGCATAATAAAACAATACCATCCAATAATTTAAGACCAGAAAAGGACCAGTTTTGGAACAAAAAAAATTTATCAGCATTTGAATTTTTTTAAAAAAAATCTCGAGTAACTTCTCTGAATTAATATTAATCTTAGTGATTAACAATAATTGCAAATTATCATATCTGTATGATTAATACAATTGTATTTGACTAATATTATCATAACAACGTGAGCACAGATCATGCCACGTAATTTAATATGATTAAATTATGTCATATTAATATATACATCGTGCAGACTTGTGTGTGTTAAAAGAAAAGACAAACTGTGATTAAATTTGATGCTAAGTATTGTGATTATGGCATAATGTAGAATCAAAATAAATCAATTAAAATAGTTTATCATAGAATTACTCATATTTTATTTTTTTTAATCAGAAGTTTTGGATTCAAATTCTATATAAAATTTCTTTATTATGAAATATTTTACGATTTACAATATAATGTGGAGATCTTTTTGATATAAATTTAAATTTAATCTGATTTTAAGTTTGAAAAGATTTTCAAATATTTGATGATTTTGAAACTTTCAAACACTTGATGATATTTTAAATAGACGTTTCATACAGCAAATCCAAATTACTAGTTGGCAATTAGTTCAAACTTCAAAGATTCTGATCCAATACGATGAGATATTTTAACATTAAATTCATATCTTTTTGTTTAAAATATAATTAACAAATTCGATATATTCCAACCACTTGTGACTAAACTCTTTTTAGTATTTAATTTTTGAAAAATATGTTACACAAGACAATAAGATTAATAAAGTTTTAACCACTTGGAGAAATTTTTGACTTGTCTGGTTAGCAAATCATGACATCAATTACACATTTTTGTTCTAGCTTGCTATTCTTTTCCATTTAATAATAGAAAATATAATCTGATATATTTTTCAATTTTGTGATTTCGAATTGATATAACTCTCGTTATAAAAGTGGTTCATATATATCATTATCGTTATATAAATAACTGACATAAATCCTACATCTACAAAAGAGTTCACATTGCTCTTTGTCTAACAAAAGTAACAAAATTAGCTTTGAATTTATTTTGACTTTAAATTTTAAAATAAATTCATGTAGGGGTGGGTGTATATGATTCTTTTAGCAAAACTTAAAAGTGTATTTTAATTTTTTTTATACATAAATTATTTTTTAACTTTTTTAATTATCATTATTAGAATATTTTGTTTTTTTCTTTCATTCTTTAGTGTAAAGAAAAAAAAAAGAAAAGGCTTATTTTTTTATGGATATATTGTAATTTAGTTTTAGTATTTGTAAAAAAATAATAAGACATCTGTAAAAAAATTTATAAGAAAATTAGTGAAACATGAACAGAATAGACCATTATAGTATTAAATTACATTGATCATTGAAATAAAAAGATTAAAAAAATACGTGTGAAGAAGATCAAATATACTTCATATGGATTATATATATATATTTAAAAAATTAATTTAAATAAAATTCCACTTCTATCGACGAATTAAAATAAATATATACCATCTACATAAGATGCAAATATAAGTCATCTTCGTAACAACGAATATATAAACTATAAATAATAAAATTAAAAGATATATGAAATCTTTTTCCCAAATAATAATGACCTTGGTGTAACTCTGAAGATGAAATCTTGATTGAGTTTGGACTTTATGAGATTGTAGTAGCTTGTATTATTAATTAATTAAAATGATGATTGTGACAATTGAATTCTAAAATTGAAGTGGGTGTATTTATTTTTATGTGTGGGTGAAAAACTCACAAGTCACCAAGTTGTCGTACTCGTATATATATATATATATATATATATTATATATTATATATATATATTATATAATATATATATATATATATATATAATATTATAAAGTGGACCATTTCAGTTCCTGGTTAGATTCACTTTTACGATAACATTCAATTATTTTTTAATATAAAATTTAAATATAACAGATAAAACGAATAGAAAAATAAGTAATAAGTTTATTTAGTATATTTGCTAAATAGTTGAGGTGATTTCATCCTCTGCCAGTAAACTATTGTTGGCAAAATTTTGTTTATTTTGCAAAATTAAATGTGTACTTGTAAGTTTATTAAAAAAAAGTAGTGTGAATACTGTAATGTGAAAAGTCATATGAATATTATTTTTTTGGTCCTTAGCCAAAGCTTTATGACTTTTATTTGAAATGGAAAAAACGTTTTATGTGATAGAAAAAAATAAAAAAGTAATTTCGTGTTCTAAATTTTAAGGTTGAATAGATTTTGTTTTATACGGTAACAAAGGAGAAAATGAATAAAACTAAATTTTATGAAATAATTATAAAAATTAAATGGCCATGAAATTTATTCATTTGGGACACGTTGGTTAATGCTTGAATGATGGACAAATACAGCTAAATTACAGCCATAAAATATTTATAAATACATACCCCCAAACCCAAAACACCAAAGTTGGTTCATATTGATTGCAAAATTAAAATAAAATAAATTAGAGAAACAGAAAAACAAAGAAATATCTTGTATGAATGATTTTTGATCGGTGAAACGAGAATAATAATTTTTGCGATGTTTCTTGAGATTATTTTTATTTATATTTGGTAATAGGTAGTATTTTCTCTGTTTATTTTTATTTGTCTATTATATTTTGAGATATTCAATTATATTTGTTCAGTTTATAAAATTAGACAAATAATTTATTATATCGTGTCTATTTCACTCTTGCTATTAACCACCGTTCATTTTCCAATGTTCAGATGAGTTATATTTAATAAAATTACCCTATGATTTACTGCTATTTAATTCGTCCGTCAAGTCAATAATTGACAACTTTTATTAGACAAAGAGAAAATATTATTTTTCCAAAATGACTCCCACCATTTTAATATAAATGACGAGATAAATTATCTGTTATGAAAGATAAAATAAAATAATCTGATAAAATATTTTAAAATTCGAAATATCCTTACCTATTTTACCCCCATCCAACCCAACGGCCCCTTAGTCTATTATTGGCCTTCAAATTATTAAATTGAACACTATATATAGAGGGTTACAAAGAAAGGGAAAAGATATAGATAATAATAATTGGCTATGGCTTTTCAAGGTTCATTTTGGGCAATTAGCCTTTTGATATTTTTGGCCAATTTTTTGTCTATGATTGAGTTTTCTAAGGCTGCAAATGCAAAAGTGCCAAGCCATACTATATCTAATCCATTTAATCGTACCATATTTTCACCTGATTTTCTTTTTGGAGCTTCCACTTCTTCCTATCAGGTAATTTTCTCCTTCCGCTCCGGTCCATTTCATATTATTTGTCTACTATCAATGTTATTTATACGTTTTTCGAAAAAATAATAAATAAAACTAGTAATGGGGGGTTTCTTTTTTTGGGAACATTACGATATTTATATTTTTGAAAAGAACTAAGTTTCAGAATAAAATGGGTAAAATTTAATAACTGTATTTCGATTTTGTACATGGACAAGTATATATTTGAGGTAATGTGTACAAGATGGAGGGAGATAGGGAATAATGTTTTCCACCTAAGTAACTAAGTAATAAATTTACCCTTTTTACCATCATGTTAAAGCTTTGGATATGATAAATAATTGATATAGAGCGTTTTCCTTCAAATTAATACAATTGTAGTATGCATTTAAAATTCTAATACGAATATCGAACATCAGATCAGATGAAAATAAAAAAGAAAATTAACTTTTTACCTTTGGTGTATTTTTGGTTGCTTTTGCTTTTTAATATGTTCATTCATATTTAATAAAAAATATTTTTTTTTTTGGGTTAATTTACAGTATGAAGGTGCATGGAATGAAGATGGCAAAGGACCAAGTATTGTGGATACTTTCGTCCACACTCATCCTGGTCTCTACTCTTATATCCCCTCTCTCTCACACACACATAAATTTTAGTGTTTAAATTCTATACATAATTGATATTATATAATTTTTAAAGAAATATCATTAGATTATTCAAACAAATATTTAGATAAATCTTTTTAAAATGTGAGATTTGGAAACTTTTAAAAATCAATATGTCATTCCTTACATTATGGGAAAATAATCTGATGGTATAACAATTATTTACGTTATTAAATTATTTAAACTCTCTTTTCGTCTATAAATTGTTAAGTCGAAATTTGGGGTGTCTGATAATCTTATTAAAGTCTGATTTAATTCAGACTCTCATCTGAAGTATCACATTGACGGGTAAAATGCTTTCTAAAAATAATAATTTTGTATTCAAGGAGATTTAAATCCTAAATATTAATAATGAAGAAATACTTATCACAAGTCGTTAAGATTTGAGTCAGATTTTTGATAACTTGAAAATCACATTTCTGACCAAACAAATATCTGAAAATACATCTTCAAAATGTAATTGAAAATTTATGATTAAAACAGATGCTAAATTATAAACTTTAATGCATTTTCATCCCATTTTTAAAGACTGCGTCATTTGATCCTTAAATCAATTCTTATAATAAACCTTTTGTCTTTCATTTAATTCCTTCCTCGTTCTTTTATTACTTTATCTTATTTTTATTTTTAGTTATCACTTTTGATTTAATAAACTCGCTAATCAATCGTTATTTTTCTAATAGTCGTATCAAAACCAAATGTAATTATATAAGAGAGTTGACTTAGCTCAATCACCTTAGAAATCAAGCAACAATTGAGTAAAGATCTAGGGGCCAGTTAATAACTCACAACGATTTTATTAAAAATTATTCGACAATGTACTTGTTCAACGTTAATTTTTATTAATTTCGTTTTTTTTTTCTTCATATTTCCTAGTGTTAAGTCAGACGAAGTATATTACTGTTTATTTATAACGTTAATTAAATAGTTTTAAAATTATTTATTTAAAAAAGCTTGAACTACAAATATGGTAGGTTTTTGAACAATTTCAGTTTCAACTTTGCATTATTTTTCAATCAAATCTTTCATCATGATATTTACACAAAAATACATATGATTAATTTTTTTAAAATCTTGATATATAGTGAATCAGTGATAACATTTGGTAACATATTTATTTGTGATGGTTTGTTTTCTTTTCTTCATTTTTTTTAAATTTACAACTGACTTATTTTATCTTTTCATGTATTATTAGAAAATAAAATAAAATTTCAATTTTCGAAAACAATTTCAGTTAAAAGTATATACCTTAATTGTGTAATTGAAATAGCATGACAAAGGTAAGAAAAATTAAATGCACTGAAATGGATAACACAATGAACTACATCTTTTCAATTGGCATAGTACTTCCATTTTATTCAACTTGTCACTCTTGTCAAGAAAAAAAGACTTTTTAAAAATTTATAGTCTAAATAATTCATAATTCCATCCGTAGAATGAATAATAATTACTTCTTCGATCCAACAATAGTTATCTACTATCAAACATAATTATTCACTATTAACTTGATATATTTTTTAAAAAATAAAAAATAATAGAGATAATATTACTATATTATCCTTTGACTTTATTAAATTTAATGTTATGGAAAAGTGTGTTATCTATCTGTTTAATAATACGTGTCTACTATTGACTTTGCACATTTCTTAAAAACTATATATATAAGAATAATTTTACTATATCGTCCTCTGAATATAATAACTATAATATTTTAAAAAATCTAACTTTTTTTAACTATTATTAATAATAAAAATAAATTAAAAACTAAATATAAAATTATTTATTGATTCATGAAGTAAACAGATATTATTAAATACCTTAATATAATATAATAGAATTATTATTGATGAATCTCTTAATTTTCTAAATATTATTGATTGACAGGGAATAATAATGTTTGGTTAAAATAATCATATCTAGTTCCCTCTTGGGTCCCACTTACTCTCAATACAACAAAGGATATTTAATACTTTGGACATATTCATTCATTAGTAGAAAATATGGGACCTCTGACTGCAGCCCCACTATATTTAAGCTACAGTGTATTTAACGGTATAATATATAAATATGTTCTTTAATTTGGCTTTAAATTATATTTATGTCATTTAATTTTGGATGTGTACAAGTAGACGTTTAAACTTATATAAAGTTGAACAAATAGATACACATGTCCTACATGTCATCCTACATGTCATTTTTTATGATACGTGGTGTCCTACGTGAATTGTGCCATGTAGGACTCATGTGTTTATTTATTTAAAAATTGGATAGTTAAAGTGCTTGTTTGTGCATTATGAAAATTGGAGGTCAAAATAAAATTAGAAGCCAAGTTTAAGTTCCAATATATGTATTATGCCTATTTAAGCTACTAATTAATTGTATAAAGTACAGAAATTATAATAAATTAAGAGCTAATTATGTTTTATTTTTTTAATTTATAATAATTTTGAATTTCTCATAGCTTATGGATATATGGTCATTTGCTCGACACTTTGCAAATGATATGTAATTACAAATTAAATTTATACGGAGTATTAAATAATTGAGATTATATATCAAAGAGTAAACAAATTATACAAACAAAATTGTACTAATATATTTAATAGAGTGGGGTGATATTCAAATATTAAGAGATAAAAGGAAAAAAGAATTTTTCAAACTAATTTAAATTATAGAAATTTTCAGAAATTATGTTATGTTAAAGTTATATAATTAAGTAATTTATCCATCACTTACAAGTAATTAAGTAATTTTTAGAATGTTTCTCACTCTTTTTTCAAGTTATAACTTAATTAAATTTATAATTAAACGCTAGCTGATAATATTGAGAATTATATACAGAAAAAATATTGGACCGTAGCAATGGAGATATAGCTCTGGACTTTTATCATCGTTACAAGGTATATACTACTACTACTACTACTAATTAATTACTAATTTGGTTAAACAGAATTAAACGAATTTTTTGAATTTTAATTTCTAACTTCAAAAAATTAAACAAATGTAGGAGGACGTGAAACTAGCAAAATTGAAGGACTGGATGCTTTCAGGATATCTATTGCATGGACGAGAATTTTACCAAGTAAGATAATTTAGTATTCATATTATTTATTCTTTTGTTAATTATAATTTGATTAATTGATTTTTAATTTTTTTTTGTGTTTAATATTATTATCCAGAGGGTTCGGTTAAAAAGGGAATAAATCAAGCTGGTATTGACTACTACAACAGTCTCATAAATGAGATTGTAGCCCTTGGTAAAAAAATAAAATTCTACTCTACTTGTTTCTCCCTATATCTTAATTTACAAAATTAAAATGAATTATAAAAAAATTAATTAAGTTTATAAATTGCAATTTTAGGTATTAAACCTCTTGTGACACTTTTTCATTGGGATCTTCCTCAAGCCCTTGAAGATGAATATCTTGGCTTTCTAAGCCGTAGGGTCGTGTAAGTACTCTACTCCAAACTATAATTATTGTATCACACGTTCACCTGAACTCAATATTTTCAATATATGTCTGTGAGAAAAATATTGATATATTAGTACTTACGAAAAAATGATAAATATACCTCCAAACTATCGTAAATGGTATGCAGATACCCTCTGTCATATTTTTGAGACATTGATGTTCCTACCGTACAAAAACTAGAACGTATATGTCATTCTCTCCAACAGAAGACTAAATATGGACACGTGACACAATCTTATCCATCGGTGGATAAGATTGTATTTCTATACGTATAAAGGGTATATATGCTCTAGTTTTTAACGGCAGGGGAATCAATGTCCGTAAAATATGAAAGAGGATATCTGTATACCATTTACTTTAGGGGTATATTTATTCTTTTTCCCTATTAATTACTATGTTTTGAACCTATAATACATTCGAATTCTGAATCCGTCTCTGCTTACAGAGATGATTACGTAGATTTTGTGGAGATTTGTTTCAAAAATTTTGGAGATAGAGTGAAGTTGTGGGCAACAATGAATGAGCCATGGATTTTTACATCAACGGGTTATGATTCTGGTTCTTTAGCACCTGGGCGGTGTTCAGCCTGGATGAACAATAATTGCACAATCGGTAACTCTGGCACTGAGCCTTACATAGCTGGACACAACATACTTCTTGCTCATGCTGCTGCTTCCAAACTATACAGGCAAAAATATAAGGTACTCTCTTCAGTGGCGGATCTAGGAATTTAAGGTTGTGGGTGTTTTAAAACGAAAATATAAAAAATATGTGTTAACAGTGAGATTCGAACTTTGGTACAACAATACTAAAAAAGTATTAAGTACCCATCCAAGAGCCATTGGGCCAACTAAATCATTTATTTATGTAAAAATTAGGCAAATGACATACTGTAAATGATAAATTACATTTTATCCCTATAATATCGATATTTACCAAAAATCCCTTATTTTTAAGAATTCTGGATACTTTATAAATAAAAATGATACTTAAATATAAATGACTGATTTTTTTTTTCTGTAACTGTTAAGCTAAAATTTGAGTATCTTTTCATGTGTTGGACATGAAATTTAATGTATCAAAGAAATATATTTAAAAATATTTCGTTTATATATATAGTTTCAATTAGTACTTTGTAAGTATCATGTTAACCTGTTTTTTTATATGTTAGTATAAGATGAGTTGTATTAAGTATCTTTTCAATCTTATCATGATTTTTGAATATATTTGTTAGTATGTTCAATTAATTTTATTAAGTATCATTTTTTGGTGATCATGATAGAATGATTCTTGTTTTATTTTTACTTATATTTCGTATATATTAAGGTATCAAATAATAGTATATGTGTATCATACTGTCATACATCTGTTATTTAAGTATCATATTTATATGAATTATTGATAAGTATATAAAAATTAAAGTATCTAATTTAAAAATTGTGAATTTGAGTATCTTTTTATGTGTGTGGACATGAAATTTAATGTATAAAATTTAATTAGTATCATTTGGGATAAAAAAAAGGGATTTTTGTACATAGATATATATTGGGTGATATAAAAAAAGGGATTTATTGGGTGATCTATGTTAATTTTTTACAAATACCTATCAATTTCTACATAGATATATATATTCCGTAACGAAGTTAATGGGTGCTCGAGCACCCGACAGACACCATGTGGGTCTCTGACTCCGTTTGAATCTACTTATTTTAAGTAATTTCTTTTTTATTATTATTATTATTATTACTGACTTTGTTTTTATTTGGTGTGTAGCCAATTCAAAAGGGTCAAATAGGAACAATTGTAGTGTCACATTGGTTTGAGCCTGCCTCCAACAAACCAGAAGATATAAAAGCATCTAGAAGAGCCCTTGATTTTATGCTTGGATGGTAAAATTTTTTTTTTTAATTGTAGTAAGTATATTATTTTTCTTATATAAACTAAAAAAAGAAAAAGTGAAATATATTATTATTATTATTGTTATGTTGACAGGTTTATGCACCCATTGACTTATGGAGATTATCCAATAAGTATGAGAAAACTTGTTGGCAAGAGATTACCAAAGTTTACCCCAAAAGAATCAATGTTGGTGAAAGACTCATGTGATTTTATAGGATTGAATTATTACACCTCTAATTTTGCAGCTCATATTTCTAATCCACCAAATACTGTCAATATTAGTTCAGGAACTGATAATCTAGTCAATCAAACAAGTAAGCAGTATATAATCTCAGTTTACCTGATATCGTTTAATATGTGTGACCGATTATTATGCATCATTTAATCAATTTATATTTTTTTTGTAGCATCGCGAAACGGAAAGTTAATTGGTGATCCAGTAAGTATATACATTTCATTCAATTTTATTTTTAAAGGTTGTTATAAATTATGATATTATTAGTAATTTTTAATATTTGGATGCAGACTGGTGTGAGTATATTTTATGTTGCTCCAAAGGGACTTTATAAGCTTCTTGTCTATATTAAGAAAGTTTACAAGAATCCAATTGTTTACATTACAGAATGTGGTAAGTGAAATTATTGAATAATAAACTAATTAATGTGTTTGAATTAATACTTAATTATTGTACTTGCTAATTAAATTGAAATTGGTTATTAGGAATGGGTGAATCCAATATTGATGAAGTTGCAAAGGGTATTAATGATGCTCAGAGGGTTGATTTCTACCAACGCCATATTAAGGCTCTTTATAGGGCTTTTAGGTTAGTACTTATTTTTATCGATACATTATTGAAATTTTTTTATTATAACTAAAGGTTTCGATTTTTACTCAAAAAGTATTGGACCTTTTGGACTTTGGAGCACACTTTACTCCTAAGTGGGCCTATATACCAATATTAAATATTCTTATCGAAGTGGAGTCGATTGACATATGAGTAAATTAATATTTGTTTTTTAATTTAATTTTCAGGGAGGGAGTACATGTAAAGGGGTTCTTTGCATGGTCATTTTTTGACAATTTTGAATGGGGATCAGGATACACACAGAGATTTGGTATCAATTTTGTAGATTACAAAAATAACCTCAAGAGATATCCTAAGCGTTCTGCTCTTTGGATGAAGAAATTCCTTCTCAAATAAAATTATTTGTACGCGTAGAATCTAATCAAGTGTGCTTATTGTTCTTAAATTCAGTATTAATCTGTTTGTTAAGTAGCAACTACTATTTATGGAATAACTTAAGGGGGTGTTCTCTTTGTAATAAAAAGAGAAGAAATAAAGTTGTTGTAACAATATATAATGCCTAGCTATTTGGTTGATGTTTTATGGTTTTTGGATCGATTTACAACATGTAATGTTGAAGAAAATGAATATTCAAAGTGTTAATTAATTATTTGTTCCGATTTAGTGATATCTCAAAAGAATTAAAGAGTTCAATTTGGTTGAATGTTTCACATGATTTTAGATCGATTTACGATAATTCATCAAAGGTTAAAAAAGTCAATTGCTCAAAGTTTGGATTATCGTAAATCATAAGCTCCGTTTTAAGTAGATGATATCTCAAAAAGATATAAATTGTCAAGGGGAATCATATATTCGGTCCTTCTTGTTGCATTTTTTTCTATTAAAGTTAATTTCATTTTCATGACTCGAAGCAAAAATATATAATTAAGAATTAAAGAATTGCTTACTCAGAGGAAGAACCACATGGTATTGCATGGGAGGGAAGCACATGCACTCGTTAAGTTCAAAAATAATTATTTATATATATCTTGAGAAATCGACAAAAACTAAATATAATTAATAGTGATCTCACAAAAATTATAAATTTGTAATTTGTACCAGTGAAGCTAATACCACGACCAAAGTTCAGGCCCAAGTAAAAACTTATTTTTAGCTTTAATATTAATGCATTCAATTTTTTTAAATTTTGAATTTGTCTCTGTGCTCACCGAGTACAGTAAAGAGGGACGGCATCTTTTAGGAAAATTAGTAAAAAATTTACAATGAAGATTCCTTTCTAATCCAAATAGACGGCAAGTCTGTCCATTTTTAACTTTTTTTTAACACAAAAATAGTAATAATAATTTGACGTTGTCAAAATTGTTAAAAGAAAACGAATTTTTTAGGTACAATCTACTATATAATGGACTTAATATGGAATTCTTAAAGAATACTCTAATTAAGCCATGAGATTACTAATTCAGATCTCTTTACTTCTCTTAATTGGGATTTTTATACCAATTATAAGTTCTTCTGTGCCTAATTATTATTATTATTATTATAATAATGTCTCAGTTCCATTTAATAAAACCAGTTTTCCATCAGATTTCATTTTTGGAACTTCCTCTGCTGCTTATCAGGTTTTTCTATAATTATTCTTATTCCCTCAATTTTAATTTATCAAACACACTTTTCTTTTTAATTTATCCGATAATTTTATGTTTCTATATATTCTAAAGAATTTAACCATAAACGTTTTAATTTTACTTTTATTCATATTGATTATATAATCGCATAAAATGTCTACGAAATATTTTAAATCACAAGTTTGTATATCCCGTTTTTAAACTTTGTATCGAATCAAACGAGGTTTTAAATATTTTATTTTGATTTACACTTTACAGTATGAAGGAGCAGCTAATGAAGATGGTAGAGGTCCTAGTATTTGGGATACCTTTACCCACAACCATCCTGGTAATGGCAATTATTAAACAAAAATATTTTTTATGGAAAATGTTTTTTTTTACGATTTATGTGATGTTTAATTTTGCAGAAAGGATAGCTGACCATAGTTACGGTGACATAGCGATTGATTTTTACCATCGTTACAAGGTATTTTAATTTAATGAATATATCAAGTACTTCGATATATTATGAAAAATACAACAAATCGAAATATTTAATTGGCCTATGGTTCTAAATTTCTAATTATTAAACATCTACACTTTTCTTCAATGTTCCTAATTAGGATGATATAAAGCTAATGAAATTTGAAGGATTGAATGGTTTCAGATTTTCCATATCCTGGTCAAGAGTTTTACCATGTAAGATTACTCTTCTCTTAATTTTATATTTTTATGTTTTTTTATGTAAGACATTTTTGATTTTACAATCAAAATATCTAGAATTTTTTTTCTTTTATTCAATTCGTAAATCCTCGTAATTAGATATCAGCTCCACAAAAGGTTATGTTATGCCACAAAGGTTAATTATGATTGAGGGCTATAGTGCCTCCACAAATAAATAATACTATCATAGAACGCATCGCAACAAACAAAGAATTTTAAGACAATAATATAATTATCGGTTATAATATATTTAGGAGTAACAATAAATATGACATATGCAACCAACATTTTATATAAATATGACTAAAGGATTTAGCAACTCTAAATTTCACTGACATTAACTTAATTGCTACTAAATATATTTACGACAATAGAGAGTACTTGCTTTAAAAGTATATTATTATTAAATATCTTTTTTATTATGCTGATATTGATTTATCATTCAAATTATTGATGTCTGACATTATGTAAAAATAAAGATCCAAACATAATATTTATTTAACACAATACATAATAAAGTCAAAGATATTTTGATTCAACGACGTCGGGTTGGGGTGGGGGGACATTAGATGAATTCTATTTATATATAAAATAATTTTTTAATAGTATTAGATACGATAAAAGGTTATATGCATCGCTCTCCCGTCTCATAATAACTGATCACTTTTCATTTTACACGATACTTAATAAATTATAAATAAAACGATCAATTTAACTAATTTACCCTTTATTAATATGAAAATATTTTTTTCACTATTTCAATCAAAATATCTATCCGAACAGCTAAGCATTTTTCGTTGAGAAGTTTTAATGAAAGAAATCTAATATGATATTAATAATATTAATATTTTTATACACAGAAAATCATGACATTGATAATATCAGTAATATTCTTAAACTTATATATTTTATTTAATATTATTTAAAAGCTATATACTTATGTTTTACTATGTTATCTCAGATGGGAAGCTTTGTAGAGGAGTAAATAAACAAGGCATTGCCTTCTATAATAATCTTATCAATGAGCTCCTAGCTAAAGGTTAATTATCTTTTAATATTTTATTTTCCTTATTTCGATCGAGGATATAAATACGTAACGTTATATTAAAAAATTCATCCAGGTATACAACCTATGGTTACCCTATTCCATTGGGATCTACCCCAAGTCCTTGAAGATGAGTATCTTGGCTTTCTAAACACACAAATTATGTAAGTGTAAAACAATTTTTTTGAGCAATTTTTCTCATGTTTTTGTTAATGTATAATAACATTTTTGTTGTAGTTATGATTTTCAAGATTATGCAGAATTGTGTTTCAAAGAATTTGGTGATAGAGTTAAACTTTGGACCACAATAAATGAACCAAGTGGCTATGCAATAACTGGTTATGACATTGGTATTTTTCCTCCTATGAGATGCTCTTCTTGGAGGACCACTGCTTGTTTTGCTGGTAACTCTTCCACTGAGCCTTACATAGTTGCCCACCATTTGCTTCTTGCTCATGCACAAACAGCCAAATTATACCGAGACAAATATCAGGTATTCGCTCTGTCTCAATTTATGTAGTACTGTTTAATTGGACGATACGTACAATCAAGAAAAACCTCTACAACCAATATGAGTTGTGGTGCGTTGTAGAACTGCTTCACTCGTAACCAGGTGTTTCGTGTTCTAACTCTAGATACGGAATGAGAGAGTCACCTCTGAATAGGCTCTGTAATGTGCGATTCAGATTTAGTCGGAGCTCCAAAGTATGCTCTGGATATTTGGTGGAAGACCGAAAAAAACCCTCTAGAATTACGGTCTGAAACTAGTTGACTATAAATCATTATATAAGGATAAATGAGAAGTTTAAAGTTAAATTAAGGCAGAGTAAAATAATGAATATATTTAATTGTTGTTTGGTTCTTTCCTAAATATTGAATTATGAATATTCTTAATTTAGTCATTTCTATCATAAAAGAAATATATATATGTATCATCATAATTGGAGATTATTCTATTTTCTTACCATCTGAAAAATATTTATATATGATCGAAATATAATTTTTATATATAGGTATCGCAGAAAGGGGAGATTGGAATAGTACTAGTGGCTAGTTGGTTCGAGCCCTATTCCAAGAGGAAGAAAGATATAGACGCAACACAACGAGCCATCGACTTCTCGCTCGGATGGTAAGTACAATCTCCATATAGATAAAAATAAATCGAATTATGAATTTTAATATTTCAAAATGAAGCGTGACATCGATAAATTACATTTCAGGTTTATACATCCATTAATATATGGTAATTATCCAGAAATTATGTTCAAAATCGTGGGAAATCGTTTACCAAAATTCACAATAGAAGAAGCTGAGATGGTGAAGGGTTCCTCTGATTTCATGGGACTAAATTACTATACAACAATGTATGCAGCAAATCTTAATGTTACTCCAAATAAAGAAAATATTAGCTACCTATCAGATTTTCAAGTAAATCAAACAGGTAATTAATTGATCATTATTATTATTATTATTATTTTAGAAATTGAAACAAATAGTTGATAACTATTGTTATCTTATATTCTTATTGTATATTGATATATGATATAAAAAAAACATACCCTTTTGGAATGAATTAGTGTATATTGGACTAACGGATGTAATAATTTTTACGTCACACACTACAATAAAAATATTTTTTAGCGGTAATAAATATATACACAAAAATAAAGAGGGGTAAACTTTTTACTGATATTAGTTAAGTGTCATCAGATCCAATATATAAAGAGTGCTAATTGCTACTAAAAATATATATTTAGCGGTAATTAAACTATTGTCATTAATTAACTGCCCTTAAAAGATAATTTCTAACGTAGTGATAATTCACTTCACACAAATTTTTGGAGCTAACTTGAATTAAAATAATTCAAACATCTTATATTTAAAATTAATACAAATATTTTGAAATTTATAAATTGCAATTCTTTATATATTAATATGATAAAAATGTAACTTGAAATATTAATCAGAGTTCATATCGTTTAATTCTAAAAAAATGAAATGTAACAAATAAAATCCAACGTGATGATATTTTAGTGACAAAACTATTAACACTTCATCTTTTGTTTTTCTTCTTTTGTAGTGGAAAGAAATGGAAAGCTTATTGGTGAACCGGCATGTTCTTATACTCTTAATCTTAATTATTATAATTATTTTTCTTCAACAATTAATCTTTTTAATAATATAAAGCTATTTTTTTTTTTAATTTTTTTGGATACAGACAGGATCTGCAGTTTTCCATGTTGTCCCAAGAGGAATTTTAGAAGTTCTTGTCTATACAAAAGAAAAGTACAATAATCCAAAAATTTACATAACAGAAAACGGTATAATAATAAATATTTTTCTACAACTATGATTTATTAATTACAGAATTATTTTTTTTGTAGAAATTTAATTTAAGTTTTGTTGGTCATAAAAAGGTATGAGTGATGCAAATGTTACAATGGTTGAGAAAGGAGTGAATGACTTGCAAAGAGTGGATTTCTTACGTCGCCATTTCTTGGCCCTTAAAGCAGCCCTTAAGTAAGTAATTAATTATCTTCTTAATTTAATTAATTATAATTAGAGTCGTCAAAATACGCTAGTCCGCCCAGCCCTCGGCCCTTCTAGGATTGGGCTAGGTTGAACATTTTTAAGACCCTACCAAATGAAGGATCGGACCGATCTAGCCCTTCAAATTTATTGGCCCGCGAGATTTGCGCTGGAAGAGTTTGAAACGATCCTTTTTGACAGATCTAATTATAGTTTATCTTTCACTATCTTTTATGCTAATACTAATATTTGAAATATGTATATTCATATAGAGATTAATGCATTCATGTTTTAATGTTTAATTTTTATTTTTGATTAGCAGGAAGGGTGTTGATGTAAAGGGGTACTTTGCATGGTCGTTTTTGGATAATTTCGAATGGAGTTCAGGGTATACTCAAAGATTTGGTCTTAATTATGTTGATTACAATCATAATTTAAACAGATATCCAAAACGTTCTGCTCTTTGGCTCAAGAAATTTCTTCTTAATTAAATACAAAATTAACAATTGTAAGATTTAAATGACATCCAAAAATATTCATAATGAGAAAAATTTAAGGCTTAGCAAATGTCAAATCATATCTACATCATGTGGACCAAGTTTCCTATTAATATTTCTGTTTGGACTTTGTGATTTTATATCGCAATATGAAATTATGAGATGAAATCATCGTTGATAGTGAAAACATGCATTTTCATGTAGATATGAAATTTTATAAAGACATGACTTGAGAATTTCTAATACAAAAAATCTCATATATATATATATATATATATATATATATATATATATATATATATATATATATATATATATATATTATAATATTCCTAATTATAGGTTGTGACTTCTCCAAAACGTTAAGACTTTTCAGTAGATACAAAAAAATAGTTGTTTGTTGACTATAAAATAGAGGGATCCCTCTTATTTTTCAACCATAATTTTTTTTAAATATTCGACGCCTCTCCTTGCATTTTAAAAAATTTCGTGTGGTTTATTGTTGAGTGAGTTCGTAGTTAAGCGGAGAATAAGATACCACTATTCTGATGAAGTTAGTCGTTTTATCCTAAGATAATATATTTCTTAACATCGAGTACTTGATAAAACTACTTCTGATGATATAATCATTATTTTTTCGCTTAGTATGTACTATTTCAATAAATGAAGTTAACATGATGTAGTCTAAATTATTATTTTTTATGTCTATAATTTCTCTTGTGATGTAGATATATGCTTCTGAATATTTTATTCCAAATTTATTGAACTTCTCAAGAGTTAGAGAATTGTAGCGATTTGTTTTTTTATGCTCCTAACAAAAGAATGACTTTATTCATAAATGTTTCTTATGTGATTTAGATTATCAAGAAGTTTGCATCAAAATAGTTATTACTATATAAACATTGTCCTTTAGTTTTACTGATTTACTATTTCTTAATATTTTAGTATTTTCTACTATGAAAAGTTCATATAACTTGTAATAACGCGATCTGAAGTTTGTATTAGTTTAATTTTTACTATTATTATTTAATACCTATTTTTTCTAAGATAATATTTCCATTAATGCGACTATGCGAGTCTATCTATCCAATATATTTGGTTAGGTATTTATATATGTCAGGAATGTATTATCAAGTTAAGAAGATCTTCTTAAATTCAAATATATTATTTTAAAATATTCCGATTTTTTTCTTTAAAGAAAAACTCAAAGCTATATGAAAATGTGTGAATATATATGAATCATTTAAAATTTATCATCAAAAAATTAAATTTTATATTCATTAATATTGAAATATAAACATTTTCATTTAATCCCAGCACTAAATTAAAATCTAATAACTACTAAAAAAAATAGTAACCATTAATTAAATGACCTATTTATTCATGTAAGTATAAAATTCATTAGAAATTCATCTAAATCACATTAATTCTTTAGCTATAATATTATGAATTTTCATAGTTATTATATTAATTATTTGTGTCTTCCATCTTTCCTTAATAACTTTTGCCAATAATTTTTCATATTATCATATTGTTCCTATATATGTGATAATATGGTTTTGTTATTTTTTCTTGAAAGAATCATGCTTGGTTTAATAGAATTAAAATTGTTTACAAGTATATGAACTATACCTTAATTGGGTATAAGATAAACATGTGATTATATATATGATTTCACAGATAAAATATATTCTTTAATTTTTATTTGTAGTTTTCTGTAAAAAAAAAGAAGAAACCTTTCTCAGTTAACATTTGTGATTTAAGTATACAGTCAGTTGAGAAGTCAAATGAGAGAGCCAATACAATAACGTCATCTATTGTGTTATAACTTATAAAAAATTAGTATACAAAAATAGTTCTAAAAAATAAAATGTAGTTGTTCTCCATATGTTCATATGATGTCTAAACTATATAAATGTGGAATACGCGTGCAAAACACATCTGGTTAGATGACTAGAATAATACACAACAAATATCGTCTATAAGGTAATATTAGTATGACACAACTGATCACATGATTGAATATTATCAAATTGAAATAAATATATAGATTATTGCTTTTAACTAATAAAATTTTTCATTGACCATCTTCATAGGTTCGCGTGAATAAGATACATACATACATACATACATACTACATACATATATATATATATATATATTATATATATATATATATATATATATATATATATATATTATATAATATATATATATATATATATATATAATGATCCACATTGAACATTCACAAAAAATCTGCAATATAATTTTGTACAAACTTTATTTATTCAAATCTTTGCTTAAATTCTTTTTTCTCTCTCTCTATACATAGAGAGAGATATTCATGTTTCTCTTCTAACAGGAATACTATTATAATAATATAAGCATAAAATAATATTTTTTTTTCATTCGGTGTCTGAAGTCCTTATTGGAGTTTCGACTAAATCTAGATAATGCTATGTAGGACCCATTCAAAGGGTGACGCTCCCAACAAGATTTTCTCCATACGAGGCTTGAATCCAAAATCTATTATTAAGAAAGAAACAATCCCACCAATACACTACAACCTACAAAAGTACTATTCAATTAAAGTTGAAGAAACTGGAGCATTATCTATGCTTACCTGAAATTGCCAACCTCCCCCCCTCTAATGACTAAAAAATATAAAATTAACTAATAATTAAAAAATAATTATTTAATAAATATCCAACTACTAAATACATTAGTTACATTATAATTCAAGATTACAATTTAAAATTTACATAAAGAGTCAAAAAATGTCTAATGCTTAGAATGACCGATTGAGTAGTTATAAATATACGCTATCAAACGATCCTGACTGTTTGATATTAGTGGATCATGCATGCGAGGTGGTAGAATGCAGTACATACTGCTATTAATTACTCCTTGGTCTCAATTATGTGACGCTTTTCAAAATTTTGAAATTTAAACTAGCCTAATTTTAACTGTAAAATTTTCATATATTTTTTAAATATTTTAATTTGTTAATTATTGTGACTTATAATACTTTTTACATAATTTACAAATATATAAATTTACAATTCAAAAAATTAAAGAACAAGTTTTCAATTAAACTTACAAATATATATCTTTCATTTGTTTTAATTTGTCTTTCATGTTTTGTTTTGACACAATATTTTTGAAAAGTAAAATATACATTTGAAGTTTGTGGTCTTAATTAAAATTTATATATTTTGAATGTATCAAAATACTTTTTAAGCTTGTAATTTAAGTATTTCTTAAAAATTAATATTTTAAAAGTATATATATATAATATATATATATATATATAGAACGAGATTCACATGCACATATATTCCAGTGTGATTCATACAAATTCATACAAATTTTCTTGTTGACCTCTCTCCTATCTCACTTGGCTTCGTCCTCTCACATGTGTCTATCCCTCTCTCATTCACTTAGTATTTGTACATTAGATTGTATCTCGTATTAAAGATGTATCTAATGTGCAAATTACGTATATTTAATATATATTAACTCTCTCGTTTACTTTTCTTCTATCACAATCATTAGGGGTGTGTAAAACTGATTTAACCAATAAGTCGAATCGAAAAACACTATTGATTTATTGATATTGAATTATTGGGCTAACAATTTTTAAACGATTTTGCAAAATTTTTCATTGGGTTATTTGTTCGATATTCGATTTTATGATTTTTGTAATGGTCAAACCATAACCTAATAAGACTATGCTAAATTTACTATTGTATCTCTACACTAGTAAACCCTAGTTATATAACATTTTACGAACCCTATTACTTTAATCTCAGTATAACTTAAAACCCTAATTATTGTTTCATTCTGTAATTCAAGCACACTTCAAACTTGAATGTGCCAATTACCTAGACTTGCTGAAAGACGGTTGTTGATTTCACACTTTTGCCTTTTAATGTGTGTAATGTCTAAACTTGTAAGAAAAATGATTATTACTTTTATGATTATTATTTCATGCCAAATGCTGAAAAAATCATATGATTTATATAAAAATTTCTTATCTGTGAATATTAATATATATGAGTATTTTTTATTGCTTAAACTGAAAAAAGAACCATTAAGTACCATAAACCGATGAACCAAAAATCGATAAGAAATATATTATTGGCTTGGTTATCGATTTGACGTATTTACAAATTAAAAATTGATAAACCAAAAAATAATAAACAATAAAATCAAACCGAACCAACCGACGTGCACCCCTAATGCTCACCTCTCATCCTATATATATAAATATATTTTCAGAAATGTATTTGAAAAGTGGTGTATCTTCATTAAGATTTGATACAAAATTATTTTACTAATTAATAAAATGATATATTTTAAATTATAAATAAATTATATTTACATTTATGATAAAAATATTTGTGTAACAATATAATATGCGGTTAAATAAGTCACATGTGAAATGTGGCGGTAGATGTCAGCCCCAATAATTGGATAAGTTGAGAAATATCACTCACTTCCTTTTTATATTATTTGGCAGATTTGGGCAAATTGCTTTTAAAAAAATTATTAAAAGGTTTTTTTACTGTATTAACTTTATTATTAGTAACTTTTCAGGATTTTAACTTTGATTATTATTTTACACATTTATTTAATATTATTTTTAGTCCATATTAAGTAAAATAGGGATTCCATGTGTCAGAATACAATACCAATAAAATAATCTTCACTTCACTCTAGGAGTACTAGTGCTTTATGGATGATAAAAAATTTTCACCACTAAGTTTTTTTTTTTTTTTTTTTTAAATGTCTTCATTTATTGTACTACGTTCAATTTAGTAAACTGAAAACCATGATCAGAGTCGTGGTATGAAGATGATGATTTGAAGACTCATTCGTCACAAAATGATGTCTTGTTTGTTTATACCGAGGTTGAATGAATCACTCCACCTAACAACAAGAAAAGTGGAGTTTGGCACAAGTTAAAGGAAAAAACAAGGGAAAATTCAACTTTGAAAAGGAGAAGGAAAGTTCCAAACGAAGGACCATGGGACAATCTTTTCGGTGTTCAGGCGTCAACTCCCGATGGCTTGTGTCAATAGAACACAATTTAAACAAATTTATATATTTTTTATTATTTGATGAACGATAATAAGTAAGTTTATGTCATAGAATAATGTCTTTGAAAGTTAGTAAGCTTAACATACAAATAAGTTCTGATCAATTAAATATTAGAGTCATAGTCATAGTTGAGAAGCAATTCAGAACTTATCTAATGCTTTAATAGTAAAACACATAAAATTAAGACAAGTATCATATATTTAAGTAACACTACACAAAAAAAGTACTACTGTCATGCTTATATGAAACAAAAGTTGCGACATTCCTAGATCCTTCTCAATTGTTGTGGTGGGGATTTGAATCTTGAACATGAGTGTTGAAAGATGTATCGTCAATTAAAGTTCGTATCTCATCCTCAGTGAAGCTCAGCAACTCAGAAAAGGAAGGACTCTTTGGAATGACAAATGAGTCATTCACATTATTCTCCACTGGCCCTGATGCACTCATTGAGAGGATATTCATCGAATGGTCTAGTTGTGAGGAACAAGCATTGGTGAAGACATTGGATAGGCAATTTCAGCATACCTTTGTGAAGATGATGAAGAAGGAACCAACGAAAGATCAGATGGAACCATTTGAGGAAACATGAATTGAGGCACTAAAGTAGAAGCGCTTGAAGGACCCATCAATGGAGCAGTCAGAGGAACCATCGACGTTGGAACCAAATCAATAGGAGCCATTGGCACAGTAGATGGAACCAAAAGTGGAATCTCGGATAGTACTGGATCATCAACATGGGCCAAAAGTGGAGCCCATGATATGTCGAAGTTGGTCTCACCAGAATCCATGGGTCCAACAAAAGGTTGGGGAGCATTCGATGTTGAACCTTCTTCGTGAGTTTTTGCTTCGATCGAGTCATCTATCAGTTTGAGGTTCTTATTGATCACATAACATAGATCGTTGAGATATTCAGGGTGCTTACTATTGAGCATCTCTTCACCATTCAACAATCCATACATATGGTTTGTATACTCCATTTTCTTGTTTTCCTGCCTCACCTTCTCAAGTTCCTTCTCAATTTTCTTGATCCTTTTCATGATTACACTTTCTTGTGTTTTCATGTTCTTTGATTTATCCTCCTCCGGAAGATTGCTAAACTTTGTAAAGAGGTCGGTGGAAGCTTCATGATTTGGAAATATCTCCGGTTCGTTTTGGTAAGGGTTATAGACTAAGGTAGCCATTTCAACATCGCAAAGGATGTTGAGTTCACGAGCCTTGGTTAAGAAACCCTTTATTCGTTTTCTATATGAAACTCTCCTCTCAGTGTTATTTTCAATGAAAGCTAACTTCACTTTCTTTCTACCCATGGTGAAATTGAGGAAAAGGAGGAGAGATGAAATGAATTTATTATTCTTACTGTTGTGTATTACTTTGCTAAGAATTGCCTCCTATTTATAGGGTGGAAAATTAGTTTTTGCATTAGAGGATACTTAGTTGTCAAGAGTACTATTTTGGTATAAAAATAAATGAGCCTAGATGAACAAATCTTTTTGAGTCAAATTTTTCTTATTAGGAAAATTAATTAATTAATTTAGATCTAGGTAAGTAAGACTCTAGTCTTAAGAATAACTTTTTTTGAGTCAGGACTTTTTTTATTAGGGAAAAAATTTAATTAATTTAGATCTAGATAAGTATAACTCTAGTCTTATGTTAAACAAATCTTTTTGAGTCAAACTATTTTTTATTAGGAAAATAATTTAATTTTAGATCTAGATATGTATTATCTATCTGAGATGACCATAGAGTATTACAATGTTTTTTCGTAAAGAAAGTCTAAAAAAATTGTATATTTTAAAAATATATTGAAACAAATGAAAAATTGAAATATTGGCCAAAAAATTGAAATATTAATTTTAGAAATATTTAAATAATATAATACAAATTAATTCAATAATTAGTAAAATTGAAATATTTATTGAATATTTAATGAAGATATGTGTATGATTATTATTGTTACGGCACTTATAAAAGCACATTATATTTTTTCCAATTTTGGAAGAAACCATATTAAGAAGAAATTTTATATTGATTTCAATATTATATTTAAAATCAAATTAAGCTCAAATTTTAGTTTTTTTAACATTAAAGATATTTCTAAATTTGTTTCAAAGGCAAATTTGTGCATAAAAAAAATTCACAAGACAACTACTAAACTATTGTGTTTATTTTATTTTACAATACTATCCAATTATATTTAAAACTAAATTATGCTCAGATATTGTAATTTGTTACATTAAAAAAATATAAATTAGTTTCAATGAAAATTCATACATAAAATAATCGCATATGACACTTACCAAACTAACGTGCAACATCCTTTTAGAATTATTAATTTAATAGAATTCATGAATTTTTTTATATTTGTGATTCTATTTTAGAGAAATGAAAACTAAGCTTTTTTAATTTATTCGTAAATTTCTTTTAAAACAATTATGATTAACCTAGTTAAATTGAACTAATATGAATCGGAAAAAATTGACGATGCTATTTATTTATTTATTGAATATGCAATATAATGTTAGTAACTCTATTTTTATACACTTAGAGAATCTTGACGATTTTTATAGTTATATGTGACTGAATGGATACTAATATAAAAAATTTAAAAGTGGAAAATAAAGTTAAACATTAAAAATTAAAATTTAAAAAGTACAAGAAATTTTTAAAATGTTTGATGGAGCATGATAAAAGTAGAAATAAATGCTTAATACGGTATGATAAAGTAAGTTAAATTTAGCGTGATAAGGTAAATATCTTTCTTCCCCATTTTGCTCCTTTCTTCATTATATAATTTTCACGTGTTTTAAGAATTAACTTATGTAATATAGTCTATCCATTAAAACTCTTATCAATGTATCTTTGTCGATACCTTTAATAAGTTTAGTCTTTACTCAATGAACCAATGTAGAAAGAGCAATGCCAAAGAGCTACTATACACTCACCGGGTACTTACATTACCACCTGAACTTCTTCTTTATACCTTAAACCTTATCCCTTTGAGAAAAAATCCTGAATCCAACACCTTTTCGTGGAATGGAAAGTTCCATCGTGTCACTCTAACAATATCTGAAGGCTGAAAATGACAAATCTTGTATTGCCAAGAAAAACTTATTAGTTTAAGTATCTGATTGTGTATATTAATAGTGATAATTACTCCCCTAAGAAATTATGCGCAAGAAAAATTTCCAATCATTTTAGTTGTACTGATGCATATTACTTCGGAATAAATAAATTTCTCTTTTAACATATAGAGTGTAATTATCGCATATATATATATATATATATATATATATATATATATATACACACATTTTTGAAAAATAAATTTAGCGAGCTGAAAAAAGGTTACAATTTAAGCTTGGTTGAATGTTTAATCTTTTCATATTCTCGCTATAATTATGAGAAGAATATGTCATATTATAATATTTGTGAATGGAGATGTAAAGGTTAAAAGGTACAATCTAAATTTAGTTAAATCTTTTATCATTTGCTAACCTTTTAAGTAAATATGTCATACTAAATATATTTTTTGCGAGTTAAAAAGATTAACAAATAAAAAATCATGATTTAAATTGTGTTATTTCTTCTATCTTATTTATGAATCATAATAAGCAAATTTATGACATGCACTACTCATTGCAGATAATGAAACTTGACACACGTATCATAATTTAAATCTAGTTAAATCTCCCATCCCTAACTATATAAGAAAAGTCAATTGTTTACACCACTAAACTCATTGCAAAGGGGAAAAAAATTAATGTCTCTCCCTAACCCTATTTCTTTCTCTTCCAGAAATTAGAGGAAATACACTTTATTTAAGGAGTAAAAAATAATAATTTTGATCCAGAAATGTTACATATGGATATAATCTCTTCTTTTATTTTCATACATATTTTTTTAAAATGAAATTGCTATCTGGAAGAGCAACTTTTATAATTACAAACCCCCATTTGACAAAGCCATGACACTAACAAATACATGTTCATGCTAAGATTAGTTTTGAGAGTTCTACTCTCCTAAATTCAATCTCCTAAATTCGTAAGAATTTCTTAACGTCTTAGCTATCTAGATATGTGATCAAATTCATAATTAGATCACCAATTGGTAATAGGTTTCTTTATAGAGTAGTATTCTAACGGTATAATATATATGTCTTATATGACAAGACAATCTGTTATACATCATTATCCATCCCCTACCTATTGCATCTTTACTATCATACTGTATGCATACTGATGCAAAAGGTTTGGCCAAAAAAGAATATATATCAAGAAATTTTGGAGTCTTTCAACTTATTCACCGTCATTATCTAGAGAACCTAGCTTAGAGATTATTGTAGAGCTAGTGATACATTTATTTTTGGAAGATTTTCAAAAGAATGTTCATCCACCAAGAATAAATACATATCCACTCGTGAATTTTACTTTACTTGATCTCGGTGATCCAATTTGCATTACTATATCCTTTCAATAATGGTTGATATTCTTATAATGCAAGACATAGTTTTGAGTATTTTTTAAATACCCCAAAACTTTTTTCATGCTCATCCAATGAGTTCAATTGGAATAACTTGTGAACCGACTCAGTTTATTAATAGCATATGCTATATTTGATCACGTACATTTCATGATATATATAATACTTCTCAATATGATTGCTCAAGATTGAACCGATCTTATTATTGATACCATCGTTCCAAAAGGATGAGTCCACATAAGATATGAAATGTTACAAAAATAAGCTCTGGAGATAGTAGATGTCATTTGACATTTACTACACGTCTGAATATCTTTATTAAGTACATTCCCGTTTCTCGTTTCGTTCTTTACAAGGTCCTTTGGACTTTTCATTAGACTACTCAAGCCTAATTTTACATTCCACAATTCTTAGGTCTTATTTTAATCCTTTTAGGAATATGAACTTGGACTTTGGCTAGACACCCCCTGTGAACACCTAATTTTTTACCAAAATATAAAGAGTCAAACACCAATTTTTTTTTAAAAAGGGTTATATTTAAAATAAAATAAAATAATAATAATAAATTGTAAATTAATAAAACTAATAAGATCAATTATAGTTTAATAATAAAAAAAAATTGATAAATAGAAGTTGGGAATTTAAGTTATTTGTTAATTATCTAGTTTAAAAATAATAATAATATAGAAAATATTATGAAAATGTATAGAAAAAGAAAAGAAAAGAGGAGTCCTAAAGATTTCAAATTTGTTTACCTTATCCTAATTATTCCCAACTTTCTAACTTATTTTACTAAAAAGTCTCATCCCATTAATTTTGATTTTTTTTTCTTCTTTTGGACGTTCCTTTTGATTTTTTTTAAAACATTTTTTTGTTAATTTTCTATTATTATTATTTATTTATTTTAAATCATTATCTCAACCCCAATTCCCTCAACAATATTTCAAACTAAATCCTAATCCAACTCTATTACTATCCTTTTAATTAGCATCAAACTCTCAGCCAAATTATTATAAAAACACGTTCAGTTGAAAGATATACACAAATACACAGATACAGAGAAATACAGAGAGGATACAGAGAAAATATAGACAGAAAAAAAAACAAGCAAAGACAAAGAAAGAAAAACCAGTTATTTCTTTTGAGAACTAGGTTAGAGTTAGAGATTTGATCGTGATTCTGAATTCGTGGATAACAGCTCGCTTTTGTCGTATCAATTTTCGCAGCGAGGTAACCATAAATTCTCGCATGATTTAAATAATATTACTTCTATGAAAAGTTGAATTTAATAGCATGAAATACTTCAAATCACATGTATTATATTGATTATTGCTACGTTGTTCTTATCATTATGTTTTTTTAGATCGATTTTGCAATATTATGTCGCATATTGAAATGTTGAATTTAACCATATTAATATATCTTTCCGTCTATTTTCACTTTAGAAGATTTTTATTGGATTTATTATAGACTTGTTAGATTAGGATATATAAATAATTAGTAAATTTTTATCTAAGTAGAATTGTAAATTTCATCTAGAGATTCATGATAAATTAATGATAATTACTATTAATGATTATAATAAAATTTTTTTAGAGAAATTGTATAAAGAAAACAAAAGAATAAAATAAATAAATGAATAAATAAATAAAAAAACCACAAGAAAGCCTAAAACATAAAAAAAAAAAAAATCAGATTTTTTTAAAAAAAAGGGAAACAGAAAATTAAAAAAAAAAAGAAAGAAAAGAAACGTGAAAAAAGAAAATATAAAAAAAAATTAAAAAAAAAAAACAGAAGAGAAGCAGAATGAAAAAAAAATATATAAAACAAGACAATTTAAAAAAATGAATGAAAAAAAAGTAAAAAAATTATTACAAAAGAATTTGAAAAAAAAAGAGATAAAAAATCTATAAACTAATAATAAAAACAAAAAAATAATGATAAAATAAATTTAAAAAAAAAAGAAGAGAGAGAAACAAATTTACGGAAAACAAAACAAAAAAAACAAATATATTAATAATAATAAAATAAAAATAATGATAAAATAAAATTAAAAAAAAAAAAAGAGAAACAAATTTTACAGAAAACCAAAAAAATAATATAAAATTTAAATTCAAACAAAAACGTGCAGAAAAAAAAAACATGAAAAAAAACAATCATTCCTAATCTATTTAGGATTTCTTGATAAAAACCAACTTCAAATCTTATAAAATTTTATTTTCCTATTTTTAATTTAAAATAAATAAATAAAATACATAATCCTAAATTAACTTGAACTCTGAATATTTATTCCTACACAAACTCTAATTCTTAGGAACCAGATATATTCTACTTATAATAACATAAAAAAATTAAAAACATACAAATATAAGCAGAAAAAGATATACGAATGTTCAACTTTAAAATTAATGGACGAAAAAAAATGAAGAAAGACCATTTAAAATAAATAAACCAATTTAAAATAAATTTAGAATAAATCTGAAAATAAATAACAATTTTATTATTAAGTTAAATAATACAGTGTCCAAAAATTAAGTTAAGTCATACTAAAATCAATAAAGCGACCGTGCTAGAACCACGGGACTCGAGGGGTGCCTAACACCTTCCTCGCGGTCAACAGAATTCCTTATCCGAATTTCTAGTTCGCAGACCAATAAAATAGAGTCAAATTTCCTTTGATTAGGGATTCGAATAAGGTGACTTGGAACACCAAAACAATTCCAAGTGGCGACTCTGTATAATAATTATCCCTTTTCAAAATGTCACTTTAATTGGAAAAACTCTTTTTCTTTCGAAACAAATTCAAAAAAATAATTGAAAAAAAAGAGGTGTGACACCCCCGCACTTTGAAATATTTCAAGTTGGATTTTCTTCCTTTCCATTTCTCATATTGAATAGATTGTGTCATGAATAAACAAAATTGCTTTCTTTTTTAAAAGACAAAATTTTTTGTTGTTTCCTTTTAGAATAAGGATTAGTTCATCCACACAAGTTTTGTGGCAAACCTAAACTTATAAGTAATGCAATCATTATTTCCTTCAAAGTTCTTTTTTTTTATTCTGCAATTCCATTAGATTTACGTGAATAAGACAGTAGTTTGATGGATAAATTCGCTTTCCAAATATATGCTTGCAAAATGAGATTTATAACTTCATCCCTATCACTTCTTATCTTTTTGGCAACTGATTTCAACTTCAATTTTATATTGCCTAGTTATTTCTGTTGCTTCACCCTTACCATTCAGCAAGACATAACCGTATGAAATGCAATTGCCAATAAAAGTTATGAGATGTTTTTTTTCCATCACAAGATGGTGTTTACTTCATATCACATATGTCAGTGTAAATCAACTCTAAGGAACTAGAATTCCTTTTGACACATTTATAAGAATGCTCAACATACATATATTCCACAATAATTTGACATTTTTATCTATTGTACTCAAAGTAAAATAAAACTTATAAGTTTATCAGTTTTCCTTATAAAGTATTATAATTGACATATTCCAAGTGCTCATGTCACAAACAGTTTGACTCAAGCAAGTAAGAACAAATAAAAGTATTGAGTTTGAAAAGCTCTCCGCGAGGTAGTTTTCCTCACAAATATTTGTTCCTATTTCTTAGAATTTCGTATAATATAAACATTGTTTAGAGTCATCACATTGTCAAACGTCCTTTTTGGAAGGACCTTTCCATAACTTTTAATTGATTGTTATAGAACTACCCATGAACAAAGTTTCATTGGATCCAATAAAGATAATATAGTTCAAATGCTTCTTTTACATAACCTGACAAATGGTTATTCACCAATATTCATTACAATAGAAATAGTTATATTTAATAGACATATCTTACCCACCCAATGTTGTTCTGATTGAATTTCAAAGATCTCGCTCACTATCAAAGCATATTTTCTGAAGTAGTTTCCTTCCATTGTCACATCGATAAAGTAAACCGAAAATCATGATCAGAGTCGTGGTATGAAGATGATGATTTGAAGACTCATTCATCACAGAAGAGTGTCTTATTTGTTGATACCGAGATTGAATGAATCACTCCACCTAGCAACAAGAAAAGTGGAGTTTGGCACATGTTAAAGGAAAGAACAAGGAGGAATTCAACTTTGGAAAGGAAAAGGGCAGTTCCAAACGAAGGACCATGGGACAATCTTTTCGGTATCCAGGTGTCAACTCCCGATGGCTTGTGTCTATAGAACACAATTTAAACAAAGTTATATATTTTTTATTATTTGATGAACGATAATAAGTAAGTTTATGTCATAAAATAATATCTTTTGCAAGTTAGTAACCTTAACATACAAAAATCACAATCGTTGAATCTTTAATCCTTTATTATATATAAAGAAATGAATTATCACTCCTTAATCCTATTTCCTTATTTCCTCGGGGGTAACTTTTTGTTTTCTTTTCATGTTTTTTTTCCCACATATTTTATATTTTTTAATAAAAAATAAGGGAGAACAATTTTTTTTTATAGCATTTCAATATAACGAACAAAGAAGCAAATCATAAAAAAATCTTAAGCAAAGAAATTTCAACTTCCCTAGCAATATTTGAACTAAATTTCATCATCATTTTGTTTTTATTGTTTATCCCTAATTATAAATTTGGAAACCATACAACTAGATTCAAAGAAGTTCTGATCAATTAAACACTAGAGTCATAGTCATAGTTGAGAAGCAATTCAGAACTTATCTAATGTTTTAATAGTAAAACACATAAAATTAAGACAAGTACTATATATTTTGTGTTTATTATAATGTTCTCAAACTAACACTACACAAAAAAAGTACTATTGTCATGCTTATATGAAACAAAAGTTGTGACATTCCTAGATCCTTGTCAATTGTTGTGGTGGGGATTTGAATCTTGAACATGAGTGTTGAAAGATGTATCGTCAATTAAAGTTCGTATCTCATCCTCAGTGAAGCTTAGCAACTCAGAAAACGAAGGACTCTTTGGAATGACAAATGAGTCATTAACATTATTCTCCACTGGATCAGATGGAAGAGGAGTCTTCATGAGTTCAGGCACTTGAGCAGAAGCGCTTGAAGGACCCATCAATGGAGCCTTCAGAGTAACCATCGATGTTGGAATTACATCAGGAACCAAATTAAGGGGAGCCCTTGGTCCCTCGAAGTTGGTCCTTCCAAGCACAGTAGATGGAACCAAAAGTGGAATCTCAGATAGTACTGGATCATCAACATGGGCCAAAAGTGGAATCTCAGATAGTACTGGATCATCAACATGGGCCAAAAGTGGAATCTCAGATAGTACTGGATCATCAACATGGGCCAAAAGTGGATCCCATGATATGTCGAAGTTGGTCCCACCAGAATCCATGGGTCCAACAAAAGGTTGGGGAGCATTTGATGTTGAACCTTCTTCGTGAGTTTTTGCTTCGATCGAGTCATCTATCAGTTTGAGGTTCTTATTGATCACATAACATAGATCGTTGAGATATTCAGGGTGCTTACTATTGGGCATCTCTTCACCATTCAACAATCCATACATGTGGTTTGTATACTCCATTTTCTTGTTTTCCTGCCTCACCTTCTCAAGTTCCTTCTCAATTTTCTTGATCCTTTTCATGATTACATTTTCTTGTGTTTTCATGTTCTTTGATTTATCCTCCTCCGGAAGATTGCTAAACTTTGTAAAGAGGTCGGTGGAAGCTTCATGATTTGGAAATATCTCCGGTTCGTTTTGGTAAGGGTTATAGACTAAGGTAGCCATTTCAACATCGCAAAGGATGTTGAGTTCACGAGCCTTGGTTAAGAAACCCTTTATTCGTTTTCTATATGAAACTCTCCTCTCAGTGTTATTTTCAATGAACGCTAACTTCACTTTCTTTCTACCCATGGTCAAAAAAGAGGAAAAGGAGGAGAGATGTGTTTATTAGGATATGTGG
The DNA here is from genome assembly GCA_027705065.1 of Solanum peruvianum. Taxonomy (NCBI): domain Eukaryota; kingdom Viridiplantae; phylum Streptophyta; class Magnoliopsida; order Solanales; family Solanaceae; genus Solanum; species Solanum peruvianum. Next base: position 77,889,185 of record JAKWJD010001755.1, read on the forward strand.
GATGTGAAATGAAATTATTATTCTTACTGTTGTGTATTACTTTGCTAAGAATTGCCTCCTATTTATAGGGTGGAAAATTAGTTTTTGCATTAGAGGATACTTAGTTGTCAAGGGTACTATTTTGGTATAAAAATAAATGAGCCTAGATGAACAAATCTTTTTGAGTCAAATTTTTCTTATTAGGAAAATTAATTAATTAATTTAGATCTTGGTAAGTATAACTCTAGTCTTAAGAATAACTTTTTTTGAGTCAAACTTTTCTTACTAGGGAAAAAATTTAATTAATTTAGATCTAGATAAGTATAACTCTAGTCTTATGTTAAACAAATCTTTTTGAGTCAAACTATTTTTTATTAGGAAAATAATTTAATTAATTTAGATCTAGATATGTATTATCCATATGAGAGGACCATAGAGTATTAACAATGTTTTTTCGTAAAGAAAGTCTAAAAAAATTGTATATTTTATTCATAAATAAATGTTAATTTTTAAAATATTTAAATAATATAATACAAATTAATTTAATGATTAGTAAAATTGAAATATTTATTGAATATTTAATGAAAATACGTGTATGATCATTATTGTACAGCGCTTATAAAAGCACATTATATTTTTTCCAATTTTGGAAGAAACCATATTTAGAAGAATTTTATATTGAATTCTATTTATTAAAAATCAAATTAAGCTCAAATTTTTGTTTTTTTAACATTAAAAAATTTTCTAAATTTGTTTCGAAGGCAAATTTGTGCATAAAAAAATTTCACAAGACAACTACTAAACTATTGTGTTTATAGATATTGAGAAAAAAAAATGAATATTATTTTATTTTACAATAGTATCCAATTATATTTAAAACTAAATCATGCTCAGATATTGTAATTTGTTACATTAAAAAAATATAAATTAGTTTCAATGAAAATTAATACATAAAATAATCGCACATGACACTTACCAAACTAATGTGCAACATCCTTTTAGAATTATTAATTTAATAGAATTCATGAATTTTTTTTTATATTTGTGATTCTATTTTAGAGAGATGAAAAATAAGCTTATTTAATTTATTCGTAATTGTCTTTTAAAAAAATATGATTAACCTAGTATTGAACTAATATGAATCAAAAAAAATTGATGGTGCTATTTATTTATTTTTTGAATATGCAATATAATGTTAAGTAACTTTATTTTATACACTTAGAGAATCTTGACGATTTTCATTGTTATATGTGACTGAATGGATACTAATATAAAAAATTTAAAAGTGGAAAATAAAGTTAAAACATTAAAAATAAAAGTTAAAAAGTACAAGAAATTTTTAAAATGTTTGATGGAGCATGATAAAAGTAGAAATAAATGCTTAATACGGTATGATAAAATAAGTTAAATTTAGCATGATAAGGTAAATAACTTTCTTATCCATTTCGCTCCTTTTTTCATTATATAATTTTCACATGTTTTAAGAATAATTTATGTAATATAGTCTATCCATTAAAATTCTTATCAATGTATCTATGTCGATATCTTTAATAAGTTTAGTCTTTACTTAATAAACCAATGTAGAAAGAGCAATGCCAAAGAGCTACTATACACTCACCGCGTATTTACATTATCACCTGAACTTCTTCTTTATACCTTGAACCCGGTCCCTTGAGAAAAAAATCCTCAATCCAACACTTTTTCGTGGAATGGAAAATTCCATCCTGTCTCTCTTAAAATATCTGAAGGCTGAAAATGATGAATCTTATTGCCAAGAAAAATTTATCAGTTATAGTATCTAGTTGTGTATATTAATAGTGATAATCACTCCCCTAAGAAATTATGTGCAAGCAAAATTTCCAATCATTTTAGTTTCACTAATACATATTACTTTGGAATAAATAAATTTCTCTTTTAACATATAGAGTGTAATTATCGCATATATATTTTTTTATAAAATAAATTTAGCAAGCTGAAAAGATCACAATTTAAGCTTAGTTGAATGGTTAATCTTTTCATATTCTCGCTATAATTATGAGAAGAATATGTCATATTATAATATTTGTGAATGGAGATGTAAAGGTTAAAAACTACAATCTAAATTTAGTTAAATCTTTTATCATTTGCTAACCTTATAAGTAAATATGTCATACTAAATATACTTTTTTGCGAGTTAAAAAGATTAACAGATAAAAGATCATGATTTAAACTATGTTATTCTTTTTTATCTTATTTATGAATCATAATAAGCAAATTTACAACATACACTACTCATTGCAGGTAGTGAAACTTAATTGACACACATATCGTAATTTAAATCTAGTTAAATCTCTCATCCCTAACTATATAAGAAAAGTCAATTGTTTACGCCACTTAACTCATTGCAAAGGGAAAAAAATTAATGTCTCTCCCTAACCCTATTTCTTTCTCTTCCAGAAATTAGAGGAAATACACTTTATTTAAGGAGTAAAAAATAATAGTTTTGATCCAAAAATGTTATAAATGGATATAATCTCTTCTTTATTTTCATATATATTTTTCAAAAATGAAAATGTTATCTGGAAGGACAACCTTCGATATAATTGAATAGTTTTTTTTAATAAGTATTTGAATTTGTATATATCGAAGAAACAAGTAGCACTTACGATGGTTACGTCACAAAGAAAAAATCTTCACTGAACGAAGAAATTTCAACGTGTCTTGAATTAAATATTTCATCAATTTCATATAAATTTACAATCTCTGCTCTATACGTTCATCCATCACCATTTTGTTTTTATTTTGGCAACAATACAATTCAATTCAAAGAAATTCTCATCAATTAAACATCAAATTCATAGATTAAAACTCTAACCAATTAAAAACTTATCAGTAATCAAATAGTAAAACACATAAAATTGAGGTTAAAATCAAAACATAAGTGCTAACTTAAATAAAGGCAAGTAATATATTTAGTGTTCATTATAATGTTCTCGTATTCAGAGACAGAGCTAGGTGGGGGTTCATGGGTTCGAAAGAACTCACTAGCTTTTTCGTAGACTTTATATTTGTATTAAAAAATTAAATAAATATATGTAGAAAAAATGGCTAAAAGCCTCCCCAATCTATAGCCGGATTTCCAACTACACACTCATACTTTACGGGAGTCGTAATATCCCCTCTGATGTTTTTAAAATGGAATTATTTGCTCCCTAAATGCTCATGTGGCAAAAGAGACGTAGTTCACTCTCTTTGGGAGAGTGACTAAAAAAAAGATAATTAAAATATTATCTTTAGAAACATTTAATTTAATTCATCTTAATATTCTACTTCTTAAAAAAAAAATTATATTTCCTTTTATTCTTTTTATCTTTTTTATCTTTTCCCTTTAATAGATCCATAGATATAATTAGTAGCTCACACTCATCCACCAGATCACCGCCCTCCTCAACTATTCATCACTAAGTCTCACCCTCAAATAATCAAATCACATACTTTTCGTCAGATCTCCACTTTTCAAATCTTTGAATATTTATTAGTTGCTCAAAATCAAAATAAAAAATGAAAGTTAGAAGAATTGAATTTTAGACTAGTCACTAATGGAGTAATTCACTAAGTACTCCCTCCATCTCTATTTACTTGTCCATATTTTCTCTTTTAATTATCTATTTTGACAAATCAAGAAAGGACAAAACAAATTCCTATTATATCCTCTTTTAAACTTTTTGAAAATTTCTAAGTTTTAATTCATGTTTTTTGAAACCATAATTAATACGGATAAAATTATAACTTCAATATATTAATTATTGCTATCTTAATATGTGTGTCATTTCTAATGTGACAACTAAATAGGGACGAAGAGAGTAATAGATTCAATTAATGGAGAAGAATTCATTAAAGGAATATTTGGTAACAGACCCTTTGATGAAGAAGACCACTTATTGAAATATAATAATAGCGGAGAAAAAGCAATTTTCAGTGATAGATTTTTTCATTAGCTCTAGCTTTAAAGAACGAAATTTCCTTGTGTTTAGAATTTCGATGAAGGTCGACGACACAGTAGTCATCAAATATGCAGAAGCTTTCAAGGAATAAGAAATGGAGGACCGGAAAAGAAAGAGAAAGGGAGATGACAAAACTAGCTCCATTGATGAACTTCATTCCTCTGTTAATGAAGATGAACTCAACTAAAGAGTAACTAAATTGAGAGAGAAAATTGTGTTTTGTATTGAATGTGAATGAAGGAGAAATGTTACGATATGAACCTATATATATACTACTAACAGAATATAATTAAGGAAAATTAACTCACTAACAACTTTACTTTAACAACTTAATGCTAACTAACTTTACTGTAAACAACTAACTAATGGAATCTTCACTATACATAACTAACTGATTGACTCACACTTCATATCATCATCAGGAGAAGATGAAATATAAAACAAAATAGTAAAATATAAAAGAATAATGAATATTTTTAATGTAAAAAACCTTAATATTACGTGGCAGCACGTGTTGACTACTACCTAATACAAATTTGGGGTTGGTTTTGTAGGGGGATAAATATTTAACTTATAAAAGATTTGGGAGGGGGGAAGGTGCGATAGAACCCCCGTAAAGAATAATTGTGTAGTTAGAAATTCGATAATAATTTGAGAGGGCTTTTGGCCATTTTCTCAATATATGTATATTAATTTCTAAACCCCCAAATAAATTAATTTAGAACCACCAAACTCATTATCCTGACTTCGCCTCTGAGGGAGTCATACTTTAATTTATCACACAAAAAAAATACTACTTTCATGCATAGAAATTTATATGAAACTAAAGTGCAAACATTTCTACTTAATTAGACATTGATTTTAGATCCTTATAAGTTGGTGGGGTGGTTTAAATCTTGAATAATAATATCGAAAAATGTATCATCTAGTAAAGTCATTATCTCATCATCATTCAAATTTAACAACTGAGAAAATGAAGGATTCTGTGGAATGTCATTATCTTATGGGTCCAACGCTGGTTGACTTTTTTTTTCAAGTTAGTGCCACGTAGGCCGAAAAGGGGTAGAAAATTACATATAAAATAAGTTCAGGGGGGTAATAGGACCTTAGTATTGTATAAGTGTGTCTGTGAGATTTCGGGCATAGATTGAGGGGGTACTTGTGCATTTTTCCATTTTTAAAGAAGAGTTCTAACATGAGCAAAGAAATTTCAACCTACCTAGCAATATTAATTGTTTCGAAAATTACATGGTTAAGAAAATATATACTAGTTAATAGTCAATATAGCTATAGTATTAGTTGTTGAATTTTAAAAGGTGTGAATGGAAATGAAGAATTGCGACTTTTCTGAAGAGTTGTTGCGATTTTTATGAAAAGTTGTGGCTTTGATGAAAAGGTGTGACTTTTATGAAAGGTATACCTTTTCGTAAGATTGTGACTTTTTCAAATGTTTGTGACATTTCCGATAAGGTACAATGAGAACTTTTTCACACTACCATTTGTTTTCTATAAATTGAGGGATTCCTCTCATATTAAGAACAGAATTTTTTGAACTTATTCTACTACTACTAAATCTAGTATTCTAAGTGTACTTTATTATCGTTGAGTGGTTCGTTGACACCGTGATTTTAGGTATCGATACAGCGAAGAGTAAGATTCTATCCTGGGAGCAGAGGTGTACAAAATCAAATCAAACCGTAATTCAAGTCAAATCGGAAAAAAAATCCGACTAGTGATTTAGTTTGACTTGGTTTGGTATTGGAAAAAAATCCGACTATATTTGGGTTGGTTGGTTTAACTAAAAAAAATCAACCCGAGACCAAACCAACCTGACATTATATATGTAATTTTTAAATTTTATTTTATTCATAAAATATTTACTTTAATATCATTTTAAAATATTTCTTATACTATTTCATAGTTTTTATCTTTTAATATATTATTTCAAGAATAAAACTTAGAATTCGGAATTGTCCAATAAAGATTATAGTTCATAGATGTTGATAATTGTAATAAAACTTAAATCAAAATCAAATTAATAGTAGTGCAAAAAAAAATCAATTCAACACTAAGAATGAAAATAATATTGAATCTTTGTTCTTTAGTTTTATATTCTTTTAGACAATTAAAATACACAATCTAATTTTAATTTTCCTTAAATATTTAGTAATGTCACTAATACTTATTAAACTTATCTTAGGATGATTTAGTACTTTTAAACTATGATTATTTTTATTATGACTTTACAATATTATTTTATATGATGATTTCATTATTATTTTTTATTGAATATTTTTGTGTCATCAATAGTTATCTCATATTTGTGTGTTTTTTTCAAAGAAACACCTTAGATAATTGTATTTTGTTGGACTAAAGAAATATTTGGAGCACAAGTTAATAATATGTTTGTATGCAAGCTTTACTGAAAAAATCCGAAGTTTATTAGTTTGGTTTGATTTATAAATTTTAAAATTTGACATAATAGATTGGTTTAGTATTTGAGAACCCTAACCAACCCAAGATTGAAAAATACGAAAAAAATTGAATTTTTTTAGTTTGATTTGGTTATAAATATAAATTTTTTACACGAATGATTTGTTTTGATATTTGAAAAATCCGAACCAACTCAGTCATATACACCCTTACCTGAGAGGATATATTCCATTAACCTCGGGTACTTGAGGGGAATAATTTTCTTAAAGGAATAAACACCGTGCATTCAGTGAGCTCAATTTTCTTTTTTAAGAAAAATATTTTATATATTGTTTTTTATTCTATTTTCTTTACTAGTTTTAATTTTCTAGTCGTGAAATTTTTATTTGTTTCTTACAAAGTTCTTCAAAGTTGTATTCTAAATATCTTATGAATACAAGATGAACAACATTAGTACCACTCGCAACAAATATTCAGGGATAATTATGTGAGCTGGGTTTCGAGTTTTTACAATTCACACGTTTGTATAATTGAAAATTTGTATAATATAATTTGTATAACTATTAAGTTTCAGTTGTTTGTGTATATATAAATTCGTTATTTTGAGTTTATACAAAAATAAATCAATTATACAAACATATCTGTAAATCATACAACTCACTCGTAAATTATGCAAACAAAACAACTTAAACTACAATTACAATCCGTAGATATACAAACTATAATTGGAGCATAATTAAATTTATCATAATAGTTATTTCGAAAATACTCCTTTAATTGTTTGTTGTGTGCCGGTAAATTTCTCATCGACAAACTACTTACAGTTGCTACTTAGTTCCTTTTTCATTTCATAAATATATGTTATTGGATTAAATAAGAAATTAAAAAAACTTCTCCGTAAATAACTTAATCATCATTTTTTTTTATTTTTCCATCATAACGATAAATGTTATCATATATAGTGGCTATTTACGAAAATTTCACTTTAGACATCGCTTCATCTTGGTTTTCAGGAGGATTATTAACGGGGAAGACTATTTTATTGAACATATATTCATATCATATATACTAATTCTATTCACACTTTCAAATAATTACGTATTTTATCATTAATTTAGAATTTTCTATCATATGTTTAGAAGTAAGTACACCTAGATACATATATTTTTGCAGCCAGATACATTCAAAAAGAAAGGGAGACGAGCGAGATGGAGAGGGAAGTAGTCACGTATCACATATACATGTGAAACACAATTGATATACATTATAATATACTTGTATATATATACACATGTGTGTGAATCTACTTGGATAAAGTTATCTTAAAACAAATTATACTTAATTTTAATATGATATATCTTGAGATGCGTGTATCTACACATATTTGGATGAATCAAAATTGAATAAGATTCATAATATTGTAAATTTAAATATATCTAAATAATTAGCTTCTAAAATTTTGATATTTCTATGAATTTCTCCTATTAACACTAGCAACCACACAAATAGCATAAAATGATTAATGCACCTTTTCAATTTTATATATCATTCACTTTTATTCGATCCAATGATATAAAACAAATTTTACTAATTAACATCCATAATTCAAAAATTGTGATAAAATATGAAGAATTGATACTTTACTTGATTAATTATTAAAACTTTAAACTTATCAATAATGAAAATATAATATATACACACCTTTAATTTTGTCTTTAAAAAATATAATAAAAATCCAAGCCAATATTCTCCCAATTGAACCCCAAAAGCAATCATATTGTTCTCAAATGATTGGCTAAAATAAAATTAATAAAAGGGGAAAAAAAGAATATTGACATGATTTAAATAAATGAAATTCATTTCTTAAATGAAGCATACAAAAAGTAGGCCCAAAGGCACACAACTTTTAAGAGAAAAAGCATTTTCAAATAAAGTGATAAAAGTGAAGGGCCCAATCTCCAAGTCATAACTCTAAATTTAATTAATTAAATTAATATAAGGCTATGAAATTTTGTGATAAAATAAAAATTTGAGGAGTATTTGGAATGAGTACATAAATGCACATGGGAAGGGGACATAACTCACATGTAAATAAACATGGAATTTTCTTTGCTTTGCTTCCTATTTTCATAGCATTTCCTGTTTCTGTCTTCTCCTTATCTTATCACTTCATCATTCAAAATTATTAGTGACACAAAAATATTGAAAACACTTAATTAAACCATATTATTATTTGGTCATTATTAAAATTCTGATTTGGAAGAAGAAAATGAAATAAGAATAATTATATTTGTCATAATAGATGGACATTTAAAAAAAGACGTGATAACTTCTATTTTGTTAAGTTCTGCTTCAATCTCTAATTTGATAGTTATATCACTTATATGTGATACTTATCTTATCACTTCATCATTCAAATAATTAGTGACACAAAAATATTGAAAAGACTATAATTAAACCATATTATTATTAGGTCATTATTAAAATTCGGACTTGGAAGAAGAAAATGAAATAAGAATGATTATATTTGTCGTAATAGATGGATATTTAAAAAAGAATGTGATATTTTTTTGTTTTGTTAAGTTCTGCTTCAATCTCTAATTTGATGGTTATATGTGATACTTATGATTTAAATTGTTAGTTGCATTTGTTAAAGTTATTCTTGGAATACTAGAAGTATCAAAGTAATGATAGAAATCTTAGTTATTTGAATTTCACTTAAACTAAAAGATGTATAAAATTATCAAAAAAAAAATTGAAAATAGGATCTTAATTTAGTTAAGGTATGTTTTTGAGATTTCGATCATATTCTGAGGATACTTATGCCTTATCCATTCCTTTTAAAATGATTGTGAGCTTATGCGCAGTTAAATTTTCCATTTTAATTCGTTTTCTATCTTTGTTAATCACATAAATTTGCCCAAATATTTTTCATCCATCTATTAGGTGTTGCACTTCGGGTTTCGGAATATCCAATGTCTTTGAATTTGAGTCCGATCTCGAATCTCTTATTTTTTCATCGAAATCAATCTTTTTTTCTTATATGAAACATCAGTATATCACTATTATTTAGATTAAGTAAATTAAATTAAACATATCATCATTTAAATAAATTTTTATTACATTTTAGACCAACGTAGTTTAGCCAATTTTAATCTTTTCAATCCAATCAACTAGCCTATTTAACGCCCCTACAAAAAACTATTAATCAAGTTATTCATCTGATAAATAACAAGACCTACTATTCTTCTAGGAAATCGATTGTACTCTTGAGGATTGTTTGATAGTCGTATAAAACAAGTTTTATTTATATATTAGAGTTCCTATAATTTATACAATATTTGATAGATAGATAAAAAAAATATTATTTATGTATAAAATTAAATAGTATTTGTTTCACTTTTCTTTTCTTCTCTATATATAAGTATTATTTTTGGAATTGAATGTAGTTAAACATTACTATATTTTACACTATTTGTTCAGTCATCCACATGCCTGTGTTACTTTGATCCATAAAGATAGTGACTCTGACATTTTCATAACCGTCAAATCTATTGCCCTTTCATTATTAGTTAGTTTTAATTTAATACTATAAATTAAATGAGACAAAAGATAGATAGTGATGATTTTCATGGTTTCTATTTTTCTAACTTTTGTTTTATTAAAGTTTAATTATATTTAGTGTTAATAATTTAATTATTATTAAATATATTTTTTTTTAAAATAATTAATGTTCTTTATAAATGTCTCATTAAGTGAATAACGACATAAGATCCAATTTAAATATTTGTCGCTACAAAGAACACTTCTTTAGTTCTTCATTTTGAGGGTAATGTTCATTATTGTTACTCCCTCCTTCCCAAATTAACACAACTTTGTTTTTATATAAAATAAGAAGATAATTAAAAAAAAAAGCCTTTCTTATTAATCCTTTTAGTTCAAAATAAATTATGTTTTAACCTATAAAAATTGGTGTAAAATAATTTAATTATTTTAACTTACACTTGACTCATGATAACTATGTCAACTTAAAAGAAAAACAGTAAATAAAATATTTTATTTAGGAGTATTAATTACCTTATCCTTTATGTGTCAGTTTCAAGATCCAATTGAACAATTGCTTAGCTCTACATCAAGTCATCACTATAAAGTATTACATAGTTCAACCTATATATTGAGCGCTCATAAATACTACTAATAAGTCTTTCCTTCTCATCCATATAGGTTGTATTGGTAAAATTATTTTATTTTTAATTAAAGATTTTAAATTTAAATTTTAAAATATTATTGAGAATTTCATTTTTAAATAGATTGTGCAATATGCAATTAGAATCTAATCGAAGCTCTAATATATTTAACATGAATTTTTTTTAAAAAAAAAGAGTCTATCCTTCATCATATAAATACCAATGATTAAAACTTGTAAGGTACTCCCTCTTTGGTTGCTTCTTCCTAACTTTTCTTGAATTTCAAATTTTGTAAAAAAAAAAAGTTCAATATGAAGAAATTATATGTTACTACCTGAAAAATTATATTAAAGAATAATTAGTTACTATTACAGTTAACTAGTAGACTTTTATAAAATTGTGTGTATTTAAAAGTTTATAATTGTAAATACTTTTATAAAAGAAACGTGGAGATATTATGATTTATCAATCCGGCGCCTTGAGATATTGTGAATGTTTAATTTATGAACTATTATTTGCTCATTTAATAAGTCTGTAGATGAATCTAGAAAATTTTGATAGTACTCACAAGTTGTGGAGTTTTTAAGTTTATAAAAAATAAATATGACTTAAAAAAATTAAATTGTATATCTAAATAAAACTTCTAATCAAATCAATCTGATTTCAAAAATTTATATCACATGTCCAAATAAGCTCTAAATTTATTTATTTTTCATTTTTCCTTTTCCTCCAATTGTTCTTGTTTATCTGTTTTGGATATATATATATATATATCCTACTGAATAACAAGGAATTGCCATGTTATATGCCCTTTTTCATATATTTCTAACTTATTCAATTATGCTAAAATTGTATAAATAAATAAAAATGAGTGTGTGTATATGTGTGTGTTAAATCACTATAAAAGTTTATTCTCCCCTTTTGAGTGTTTAATCGGTAAAATTATTGACTCTCACTTAATATTTATATCAATTCAATAGATATAGTATATATAGTTGTATTATCTTTTTAACATGTAATCATAATTAATTAACACATTTTCATCTTATTAAATTAATTAATTCTAATAAATTAACATGGTTTGATATTAGACCATTTATTTGCCGTCAATGGTCCTAGTTCATTTGTTAAATTAGGGTCTAATTAACATCATTTTCTTCTAGAATTTTACCACCTTAATTAGTAGTTTGTTTTTTTTCTAAGTTGACATTGTTGGAAAAAAATTAGAAGGTCATCATCATAAATGTCACTATTGATCAATTTATTTATTTTTTGCAATGAATGGAAAAATACTCTATAAAAGTCCACAAATGAAATCATTTGAAATAGACATTGAACATACAAATATATTTTTTAGGTAAATTGGTTATACAAAATATTAATTAGGTAGGTGTCTTAGTAGTAATTATTTATGCGATTGTTCATACGTAACAAAAATAACAACTACATATTTGATTATAACACGCCTTCTAAATTATTTCTATATATTACTATCAAATTTTCATTTTAAACTTTTTTTAAAAAAGTAGTTAAACTAAGATCTTAGTCTACTCTCGATGTATATGCAAAAAAAAATAAAAAATATATATAAACAAATGATTGTTGACGTAGTCCATACCAAATCAACTCTATAATGGTAGTTATAATTTGTAAATTTCTTCAGCTAAATAAGATAAATTATAGAACTTAAATATTAAAACTTTAGTTGGTAAACTCATTAATTAATTTTCTTAAATATTAAAATTCGAAAGATTGAACAAGAAAAGTACTATGAGTGTTGTTTTATTTTAATGACACCTAAATAATATTTTCTAGTTATTATTACTCATTGAGAGTTTCAACAATAATTTAATTGAGTAATTGGGGTCAAAAAATTAGATCATTAAAAAAATTATTCGTATATCACTATTTTTAATTTTTTTATTTTGAATTTAGAGCTTTTGCAATATAGAATTTTAAAGAGAACTCCAATATAGTATAAATTCTACATTTCAAATGCTATGAATTAAAAAAAAACAGAATATCATCAAGTTAATTAAGTAAATTATCACTTAATCTTTCGTAAATTGGTGGCTTAAAAATATTATTAATAATTAATTAATAAGACATATATGTAAAAGTTGGTGTGGTCGCTGGCCAGCAATTTGAAGCATATACACACCAAACATCCACCTAAGAAAAGGGATTATGCATGGAACAATTAAGTTTAGGTATCAATTATTTGAATTTGGAGAATATTATTCAACATTAATTTAATAATTTATTTTATTAAACAACTAAAAGCCACAGATTATTGAAGTGGTTAAGGCATAATTTGGTTGTACTTTTGTGTATATATATATATATTTGTTATAATTAAAGCGAACATACTTGCCAAAAAAAGGCATCAAATTTTGTTTGCCTGAGTTGTTTGCAAAAGCTATTAATTATGAAGGGGAAAAGAGTTAAAATTGTCCTTAAACTACGTAAAAAGAATAAACATGTCATTCGTTTATAATTTGGTTAAAAAATGTTCTTATCGTTAATATTTTGATTCAAAAATGTCCTTAAACTATGCAAAAGAAATGAAAATGTTCCCTTGTTTGTATTTTGGTCAAAATATTTTGTCATCGATATTTTTATCCAAAATGCCCTTATTGTTACTTAATAGGTCAAAAAAATTCATTTTTCAAATAAACATATTATTATTTTCTTTTTGATACATTTTTTTCAATTGATATTTTTTTAAAAAAAATTAGCAATGTTTATCTAAAATTAATTCACAATAAAATAAAAAATGAAAATATTTTATATCGTTATATAAATTAGTGATTGGATATATTATGATCTTATATATATATGGCATATATTATCTATCGAAAGGGTGCATGAAATTATTCTATTTTAATTCATAAAATGAGATAAAGAAAAAATATTTCCTACATTTTATTTGTTAAAGTGATTTTAGAAGAAAGAAAACAAAAATAGTGCTCCTTAATAATATTTTAATTAAAAAGAAGATGTGTTTTAAAAAGAAAAAAAATAATATATTTATTTGGGAAAAGGACAATTTTTGATACATTTTGTAACTATATTGACATTTATGAACCAAAGTATTGACTACAATGATATTTTTGAGCCAATGTATCAACGGTAAGAATATTTTTTTGAGTCAAACTATAAACGGATCATTTTTGTTCCTTTTACATTGTTTAAGGACATTTTTAACTCAATTCCTTTTATAAAATGAAAGAATATACTATATAGACGAAATTTGATTAGACATACAGATAGATAAGAATGAAAAATTGACTTTTGTAAAATATTTTTTTTATTTTTTTTAAAAAAAAGGAAATCTTTTTTAGTTATAACGAATTTTTAGAAATTGATAAAATAAATTGAAATTGATGAAATAAAAGAGAAAAGGGAATAATTGGTGATTATTGAGACTGCCAGCTCTAAAATGAAATTTACTTTTAGATACAGTTTTTTGAATTTATTTTATTTCGAAGGAATAATTCTGCACGTCCAAAGCATGCGTCTAGTTAAGGATAAGAATTGAACCTACGAAATAGAAAAAATATTTTTTTTCCGTTCAAATTTGATTGTCTACTTTTAATTTGATATAAAATTTAAAAAAAAAATTAAATATTGTGATATTCAGCATATACACATGAAAAGTCGAAATTAAATAATTACTTAAAAAAATTAAAACGAAGAAAATATTTGTCCACCTTAATTTCAGGTTTTGTTAATTACAATTTGCATGGATGAAGTTAATTATCACATGCAAGATGTTGTTGCCCTCAACTGAGCTACTACTCATGAGTCATGTAGCTATGGGAATCCTAATATGTTTTTCATTTCTTCTAACTCAAAAATAATATTACGCGCTCTCCGTTTAAATTTATATGATATAATTTAATTTGAGATGAAGTTTTTTTTTTTTAAAAAAAAAGAGTTTTGATATTATGATCTAAAATAAACTAGAGATATTTGTGTGACTAAACATCATTTCATTCGAGATAAAATAAATATATTTTTAAAGTTGAATTAAAGTAATTAAACTATGTTATTCTTTTCGGAACGAACAAAAAATATATAAATCATATAAATTGAAACAAATGCACTACCGGAGAAAAGAAAAAACTTGTTCGATTGCTAGTTTTATAAGATAAGTGTAATCTTTCAATCATGGGAATAAAAAGAAGTTATTTACATAATAATAATTTCCACATTATCTTTTAGTTTAAGCAAATTTTGCAAAAAGAGAAACGTAAAAAGTTTTAAAAATACTATTTGTATATACTCCAACTTTTATGCATTTTGGTCCCAAAAAGGAAGTATAATTTTACAATTTGATTGGATATTGAGTGCTTTTTTAATGGATCTTCATGATTTTCAGTCATAATAATTCAAATTTATAAAAAAGAAATTGCTTGAATAAAAATCAATCTACCATGAATAATGATCCACTTCAAAATTATATTGTAATTGACTTCTAGTTACCAATATTTATCACCATATATTGAAAATAATTGTGGTAAAGTAGCAAGTCATTTTCCTTGAACCTAATTATACATTGCTTCTCTGATTTTATTTTTATTTTTTTTTAAAAAAAATCGTTTTCAAATAAACATGAAATAAAAAATGTGGTCTCATGATAGTGAAATCCTTTTGTATTTTTTTTTTTTTTGTGCTTTTCTGAACACAACTAATCAATAATGTCTACAAGTATAGTAGTAATAATAATGTAGTATACATCTTTTCCCATTAGTATAACTTCTAATTCCATAGAATCGTATTGCGGCAGAGTTTAGATTTTTATTAAAGTGATTCAAAATATATATAAAAAAAAATTAAGAGGCTAAGAAATTCAACATCTATTATGTATACTTTAAAATTAATTTTAATTTTGTATATATAATCTATTTTTTTGCCTAAGGGAGGAGTCAGATGAACCCCATCCATCCACTTGGCTCCGCCCTTACATAAAATGGAATTTCAAAAATTGTGATAAAATGAATATGGTCTCGCTATCCTTATCCTTATCATGAATCTCGAGTTTGAGCCTCATGAATTCAAAATAAATAATAAACGCGAGATGGAAATAAAAATAATAATTATTGGCCTACTTTTCTTATTGGCCTATAAGTGGGTAAGGGCGTAAGGCCAACACTGGAAATTGGTCAGCATAGGACCTACTGGAGTCCCTGTTGGAGCCTTAAAGCAGCCAAAGAGTTTCTGATTTTCAATAATTAAAATAATGACACTTTGAGTTATATGAAACATCATTAGAATTCATACATATACATTAAAATAAAAGCAACTTAAAATTAAAAATACTGTATCATAGTTGAGTTTTTAGGAAGAAAAAGGGATTGTGCCTTTTTGGCTTAGTCTAATCAGAATCTTACTTCTAGATTAATCCAAAATTATGATGAAGTTTGTTGCTAGTACAAAAGAGATGACTTAGATAGCACAATTATTAAAGTGTTTAAACATTGAGGTTATTATTTGTTAATTATATTTACCCAGTCTTATGAAAGTAACACAAATGTCCTTACTCTTTCTTCTTAGATTTTTTTTCCTCCAATTATAATATTACAAGATATCCAAAATAACGGGGTTGAGGTGAGATATGTGTGTACCTCGTCCTTTTAGACTATGCTTCCGATATTATATATACTATTGCATGTTTTGGATTTCTTTTGGTTAAGAGAAATTAAAAGGCATCGAAAATATTATATCCTGCGTTCTGTTTAACAAGAGAAAATACTCTATTGAACTTATATACCAAATCTCTTATAGACAGAATTCATAAGTATCTTGTAAACATAATTTATCACTATATATTCTTATCTTTTCTAATCTTTATAAATCGTTTCTCGACCTTACTTATGATATTATACTGATATGTTACGAATTTATCTTATCATTAAAGACACTAGGAATGTCACAATACACAGTGTAGAGTGTCCCTCCTTTGGGCCAAGAAAAAAAATGAAAAAGAAACAAGAGCATATGATAATTAAACACATGTCGAAGGGGACGTATTAAATCCTCTTTACCAATTGTGTGACAGCAAATTAATAATGTCACAAGACATAAAAACTATGTCCCTATGTATGATCAATTTGAAGACTTCATACATTGTTTTCCACTATAACACTTGATTTTTGCTTCAAACGCACACCATTTCTACTAACAACAATTATTGCTAATTTCAAGATCATAAAACTTATACATTATACCAGTAAAATACACGATTAAAAGAAATTGAGTGAATTTTTCTTTTGTCACACAAACTAACAAATTTGATAGTGTAAGATTTTAATACACCAATTTATGAGATATAAAAAATCTCATACAAGTAAAATCAAAAAAGTTTTAATTAACATGGCCATAGAAATGTAAAACTTGATTTGTTTTTATTAGTACTTCCAAGAGAGAAGAGATTATTATAGTTCATAGATTTAGCCAACTCTGAAAAATAATTGGTTTTAAAGATGTGATTTTTCAATAATAGAGAGTAATAAGCCCCACTTTTTGAACACTTGTTGTTGGTCTCGACTGACTAATTTGTCCTACATTAACCAAAAACACCTAATAATTTGCAAATTACACTCATATTTAGGCCTTTAGCGTAGTACTGGATCAATAAATAGATTGATAATTTTATCATATCATTCTTTAAATATATATTTTAAAATTAAATTTTAAAAAATAAATATTATAACTCTTAAAACTAAACAAATACAAATGAATATTTATTTTTAGTATGGAAAATTTGCCTAAATATATATTTATTTTATGGCATAATACATATATTGGATCCTAAACTTGATTTCAAATTTTAACTTTGACCTATAATTTTTATAATGCACAAAGAGACACTTTAACTATCCAACTTTTTAATAAATAAACACATGAGTCCTACATGACAAAGTACACGTAGGACAAAAAATGACAGTGGGACATGTGTGTCTATTTATTCAATTTTATACAAGTTTAAGTGTTTACTTGTGCACACCCAAAGTTGAAATATATAAATGTGATTTGAAGCCAAATTAAAGGATATATATTTATGTATTATGCCTTATTTTATTATAATCTCTATGATTTTCTACCATTAAGAAAAATTCAAAAATTTCTTCTCGGATATCTCACTCATCCCTCGTTGATACATTTCTTTCCTTTTTGATAAATCCCTCCTCTCTCCCTCTTATATATATTCGAATATCCTATCGCCTCTCGTATACGTTCCTCCGCTGGTAAAATAGCTTTTTCTTGAAATTGTAGTCCCTAAATATGCCTCATCTCCTGCCATGCACCCTAAAACAAAGACAAAACTGAATGCGTAAAGGGACCTATATCATTAGCCTTTTAATTCC
Source organism: Solanum peruvianum (assembly GCA_027705065.1). Lineage (NCBI taxonomy): Eukaryota > Viridiplantae > Streptophyta > Magnoliopsida > Solanales > Solanaceae > Solanum > Solanum peruvianum. Next base: position 77,907,140 of record JAKWJD010001755.1, read on the forward strand.
AACGTGGCACGATGTTGAAAGGTCAGTGTCGTACACGGTGGCCCGAATGCCAGCGTGTGAGATACTGGTACCGTCTAGCTGGCATACAAAAGTAAATCACTATTATCAAGGATCGCACACTAAATTATTTCAAAATTATAATCTTATAATATTTTAAAAATTATAATTTATACATTTATCTTAACTAAAATCAAATGTATCATAAATCTAATTTTAAAATATTTCACTTTTATTTCTTATACCAATATTACAAACAATATATTACAAACCTTTTAGAATATAATTGGTAGGTTTAGTAGGATATCGGCTGCGGGGTTTTGGGGTTTTTCCTTTTCTAAAGGAAAGCAAAAGAGAGAAACAGGCTGGCAAAGGCGGCAGGTCACATGAGGCTTTTTCCTGATTTGTTTATATTGTCCAGCTGGCCATTTCATTACACGACACCAATTCTTACTGGAGATGGTCATTATCCTATTTTCTTGACATTTGAACACCATTTTTGAATTTTGAATAGTACTTCCTTCCCTCCATCCTATATTAATATTCACGTAGACAAAATTTTTTATATCGAATATTTATATTAAATTAATATATGTATATTATATATTTAAATTTATAGTTCAATCTACTTTATTAAATCATGCAATAATAGAAATTGATGTAAATATTCTATGTGAATAAGTTTTTCTATATCTACATTATTATTTTCTTCGTCTTAATTTATGTCGTAAATCTCATAAATTTAGATAAAACTTTTTTTATAAATTTTGTATATTGAGTTATTAATTATAATAATAATATTTTATAATACTTTATATATTTTTTTAAAAAAGTAATTTATGCAAATACACAATTAAGGTTAAATTATTCAACTCTCGTATGCCACATAAATTGAGATAAAATTATCTATTCCATGTTATTATTTCTAAGAGTGAAATAAATATTTTATAGCTGATAATTTTGTCAAAGCAATTAAGAAGAAAAAGAATTAACAAAAATAAAAGCATAAGAGAGTATCTTTTAACAGTATCTATAACAAAACAACACTAGAGGTAAAAGAAGTAACAAAATTTGAAGGGGAAAAAACTACGAAAACAAATACTACCACCACTAGTACGAACGAAAAGTTAAATATTACGTTACTATCTATTAATCTTCTATCTTTAATTTATATTCTTAACAATCTAATTTGTAACATTATTTTTTTGATAAATTAAAATATTATATCACATAAAATAAAAACATTGATAAGCTAAAATAATGGCCAAATACATGAGCAAATCTCTAAATTTCTTGGGTTTTTTTCTCTCAGGTACCTCAACTACGTCACTTTCCTATTGAATCATTAAACCCCCATAATTTGTTTCGTTTAAACAAACACCGTTATCTGATGTGGAACCAAATTTGTGAGAGGTATTGATAGAGGATACATATGTTGTTACACAACTCATTAGTCCAACTGATAGTGAAAATGTTCGGGAATGATTGTGTTTTACTTAAGTCATTTGAACACATTAGAAAACAAATAAGACTAACACGGTTTGTCTTCATTCATTTAATCAAAATTATTACAGAATTCGAACACAATTGAAGGCATTTACAATAGAAAAATCGATCAAAATCAACCAACAGTGTTTTAAAGGAACAAATTATATGTGGTTCAATAATCAATAGAAAAATAATATAGTTAAAATACATGGAAAAAAACCTAACAATTTTAAAGATCTGTATCTGTATTTGACTTAAAATAACGTTATATACGTGAATAAAAGTCTTCTCTCCCCAAACCCACAAGCCCACAAGGCAACGCAACAAAACCTTGGCCCCACACGTTTACCTTACGAATTACGGTGAAGTTAATTGTTTTAATTAATTGTTTGGTTATTTATTGACTTCATCAACGTGCATTTTAGTTATGTGATTTTAGTTCATTGGATTTTTTTATTTTTTTTTGGTGTGTGATTTTGATATAATATTATATTTATTTAATTATAAATCATCTAAAATTTATAATCATAAATATGTTTCAATATTTATATGCGTACAAAAATTATTAAGAAAAAACTAGTAATTTTAAATTAAATCTATAAGAAATTTATATTGAGAACTATCTTTTTAGATTAAATTTTCATTTTCTTTGACTTAAAATTATATACTCAAAATGCATGGAATGTCCTGTAGATGGTGTACCCCGCTGGTTCTTTCTTATTTTATCTGATTGACATTTTATTTTCCACACAACAATAATAAGAAAAAAGAATTTAAAATAACACAATTATTTATTTAATAATATTATATTCTTATTATCGTCATGTTCTAAGAACAATGATATATTTTATATGTAAAGATGATTTAATCTTAAGCTTTTCATTTAATTATTATAATTTTTTCATAACCACACAAATATTATAAATATTTATATTTTATACCAAATTATCATTCAACACATAATTATAATATAAAAAGTACTTCCTTCGTTTTAAAAAAAATGATCCTGTTTTTTTTTAATCTGTTTTGAAAAGAATGATTTTTTTCATTTTTTGGCAACACTTTAATCTTAACTTTTCACGTGATATATTTAAGATATAAAATTAAAAAGCATTTTGATACATTTGACATAACTTTAATTTAAAACCACAACATTAAAAAGTCTTCTTTCTTTTTTCTTAAACTTTATTTTAAATTAAACTACATTATTCTTTTTTAAACTGAAAAAGTAATACTTAAATAAAATGTTGGGCGGTGGTGGATGGATGTCATAGAAATAGTTATAAATTGGTGATGATGCATTTTCAGAAATACTCAGGTGATGATTGCATATTTAGAATACCTTTTAATTTCCAAATTTGACCATCCAAAACAGTTGAATTTTAGAAATCCAAATTCCACCACCAAAAATAAGAAAAAAGAAAAGTTCCGTTCAATCGATAGTTTCGTGATTAATAGCTCAGTAAAATACGTTATTTGTAAAGGATTCACTCAAATTTATATAGTTAAAATGTTACTTTATATTTTTATCTATATATAAAATTAAAATTATTTTTATGTATTGTAAACATTGAATTGTCTTAATTTCTTCACGTGTATATTTTATTATTACAAAATAAATTTTTTTATTCAACTCTTATAAATAGAGTAATAATTTTAATAGGTAAAAAAACGATAAAATTTTGTTCTAAACCTGGAACAAAAATGTGAAAATTCTTAATTAAATCAAGAGAGATATCGTTATCAAAGCTTTACAAAATTTATTCGTTTTTCACGAGTAATACTAGTCCACTTCAAATTAAAAAAATAATATTTTTTTTAAAAAAAACAATCATATTAAATTCCCTCATGGACTCAGATTTTCTTATTTTATTATTCTTATTCTACTTTTGACCAAGAGCAATACTGTCATTTGACACGCCTATAATTATTTTCCACAATATTAAAAAAACAAGAAGTTAGCATAAATACATTACTCCTTCCATTTTTAATATAGAATTAAATTTCTGTCACTTTTTAAAAAAATTTAAAATAAATAAAATATTTAATATTCGAACATATATTGGTTTTTTCCCATTCATTCTTTATTCTATTTTAAACTATATCTAATTCTTTTTTTCAAAAGCAAAATGATGAAATTAACAAATTATCTTTTAATTAACTTTCTTAAGGTGTGTCGAGATAAATTTATAAACTAAAATATGAGGCATATAAATTCGTTATCTCTCATAAAATTAGATACATAAATATTTACTAACACTATATACTTAGATTAAACACTGGGTTATATAATTTTTTTCATCGTCATTTCAAAATGTGTAATACGAGTAGATTTAAAATTAGAATACGAGTGCATTACTAAAAAATATGAAAAAATCAATTCAAAAGTTCAATCATTTTGAAACGAACAAAGTAATAAATAATTCTTAATCACAAATTTACTCATATGCCATACTTCAAAAGTTCATTTATTTTGAAACGAACAATGTAATAAATAATTCATAATTCCAAATTTACTCGTCTGACTATTTCAAAAGTTCATTTATTTGAAGTAAATAGAGTAATAATTAATTCGTAATCTCAAATTTAATCGAATGACATAGTTCAAAAATTCATTTATTTTGAAACGGACGAAGCTATAAATAATTCCTTCGCCTACTCTAAACAAGTTGTATAAATACCCTATGTTCTTCCACAAAGAGAAAATAAAGAACAAATAAAAAACCCATTAGCCATCTGACACCTTCTCTGACTTGTACCATTTTTCATCCAATACTAAACGCGCATTGATCATTGTATTTCGTGTTTCTGCCGATCATTTCCACCATTTTTTTTCATGTTTTAAATAAACAAAAAAAACAGAGCATTTTTTCCCCACTATTTTTGTGTTTCTTGAGGTGAAGAAGCCATTTGTTTGTGAAGAAATGGCAGTGTCAAAAACTAACAAGAAGAAGCAGCAGTGTTACATAGCAGTACCATCTCAAATAATAAATTCAATTTCTTCTTCAGGGCTTCAGTCTCTGTTACTGTCTCCAAAGAAGAAAAACCCATCTTTTTCTGTAAAGCTCAAACTTTTGCTTAATAATCCAAGATTCTGGGTTTTGTTTCTTTTTGTTTTTGGGTTTGTTGGTATGTTGAAGTTATGGTTCAATTTTGAAACTTTAGTTCCTTTTGCACCAAACCCATGTGGGATTTTTCAAGAAAAGACTTCATTTTTAAATGACCATCAAGTTTCTCACCTCAGTATTGGAGCTCTGAATCTTGGAAATGGAGAAAAAGAAGAAAAAGAAGAAGAAGGGGATGAAAAGAATGAGTTTTGGAAACAACCTGATGGGTTGGGTTATAAGCCTTGTTTGGATTTTAGTTCAGAGTATAGAAAAACAAGTTTGGATATTGTTAAAGGAAGGACTAGGTATTTGATGGTTGTGGTTTCTGGTGGAATGAATCAGCAGAGAAATCAGATTGTTGATGCTGTGGTGATTGCAAGGATTCTTGGTGCTGCTCTTGTTGTTCCCATTTTGCAAGTTAATGTCATCTGGGGTGATGAAAGGTTTGGCTTTTCTTGAATTCTTCTTTATTTCCAGCTCACAAGTTCTGTTATTACTGTTTAATTATCTGTACTTAGGCAACTCTTGTTGAACTTGACTTAACTTCTAATTTTGGAGTTTGAATAGTTAGTTAGTCAAATTTCATCTATTTGAGAACATCAATTTATAGAAATGTTTCAATAGTTTGGTGGAGAACTTGTTATTTACTTAGTGTAACATTGTATATGGTTTTAATAAGTTAGATTTCTATGCTATTCTAAGGTGTTTTTGATTTCTTAGCTTATGTTCTTTGTTGGTTTTTGGTTGCAGTGAGTTCTCCGATATATTTGACTTGGATCACTTTAAGGAAGTATTAGCAAATGATGTAAGAATAGTTTCATCACTTCCGTCAACGCACGTAATGACTAGACCTGTGGAGGAGAAAAGGACTCCTCTCCATGCCTCCCCCGAATGGATTCGTTCACATTATACCAGAAAGGTAAAGAGGAATCAATTCAATTAATCTACGAAGTTATTACTTTCCTGGTTTTGGTTCAATAATAAGGACCACTCCTTTAATGGATGGTCCAACAGCCTAATATAATTGAAAGCAAGAGAACAGAAATGGGAAGTGAAAATGATTAAATGGTTTTAGTTTCTTTGGGAATTGATGTTCATTGTATGATGGATGGTCTTTACTCTTTAGCATGTTCATGTTATTAGAAAAAAATTAAATTGTTAAACTTGATGGCTATTGAAATTTCTATTGTGGTTAGAGACAATCAAGATTGCTTGTTTATTTGGTTAATACTAAAGTTGTTGATATCTTTGGAAGATATTGAAGTAGTATCTTTTAAGTTGGACAAAGTCTTGAAATTGACTACATGGCAGCTGGAATTAATTTCTACACTCATGGATTGATACCTAAACCAAAAAATGCAAATACCAATTCAACTCTTCTAGACTTATTTATAATGATATTTACTTGTGTTTTTTGGAAACAATATCTCTACTCCACAAAGGTAAGGGTAAGGTTTGCGTACATCCCACTTGTGGGACCATATTGAGTATGTTGTTGTTGTTTGTTTTTATCTAAGAGGAGTGGTTGGTGAGTGAAGTTGAAACAAGTTTTGGGATACTACAGAGGAACTCAATTTGATTGTTGAATTGATTTCTTGCAGCTTAGGAGGGATGGTGTTCTACTTTTGCGAAGCCTTGACTCGAGGCTTTCTAAGGATCTTCCTTCTGATCTTCAAAAACTTCGTTGCAAGGTAAATTTAATCCTCCTTGTCCTGTAACTGAGTTTAATTTAGACCACTCAAAGATTAAGCAATGGTTTTTAATGGAATAATGAAAACTAAATCTTTTATGGGACATTTGCTTCACGAGAAAGTGATGCATGAAATGCAATACGGCTAACAATAATAACTAGATTATCTGATTTGTCATCGGATGTTTTTTTTTTTTTAATCGTAGACATGGACATACCATGTATTGCAGTCTAGGACATGTCACTTTCTATAAATAGGGCAAAGTGTGTTTGCAATAATAACCTGGTCCTATTTAACTAACTCTGTCTAATGCTTTGTTGTTATATGTAATTATTTGAATAAAACAGCTCTCTAAATTTAGGAACTTTGCCTTTTTAATGTTGTATAACTAATTTATTTATACCAACTGCTAATTTTAGTAGGAACCCCACCTAATTCCTTCTGTTGGCATTAGCATTCAATTTGACAAAATACTGATTTGTGATCTTGTAGGTGGCGTTTCATGCTTTAAGGTTTTCGCCATCAATCTTAGATCTTGGCAACAAACTTACTGAGAGAATGAGGAGCAAGGGACCATATGTTGCTCTTCATTTGAGAATGGAGAAGGATGTGTGGGTGAGAACAGGATGTCTTCCTGGTTTAAGCCATGAGATTGATGAGATGATAAATAATGAGAGGAAGCAAAGGCCTGAGCTCTTAACTTCGCGTTCAAACATGACCTACCATGACAGAAAGCTTGCTGGTCTCTGCCCTTTGAATGCTTTGGAGGTCACAAGGTTAGCATATATTAGCCTTCATGTATTTCCTTGTTTTGTTGTTGCACTTGAAAATACTTCCCTACTTAACAAATTTACTTTCTTTTGATTAGGTTGCTCAAAGCGTTGGGTGCACCAAAGAGTGCAAGAATCTATTGGGCTGGAGGAATTCCTTTGGGTGGAAAAGAAGCATTGCAACCATTGACAAGTGAATTCCCTCACTTCTTTAACAAAGAGGATCTTGCGTTGCCTGGGGAACTTGAGCCATTTTCCAAGAAAGCATCCCTTATGGCTGCTCTCGACTACATAGTAACCGAAAATAGCAATGTTTTCATGCCATCTCATGGTGGAAACATGGGACATGCTCTCCAGGTATTGATTCTCCTTCCACCATACTTCACTTTCTTGAACAGAATAATGCTAATAGGATTATCTGAACCTGTCTGAGCTTTTCTCTAACTATTGGCTGTATTTTACTTTGTCAATAGGGACAAAGGGCCTATGCAGGGCACAAAAAGACTATCACTCCCAACAAAAGACAGATGCTTCGACATTTTCTGAACTCATCACTTTCTGAAACAGAATTCAACAGAATAATACTGGACTTGCATAGAGATTCCTTAGGTCAGCCAGAATTGAGGAAACCAGGAAGGGATGTGACAAAGTACCCTGTCCCAGAGTGCATGTGCAATGGTACTATGAACCATTCATCGACATAACTCCATATCGGTGAAGTAACATGTGATGAAGCACCCCTGCAGCTAATCATACATTCTTACAACATCCTGAGAACTTTGGATTAAGCCTCACTGTGATTCAGACGAGCAAACGCGGTGGTTGAGGTGTTATACAATTTTTTTCGACTATGTTTAGAGGCGAATCCTTGGTGGTTATAACTTGTGGTAACATGAGGACTGATGCAACAGAACTGGGAAAATGAATCTCTAATACAAAAGCAACATCTTATACAAGTCCAATCCTATTTCTTAGTACTGTATGTTAATAATGTTTAAATGAACCACAGCTTCATTTTATTCAATTCATTCTTTAGAAAATATCAATGTAATCTACCATAGTCAATGTATATGTAATATATATGTATTAATAATGTATATAATCATACAAATTTTTGAGGTATATATGCCATTTTGTTTATATTCCTTTCTGAGCTAAGTCCATACATTCTTTAAAATCTATTTTATCTATTCCATCAAACAAGATAAGAGTAAGAGGAGACAGAATAATTCACTTATTATTACATCCTATTTGTTTAATGTTTACTTATTGGACTTCTCTTTCAGGCTTATCTTATGGAATTAGCTTATTTTATTGACAAATCATTGCAAATAAGAATTTAAATCATAATAATTATGGTTTAGATAGACTTCCAGTTGTACATTATCAACAAAGGAGCTTGGAAGCATGTTGTTTGACCTATTCTTGAGTTCCTATCTGAAGGAAGTAGTGATGTTCAATCAATGCTTGCAAAATCATATCTTAAACTTGGATTTTAATATAATTTGGTCTAATTATATTTGTTTGGTCAAAGTAATTACTTAATTAACACAAAATTAAGCGTTATTTAAAAGGTTAATAACAATCTCCAATTCTTAAGAGGAGTCAAGACACTAACAAAGAGTTGTGTATCGGTCGATCTGATTCCGGTTTGAAAATTATCGATTTAACTTTTGGAGCAGCAGTTGGTGAAACAGCTATAAACCATTAAAAGAGCTAAAAAAAAAATAGTATCGATTATTGATCATTATCGGATAGATTATGAGTTAGGCCTAAATATACATTGGGCCTTAACAATGGGAGCTTGGACTTGGCTTTAACATAAAAACACAATGTTTCCCTGTATAAAGAAATCAACTGAAACACCTCATAAGAAAGGCAGTCTTTGCTCAACAATCAATGGCAATGATGGCACCAAACTAAAATAGAAATAGGCAAATTATATATAAAAAAAATACACCACCAAGAAGACCATCAACATAATATCCTTCCAACTCATTTTACAAAATTATCAATTATTCGATAAAACATATCGCGCCTCTTGATAAATGCTTACGGATTAGTTTTTGCTTAAAGAATCGGACACTGTCAAAATCTTAGTTCACTTGTTGGCTCTTGAAAATAGAGCCAGAGTTGTCAAGTTACTGGAATGAGAGTAAAGATTCGCCCCGTTGAGTCCATGCTGGCTGAAGATTCTCCTCTACGCATCGCCATTAGCATCACGAAGTAAAATCACCTTTATTGTACTAGACTTCACTGCACAATCTGAAAGAGAATTGATATAGTTGCACATCATTTAGCATGCAGCAGTGTTCAGCTTGGCTGCAGGAAAGAGATGAGGTTTTGGCATCACAAATGATCATCCCATACAGTGAGGCTGGCCTATTGCAATGTGTTGATCGAAGATTTGGTCTCAACCAAGATAGGAGACTCTTCAGTGGAGTGTGGCCATAATGGTGAAAGAGCCACCACCTTCCCGATGATAATCAATGTTGGTGACTCTAGCTGGTGAGAAACGATATCATCAGCAAGATTCTTCAGTTCTGCAAACACCTGAATGAATTACATGGAAACTGTATCAGTGATGCAATCCCACATCCTCGTCATGCTGAATGCTTAACTAGGCAGAAAAGAAACATGGCTAAACTAGCAAAGAATAACACACTTCCCTCCGGTTGTTTCGGATATTACAGTAATAAGCACAATGACCAGGTCTAATTGTGAAGGTTACCCCTAGTCCAATTGCTTACCCATGTGATAAAACACTACATGCACAATCGCTATTTTCCAAGAAAAAAAAAACAAGCATTATTTCAAATCGCTTCTCCAAGTTAGAGATCTGAAACAACCTCTCAACATATTTCTAAACTTTATGCAAGTGCTGCTTTCACGACAATGTTGACCATACCAACCAATGAAGTTGAACATGATGTGAGAGAGGTGGTAGCTTCAAGGCAAAGCCTATGAATGTAGTATTCCTAAAAACCTAGAGCTCTGAAATCAATGGAGTGGCATGTGACGGAAAAAAAAATCTGTTGTATACCATGTAAGGTCAAGCTTAACTACATCTTTAAAAGAGGCCATCAAATTGATTCTAATGATGTCAATATACCCCATTAGGGACCAAGGATACTAGCACTATTTTGTTGCAATCTCTGTGCAAATTAAAGTGCTTTGTCTCATTTGGAAGGTTAACATCAGAAAAATATCAAAACCTAGGGGAAAAGTAAAGGTCCATTTGGCAGAAGGACCTTTAGTTGCAACATCCATTCTGTTCTACTAACTTTTTTATAAACTGAAGTAACATATCTAATTTATAGAGAGGAGGGAGTTGAAATGTTTCATAAAGAAGGAAATATTCATTTAAACATCCTCTCCATAAATGCATGACTATAAATTACTGTTCTAACTTCTCGCTTGCAGAAACCAAATAACAATTGATTTATTCTCAAAGGTAGCAAACAAAAGCAGCAGCCCAGCCAAATAACTCGGGAAAAGTGAAAGATAAGCAACTGGGCTGCTTACCATGCGTTGTTGAGGTGTTGTTCCTCGCTCAATGGCAACAGCTGGTGTATCAGTTGGCAACCCATGATGTATGAGCTTTGAGGCCAGGGAAGGAAGCGTTGACAAGCCCATATAAACAACTAATGTAGAGTCGGGGTCAGCCGCATTCTCTGCAACAAAAAGTGGGTCTGTTCCTCCTTTTCTCGAGTGACCAGTGAGAAATCTAACACTATTTGCGACACCCCGATGGGTTAATGGAATTCCCAACTCCGCCGATATCCCAGATGCTGCAGTAATACCTGAAATGAAATGACCAGAATGAGGCCTACCTCCAGTTGTGTATGACAGTATCAGACTTTGACCAGTATATCACACTTCTTCCATTATATATTTACTTACACACGACACATAACTAGCCCACTCTCACCTATAAAAAATTTACACTTGAAAGTGCAGGTGGAGTCTGAAAGCAAATTAAATCCTTTAGTAGACTAAAGGGACTACCCATGACCCAAATATTGGTAAACATTTAACTGCACAAGTGCTTTGAATGTTGGCAGATGCAGCAATTGCTGCCTCTCGGAGAACACATAGTTTAGCTTATGAATCGGCTCATAATAAGTAAAGATATAGGATTTCTCAAGGGAGAATCTGTAAAGTTCTTTCAGAAAAACTAATGTCCTCTTCAACAGAGGCGAAGATTTAAATGTTGACATCTAAACTAAATGGAAAATCTTGCAAAGACAGATAGAATTTGAAAAAAAGACGTGATTTACTTGAAGTTGCAAACCTATGTTTATCACGGAGAGAACTTGCCTCTTGTTCCCTAAACTAATACTGACAAAAACTTGCTTTCTTCGACCAGTATGTACATACTCCTCTAAATTGAAACATCTTCCATAATTAAAAGATATTCTTAGTGAGAGTTTGCAAGCAAACTGAGTGACACTTGGGAAGACTCACATTCTGCAGTTTTCAGCTCAATCAAGTTCTTTGCGGGATTCACAAACTTATCATACCTGGAATAACTTTAACTTGAATTCCCTTTTGTTGAAGAAAATCCATCTCTTCTCCTCCTCGTCCAAATACCTGATATTCCAACAAATGCTCCAAACTTTCAACTCTGTAATTATTAAAACCCACTATATAGACATGTATAAGCATACACCAAACACCTAATCCAGAGACATACCAATGGGTCACCTCCTTTTAGTCTCACAACATTGGCCCCAGCTTCAGCAAAACTCAGAAGCAACTCATGAATTTCTTCCTGTGAAATGCAAAATACACAAAGATGTCATAAGCAAATTGCAAGCTGACTTGTTATCATGATCACATGCAGAAGAAAAATATTCAGCAAATTAAGAAGCTTGTAGCATTTAGATTTTCAACCATCAATGCCACCAATAATGCATAGACTAAATTATACCACTTGAGCCATGAGATATCATATCTAGGCTAATTCAGGTATCAGCTAAACACACAGAAAAGTAGAAAGGCTATAGCTTTTCCACCATTACCATAGAAGCCATTTCCACTATTGCCTTTCAGAACTATATATATTCTTTTTGAGAATACCCCAGCACTGAAAACAATGGTTGGAAAGCCCAATTTTCACATAGAAGTTCTTTATAGTTTTCATCCAACCATCCCAAGCATTTTCTAAATGATTAAGTTCCCACTATTAGAAGCCCAAAATGTCACAAGTTTGACAACAAAAGCATCATTCCACTTGAAGGAAATTCATGCATCAATGAAAGACTTAAAGTTGTCCATACAAGGATCAACATCACTCAAATTTATGATGCATTTTCAACTATAAATCTAGAACTCAGTCCACTTTAAGGAATCTAAAATCCTCAAATCAAACAAACATAAGCAGATATGTTCAATAACAACCAAAGAAATTGCACAAACCTGAGTTCTGCTATGATAACCAGCAGTTTTGCCAACATAGAGAAGCCTAGCATCAGGACCAACCAAATCCAAGACTTCATTAGAAACCAATCTATCATACAACAAAAGATCAGCATTCTGAATAACTCTCAAAGCCTTAACGGTCAACAACTCAGGATCACCTGGTCCAGTACCCACCAAGAACACATTCCCAGGCCCTTTTCTATCACACCCTCCTTCCCCTTCTCTCTTCTCCCTCAAAACCTGAAGCATTTTCTTCAGTTCAGGCAGCTGCAAAGCTATGTCATAGTCCCTCACGTAGCTAGGATCAGGTAAAATTGGGCAAGAACTAGATTGTTGCTCCAATTCATTCTTGTATATCCAACTATCCCTTTGGTATCTCTCAATTGAATGCTTCTCAGTAAAAGGGGAAGAAGAAGAAGATGATGCATAGTTAATACAACAAACAGGATTAACACAAAAAGATTTGATTTTTGTCAATTGGGTTGCTCCAGAAGAAGATGAAATTGAAGGAATTCTACTCACAAGAGCCATACCCTTTTCTTTTCAAGAAGATGAGGGACACACACCCCAGTGAGAGTTAAAGGTGTAAACTTTTTTTCTCTAAAATGTAGAGTAGATTTCAGAGGGAAAAATATATATGTCAAAAAGGGACCTTTAATTTATGAACTTTAAAGGGTCATGAGAAGGCAATTTTCAGTAGCTTTTGATGGTTTGAAAGAGACAACCATCAAAAACAAATCAAGAAATGAGCAAACTTGAGGCCCCTTAAAGCCCCAAGTAGGATATCTTGACCTTTGGAAGGTGGCGGCGCGAGGGGGGTGGGTAAGCGAAGGCAAATAAATTTGTACTTGCTCTCTATGAAGAAGGCCTCAATTTCGACCAAATGCATTCAACTAAAAATTAAAATTATGAGATCTATCTTGCAAATTTCGAATTCGATACTCCCTTCGTTTAAAAAAGATTACCATAATTTGATTTAGAATATTGTGGTTCTAAATTAAAGTTATGTTAAATGTATCAAAATGCCCTTTAATCTTGTGGCTTTAATAATGCTATGTGGAAAGTTAAAATTAAAGTGTTGCAAAAAAAAGAGGTCATTTTTTTAAAATAAACTAAAAAGGAAATATAAACATTCATTTTTAAACGAAGGGAGTATTAGATTATACATTCTCCATTTTAAAATAGTTGTCATATTTCACTGTTCGAAAGTAAATTTAACTAATTTTAAAACCTAAATTTTGTTTAATTAATTTGAAATTTTAAAATTAAAAGAAAAAATATACAAATAGTACTAGGTATTTTTTTTTCTCATATTAATATAAGTAAGAATATATTTTTAAATATTAATTGATATTTATATTATTCAACTAAAAAACAATTTAAAAGAAATTAGGATGAACATCATAAACTAGGAACCACTTTATAATGACAAATTCCATACCTACTTAGACAATTTTTTTGAGTAAGTATCCAAAAGTGCGAACTATTATCTCAAATTTAAGGTACATTTTTTAATAGAAAAAGAATGTAAAAAAAAAAAAAAAAGAGGTTGAAAAAGCTCAAAAAAGAAAAAATTATGTGGTTAAGCAAATTTATACTACATAATTACTCATTTTAGTTATAGTTTGCTATATTATCATTTGTGACTAATATTATACATTAATTACGTGGGCTAACTTCGAGTTTGTATAAATTAGTCACGTTTGTATGAGTATAATTCGTTAGAGTACACAAATATATATATGTATCATATACAATTATCTAACCGATATACATATACAATTCACCTTTTTATCACTCTCTGCCCTCTCGTGATTGCCTCTCCCAATCTCGCTCATCTCTTTACTCCCTCTCCTAATCTCGCTTGCCATACATACAAATATATATGGATGATATACAATTATCTAACCTTATACATATACAATTCACCTCTCTCTCACTCTTTACCCTCTCAATCGCCTCTCTCCTACCTCTCCAATCTGACTCTCCTCTCTCCTTCCTATAACATGTAGCTACGAATTATAATTATCAAACTATAGCTATATAGAGTAATTAAACTATTATAAGTGTCTATATGTGAAAGTTTCTCAAAAATAAAAAAAGGCTAGCCAACTTATTTCATTGAAAGCATGTACCACCTTTTTTTGTTGTTGGGCTTTATTCTCCATAGAAGGTTCACACATACATGTGCGATCCAATTGTTACTCCCAAGTCCTAATTGAAAGTGTGATAAAAATCTATGGAAAATTGCATAAGTATCCATAAATCTATGTCAAATTTTTTTTAGATATATTTGTATTATACTAAGGTTTTATTACTCTCAAACTTATATTATAAGTAATTTTCTATCTCTTTTCGGCCTACGCGGCACTAGCTTGAAAGAAAAATTCAACCAGTGTTGGGCCCACAAGATAGTGTCACGTAGGCTGAAAAGGGGTAGAAAATTATTAATAAAATAAGTTCAGGAAGTAATAGGACTTTAGTATAGTATAAGTGTGTCTCTGAGATTTCGGACATAGATTGAGGGTACTTGTATCCCAAAATCTATGAAATATATCCAGAAATTTCAATGGAGGAAAAAAAAGGAGAATTTTTTTTCATCTGTGTCTTTCTTGAAATGAAATACTCCACAAATTAAACAAATTTCAAGAGATTATATATGTTAATTTAGGAATAATCATTTCATGTGATTATAATTAAAATTAATCGTTTTTGACACCTTCATTTATCATCGTCTCGTATACTCAAATAAAATGAATACCTTCATTTATCATCGTCTCGTATACTCAAATAAAATGAATATAAAGGTGAATGTATGATAATGAATAACGCTGAGAGAGATGTTTGGTTTCATCATTTGCCAATATATTATTTTCTTCTTCTATGACAATAAGTTTTTGTGTACAATTTTGCAAGTAATATCACTAGTCAATAAACTCTAATATTATTTTTTTTAATAATTGTGCAAACTTTACATCGACTCACTCACACTCCATTGTTTATTAATTTGTATTTGGAATCCCTTTGTATTTTTAAGGTATATTATTGACTAAAATGAAAAAGACTCCATACTTAAATCATATCCCAAGTCATCGTCCTCTCCCTACTTAATTAACTCTAATACTTCCTCTTATATCATATTATTTGGTTCACGTTGATTTTTAAAAGAAATTTAATGCGCATTTTATTAATGAAATTTTAAAATTTTATATTGACTATTATTATTTTATATAATTATTTAATAATAAGGGTAAAAAAGATAAAAATATAATAAAACTCTCTTGATTTTTTAACTCAAACTCATAAATTGAAGCATGCACCTATTTTTATTAAGGAAAAAAAGATAAAAATATCCTTAAACTATCGGAAATAATATCCCTCCGTCCACAATTGTTTGGCAGGTATACTAAACATAGACGTTCAACATTAATTATCAATTTAAATAATCAATAAATAATTAGTCATTTTTTCCAAAGTTGCCCTCAAGGATAGTGTAATTCAATTGAAAAGTTATGAAGACTTTTGATATTCGTAGTATAGTAGGATTATATTAGTCAAATCACATCTCGTATTAAATTTTTCTACAAGGATCTGCATGATCTTAACATGACAAACAATTGTGAACGAAGGGAGTATATGTATACCCTTCGTTATACTGTTAAGACACCAAAGTCCTTGCCCTCTAAAAAGTGATATACTTATATCCTTTACATTAACAGATCAACAAATGCATCTACCTCATATTTTACTTAAATTAACCTTATGAGTATTTCGTGTATTAAAATTCATCAAATAGTACTCTATAGCTCTTCAAAAATAAATTAACCACTCAAATTTATCAAATCAAATAATACAAAAATATGTAAAAGTACAAATCATTTCCCCTTTCTCTACACAACTACCACTAGAATCAAAATGAGAGTCATAGATAGACCTTATTTGTTGCTCCACAGAGCTAACTAGCTAGCTATTACAACAACTTGGATCTCTATATTCTTCGTGAAATTAACTAACTTTGTAGATATTATTTGAATGACTTGATAGTGTAAGAAGTTATTGATACTACAAACGCGAAACTTGTGAGTTGATAGGGAAGTAAGAAATAGGAATTGGAGCTTTTGATGTTGATTTCTTTTTGGTGTTTTTAGTTGATGATTTTGACTTGTTTGCATCATCATCACAAACTCTTGAAGGAACATTGCTAGTGAAACAACTGAACAAACCTGAAAATAAAGCCATATTATGAATGTTTTTGTTAAATAATGATTTTATATATTATAAACCATACAACAAGTATTTATATTAGTGAAAAGGTGTCTTAGCTTGTTTGATAAGCTTGGTGACCAAGTAAATTAATAAATAATATATATGATGAGGTCCATGTGTTTTCAACCTTCCATCAATTCTAAAATTTAAATTGTCTTTCTCATGAATTATTCTACTAATAACTTAATAATTAAGTTGGTTAACTATAGCAATATTGACTAGGGAAGTGGAGATCTTTTTAATAAGGTGTGAGTCATTGAGGTATAAGTTATAACAATTTCAAAATGAAATGCATATTATTTTATTACACATTTGGTTAGAGGTATTTGGACAGTTTTAAATATTATTTATCTCACGATTTTATGTCTCAGTGACAGATTGAAATTACTGTTAAAAACAATTTTTTTTAAAAGCACTTTTTGAAAGTTATTTTTTAAAAAAGTGCTTTTAAAAAATAACAATTTATGTATGACTATTTCATTTAGAAAGTGTTTTTCATAAGCAAATCGTATTTAACTAGTCTTTTTTAAAAATACTTTTAAGAATCAAATTTTTATAAAAAAGGATAATTATTATAAAGTTTTAGTACCTAACAGAATATTTTAAATTATTTTCAGACTTATAGTAGCGTACATATTAAACTAAGAGTAGTGCTAAATGGCAATATACTTTTTGGCATGAATTGATAAGACATAGTTAAATGACTAAATAGCCATTTGACTTCAAAACCACTTGTCTTTTCCTCCCAAAAAGAAAATCGCTCTTTGACTTTTTCTTTCTTATTTATTTTCTCTCTTTACTTCTTTTTTTCTTCTTTGAATTTATAGTTATTTGATAGATTTATCACATATGTATCTATAATCGTTTGATATATATATATATATATATATATATATATATATATATATATATATATATATATATATAATTTAGCTTTCTCCATTCTTTACCATCTCTTACTTGCCTCTCTACTTTGCTCGTCACATTCCTCCCTCAAACATGTACGAATTATAATTAAAAGTTATAATTTTAGAGCATAATTATAGTTATTTTTTAAATGGCGATATGTGAAAATTACATTGAAAAATATCTTTTTAATCACTAATTTTGAAGGAACTTGTTGTACAACTTCTCTTATACTCGTATTAAAGTCTATTAAATATAATAAAGCGGATGTTTTTAAAAATTTTAAGACCTTAAGCCAAAACATTTTTTCGACGTACAAACTGGATCACGTTTTTTATTTTTTTTGCTTTTGCTAATAACCTCAATGATTATTGATATAATTTGTCCATTATCCCATTTTCTACGATGAATAAATAAATAAATCATGTTCCTACCAAAGCCATTTAAATATAGAACTTTTACTTTTTGTTGCATTTACTTTTCAGCGGCCATTCATTTCACAAACTTTTCACTTTCTAACTGATGAAGATGGAAGAAATACACAATAATAATAATAATTTATATTGTACAGTATAATACAACTGACATAAAATATTAAAAGTATTATTATCAAAATCACAAAAACTTAAAAATGATAATTATAACAATAATATTAATTTTCTTTTTCGAATTCATTTCCTCTCAAAATTTTGGGGGAAAAAAACGTTAAAATTACCATGCATATGTAACTTGGTAATCGCAAAATTAGAAGAAATATAAAAGAACTTTAAAAAAAATTGTAAAAGAGTATGAAATTAAATATAAATCAAATTTCTTGGGAATATAAAATTTATAATTTTACTTTTGAGGGTAATTTAAGTATAAAAAATTAATAAGATTATCCAATTACCTTCAACTTTTCACACAAATTTCGAAATTATCAACATTTTCTTGCTCCTGTCGTGACAAATTGGTGTCTTTTGTGATTTTGTGACGCTATTTTCCTAAACAATATTAAAATTTTGAAGATGTCAATTTTATGAACACCTTCAAAGTTTTTTATTTATGCTTATGATTAACAATTGTTTGAAAATATAATTAGATATAGTTATACAATTCTACATATATATCTATTTGATAAAGTATATTTAATCGATATGTAACTAAATATATAATAAAGAGAAAGCAATTATATGATCGAGAATTATTAATAATTACATGATGTATTTTCCAAGTTACTTTTTTACTCCATTTTGTTACTTGTTTAAATATTTTAATTTTTTTTAATTCCTTCTTTATTTTCACTCTTAATTTTGTTTTCATTTTCAACTGTATATATATTTTTTTCACTTTATTTATCTTTCATTTCCTTCAACATATCTACTCATCTTATGTTTTTTTTCTCCTTTTGCTTAATTGTGTCATTATTTTTTTATTCATTTTTGTAAATTATGCTTCTTATCATAAAAAGAATTAAAATGCTCATTTAAGAAGTTGATATATATTGATTAACGTAATGATAAATAACTTCTTCTCAAACAATTAAATTATACTATTACGATAGTCGTAGAAGAATAAAATAATTATGATAATTTAGTGATTAAGCTCTTGTAGTTGTTAGAAAAAGTTGGTCACTCATTTAAACTAATCGCGCTGCAATAATTGGTCAAATATGAATCATATTATAGATTAATATTTAACACGTAAATACAACAATATATATAAAAGATATCAAAATCTAAATTCAATCAATCATTACAACCTTAACCTCCAAAACTTATCTATTTATAAAATTCATATTCCAAACTTCTTAGCTGATAGTTTGAATCCGATCCAATCCATCCATTTGAACAGCCCTAATTAATCGCGATTGATTCAATCAACTGGAGTTGATTATAACTACAAGCGCGAAAATTGTGAGTTTATAGGGAAATAAGAAATAATAATTGGAGCACTTGATGATGATTTCTTTTTGGTCTTTGCAACTGATGAATTTGACTTGTTTGCATCATCACAAACTCTTGAAGACACACTGTTGCTACTAAAACAACTCAACAAACTTGAAAAAAATGTCATGTCTTATAAAAAAAAATTATCTTTTTTTAGCTATTTGCTAATAAAATAGATTTTTTAAAAAAAATTCTATTGAGAGTTTTTAGCTAATAGAACCACTAGAAGAAGAAGTATATATAGGAAAATTAATGAATTAAAGATGTACACTTAATTATGTGGCTTTTATTTTCTTGTTGACCAAGTAAATTTAAAAAATGCATGAATGATAGAGCTAGGTCCATTTTTCTTTATCAGTCTCTATCACATCCCTCTGGTGCTTCCTACTGCCTTCACAATTTTTTGTACTTTTGGTTATATTTGATATTTTTTTTCCGTCGATATTCAGAGCTTATTGAAGCTTTGATTGAATTGAATCACGTACTGCAGAATCCATTCAGAAATGACGCTCTCGACAAGATTTTATCCATACTCAAAGCTCAAACAGAAGATATCTCGTTAAAACTGAAACACTATCACAAGTGCTTTCCATTTGTTTCTACTTATTTTTTTTAGTTTGATCTCATATAAAATTTAAAAGAAAAAATGCTGTCCACACCATTTAAGGAAATAATTTTCAAAAACGATTTTTTTCCTAAAAATGTGATTATAGTGTGATTTTTGTAATAGATATTTCAATGGCAAAACGTCTTGTCTATATTTTTGTCATGTTGTATCCGCAAATTCATTTATATTTTAAAGTAAATGAAATAATACTTTAATCTTAAATTTGATTATGAAATATCTTATTTTATTCAGCGTCAAAAAATATAAGTGTCTTTAATTTATATTCGAAATTTGAGAGACACACTTATACTATACAAAGGTTTTATTATCGTCAAACTTATTTTATATAATTTTTACTTCTTTTCTGCCTACGTAACACTATCAATCAGATAGCTTTAAAAAATTGTCAACACTCGTTAGGCTAGAAAAAAAGTGTCATATGCTGAAAAGAGACAGAATATTATTTATAAAAATAAATTAAAAGAATAATAAAATCTAGTTCAAATATATCTATGAGATTTCGATCATATCTCGTATATTCACATTTGAGTATAATTGATAATTAAATAAAGGAAGATGAAGAAAAAGCATACGGAAGTTGCGCATGTCTATTTTCTTGCTTGGCAAGGAGAATCACTTCCCTTTGTTTTTTTGTTGAATTTTCTACGCGTCATCTGTGACCCAATTGATTAATTTTCGTGCTCTTTTTAGGTCGAAATTAATTATTCCAAAAAAATGATCTAATTTGATTTAATATAGACTTCAAAAAAATAAGAATATTTTTATTTTATTTGTTCTAATTTAAAATTATGTTAAATGTATTAAATTATCTTTCTATTTTACAACTTTAAATATATCATGCGACAAGTTAAAATTTAAAAATTTATTTTTAAAAAGGTATTTAATTTAAAATAGTCTAAAACGGTTAGGTCATTATTCTTTGCGAATATATCTTAACATAGTTTTTTTCATAATTAGTCTTGCATAGTTGTCTAGGTTAGGTAGCAAGTGATGAGACATGAACCAATTTCGAAGTTGATATATAATATATTCTTTAATCACTATTTACTAAAACAAAAATAATTATTAATGATATTAAATATTAATATAAAAATTATTAAAGTTTTTATCAGCATTATTAGTTAAGTGTCATTAGAATCAATATCGCTAAAAGTTTTAAAGACATATATAAATAGTGTTAATTGCCGCTAAAAATATATATTTAGCGATATTAATTATCGCTAATGATAATTTTTTATATAGTGATTGATAGATTGTAAAGTTTGATTACTAATAAGGTTTTTAACTAAATAGATGAACTGAACTTAGGTATATTAAAATGAATTGAGTTAATAATTTCATTGATTAAAAGTCTTGAGTACTTTTGGTATACCGAATAAACATCATGTAGTATGGATGTATATATCGCCCAACGTAATTATATTTTATCATACAATTGTAGTTGCTACAAAAAGTTAATCACTCACTTAAATTAATCATGCTATAATAATGTCAAATATAAAATCAAATCATAAATTAATTCGACAATATATATATGTAAAAAGTTAATAAAATTTAAATCTAATTGATTATTACAATCTCAATCACCAAGGCTATAGTCTCTCTCTATATAATAAAATTGAACATGCATATTCCAGCTTCTTAGTGCAAACTTAAGAGTTACGTTCTATCCGATCTGATTCGACTCATCCATTTGCAGAATTTTGATAAATTCAAACAACTCGAGTTGATTATTATCACAAACTCTTGAAGAAATACTGTTGCTATTGGAACAACTCAATAAACCTGAAAAAAATATCATATCTTATGATTTTATTTATTTTTTCTAATAAAGGATATATAATTCTTTTTGTACTGAGAGTTAGCTAAATAGAACCATCAGAAGAAGAACTATATGTAGGGAAATTAATTAAAGATGTACACTTAATTAAAGAAATTACCTTTTTTGTTGACCAAGTAAATTAAAAAAGAAGATACATAATGAGGTTCATTTTTCTTTATCAATCCCTATCACCCCTCATTTAAAAAAAAATTTTTGGCAATTTATGTAATTATACTTTCCATTCGTTTCAGTTTATTTGTTTTAATATGACTTAAAAAAAAAAAAATTGGATATTGTGAATTGGTCCAAGAAAAAAAAATGATGGTTCAGATAAGCAAACCATGCATCTCAAACACAAAAACAAAACTCGACTTGAAATATTTACTTAAATACATTATTAAAACTACTAGCTTATTATTAATTAGTGTATTTATTACGTAGCAGAAACATTCTTAAAAAAAAAAAAAAAAGAACTATTCCTCAGGACCTCAACCTTCAAGGTCATTCCATACATCCGCTATTATTTATCAAGATAACATCATGCATAATTTTTAAGAAAATTTAATATAAAATGTAATTAATTAATATAATTTTAGTATCAATCATTAATTAAAAATGATAAAAAAAAATTTATATTAAAGTAATCTTGTAACTTTAAGATGAATACTTTTTTAAACTAATAGTTATGTAGTAGGTGAAATGGTCTGGTGGACCCTTATATTTGTATAAATTTGTATTCTGAACCCTTTTACTTATTATTTTGTCATCTGAATCCCTGGACTCATTCAAACAAAATATTTTAAACACAATTTTTGATGTGATATGATGCACGTTAGCCAAAAAAATAAAAAAATAATCCACATATGAATATTAATATGAAAAGAACATTAAATTTAAAAGATTAATAAATGAAAAGAAAAAAAAGAAGAGAAAGTCATCTTCTTCAAACTCATAGCTGCCTCGCCCCCCTCCCCACACCACAATCGCTGCCCCTCCCCCAACCAAATTTCTTATATTCATTCCACTTCTTTCCTTCTTTCTTTAGATTCGCCCACTATTTTCCTTGTTCTGCTTCTTAACACCCCACATATTGTCCCACCCCTAAATATTTTCTCAAAGTTCATTCTTTTTGCTGCAAATTAATTTTTCTCATAGTTCTTTTCGTTTTGTC
Organism: Solanum peruvianum; assembly: GCA_027705065.1. Taxonomy (NCBI): domain Eukaryota; kingdom Viridiplantae; phylum Streptophyta; class Magnoliopsida; order Solanales; family Solanaceae; genus Solanum; species Solanum peruvianum. The sequence goes on from JAKWJD010001755.1 coordinate 77,930,338, forward strand.
ATATTTATTTTTTCAAAACTTCAATTTTGTGTGTTTTTTTTTTTTTTTTGTGATTGTGGGTATAAGGTATTGAAAAATGAAAAACAAAGAAGAGATGGTCTTTAAAGGTAAAAATCTTACTTTTCAAGGCGTCTTACACTCTAGTTTTGTGTGTGTCACATGCTCCATGTATAGTCTTTCCACATAGTATGGCATATCAAAAATTGTGTTTAAAATGATGTGTTTGGATGGGTTCAGTAGTTCAAATGATAAAAGGGTAAGTAGAAGGGTTGATGATACAAACAGATATAAGTACAAGAGTCCACCAAACCATTTCGCCAGAAAGTAATTATTAAGGGCAGGATTGAAAAAAATGATTAATTATTTCTTGATGGTTCAAATTAACAATAATTTTGGACAACTATTTTTAGTATATTTGACGAATAATAGCGGATGGAGGGAGTATTTTTTTAATTGGTTTAGAAAAGAATGACGCTTTTTCTTTTTTTAATTTTTATTATATAATTAAATTATTTTTTATTTTTCTTAAACTTCGTGCTAAGTCAAATCATGTCACTTTTTAAAAAAAACGGAAGGATTAAACTTTTGGCTCGTGTCTACTTTTGGTATTAAAATAATTTTTTGTTTGTTTAGGCCTCATTTGTTTCCACTAAGATTAAAAGATCTGAATCTGAATATACATATGAATATTAAGATTTGCATTAAAATTCAGGTGTTTGATATGAATATACATCTGAATATTAAAATGCGGTCTCTAAATCTGAACACTAAATAATTAAAATACTGTTTGTTTTCAATATCTGAATGTGCATGTGAAATTAACATTAAATTAATAAAATATCATAAAAAATCATTTCAACAAAATATATCGCTTTTGATTAAAAAAAAAGTTTTAAGAGTTTTAATAATCATGATTTGAAAGTACAATTTTTTTCTTTAAAAAAAATTGATAAACGTCAATACACCAACAATGTTCTTGACATAGTCAATACAAAAAAACTATTAATATAAAAAATGGTGTTTCATTGAGAAAAGAAAGAAAGAAAGTTCTTAGTTATGAGATAAAAAGGCACGCTTAAAAAAAGAAACGATATTTATTATTTGATAACTTATTAAATGAGTCTGAATGTTAATGATATTTATTATTTGATAACTTATTAAACGAGTTGAATGTTGGCGATATTTATTATTTGATAACCCACCGATCTGATTCATTCACACCTCTTCAGATCCATTAAGAAGTTTTTTAAAAAATAAAATAAATAAACTTAATTGGCTGAATCTGAATGATTAAAATTCAAACATCCGTTAAGTAGAAATAAACGAGGCCTTAGTCTTAATGCAGCTAGCCATCAAATTTTTCTTTGACACGTGGCAAGTATCTAACGAATAAATAATTAATACTTTGTTAGATAATTAACAACTCAGAAAGTCAGGACAACTCTGTGGAGTAAATTTGATCGCGAATAAAATTATTTTTTTTCGTCTTATTTTATGTAGCATTTTTTAGATTTTAAGGTTCAAATAAGTTTATATTTTATTGTAAATTTTTCATAGTTCTTGAATTATCAATTATTATGACTTTATGGTACTGTATATGCATTTTATAAATACATAAAAAAAAATTAACGATTCCATATATAAACTCTCGATCAAACTTAAAATATTTGACTCTTAAAAAATAAAAAGTGTCAGATAAATTGAGACAAGTATATATTTTATTTAATTGAAGGTATCAATTTATATTCACAGTTAAGAGTATGATTGATAATTAACTAAAGGGAGATAGAAAAATGGTAGTTGCGCAGTTTTGTTTTTTTGTTTTTTTTTTTTGATTTTTTAAGCAATTGATGAATTTTGTGCTTTTTAAGGTAGATTTTAATATTTGAGGTCTTTTTCTCTGCTGCATTTTCTCCTCATGAATTAAAAATATTAATCTTAACATAGCTTTTTACAACTAGTCTTGTATAGTGGTCTAGGTTAGGTGGCATGTGGTGATTGAATTAATATAAGTATATTATTATTAGTTCATTGGAAAGTTATTTGAGATTAAATAAGTTTAAAATGACTCATTACTCATAACTAAATTTGCTTACTTTTTACTAAGTTTTAAGAATTTTCATTTATTTTCTTATAATTTGTTTGTTTTTAAGTACCTAATAAAACGTGGTTCCTTTATATTATGACTAACAATAGTAAATCAAATAAAAAATCTCTTTCTAAAATTATTTGGATAATTTTCATATGGTCATTCTTAAATTACATATCTTCTCCATTATTAAATGAACTGAATTAAGTGAATAAAATAAGTCAGTCATAATTCACCCACCAAAACTTATGATCAACTTAATTTTGAATAATTCTCATTGATTTAAGTCTTGAAGTATTTTTAATATACAAAATAAACATCATGTTGTATTGACGGATATATCACCCAACGTGATCACTACTTAATACAATCTAACATTAAATCTTTAAACCATATAAAATAGGGAAAATTGTATATAATAGCAAACTAATAACCTAAATTAAATAGAATTGCTAGGGTTTGATTTAATTGTGATCCATAGCAAACATTAGCTAAAATTGCCAGCGTCTCTCTCCCAAAAATCTCGCTCACTCTTCATTCTCGCTCGCCTCTCTCGCTTTATACACAGAAGTGTATAATTCTGTTTCTGTTTTTGTATAAAGCGAGAGAAAATTGTATATACACATGCAAAAATGTATATCTTCGTGTTATACACTTAATTATACAATTTACAGACATTTTACTTCAAATATTGCAGGGAAAAAGGTAAAATGTGTTTCTGTTTTTGTTCTAGCTTTATACAACAGAAGTGTATAAATTGTGTTTCTGTTTTTGTATAAAGCGAGAAAAACATATATATTCTTGATATACACTTATAATTATGCAATATACATATATTTTAATTCGATTCAACTATATGCAAAATAAATTATACAATTGCAGCGAAATAGGTCAGCGAATTGTACAATTTAGGCCAGCGAATTATACAATTTAGGCCAGCGAATTATACAATTTAGGCTAGCGAATTATACAATTGTATATGTATAGCAAATTATACAGTTTTATGTTTGCTATGGAGCGCAATTATGCAAAGTTTGCTATAGCGTACAAATATGAATTTTTTTATTTGCTATATGTGAAAGTTGCCCTATAAAATATATGTGTTTAGTCTGACAAATTTTTGAATAAAAATACATAGACATTTAATTCTAGGTGAATCCATATCAATTTGACATGTGTAACGATATTATTTTGACTAACATTTTAAGATATATTTTTTCATCATATTAATATGCAAAAAATTATAATTTATAGTATTTTATATAGTTTTAGAATTTTATTTAAAATATCGAATTAATGTGATCCAATTTACCTTTGAAAATTAGTCAAATTAATTTTCTATAAGCATAACATGACAAACAATTCTAAACGGATAAAGTAAGTGCTTAATTTCCTTTTTAAAGACGGCAAAGAAAAATCAATGTTAATTGTTTAGTCCAAATTAACTAATTCTTTATCACTAAGCTTTTTTCTATCGTGGACGTAATGAATACATTATAAAATACTTTTAAATTGGACTCATATTTCATGATGACTAGTCTTCTCTAAAAATGGTGGTAATAATACTATGTAGCAGCCATATTAATTAATTAATTAATCAATCATAATTAAAGACATTCTAGATGCTGAGGCATTTATAAGTACTGCACCTTATTCCGAAACAAGTCGAGATTGACTATTAAAATTCAAAAAAATTCATTAGACACATTTAAAGAGATTTTAAACTCGTCCAATTCTTAAACAATGCAACTCGTGAATTGTGTATATAACTATAGTAACTCAATTGACTGATTATTTGAACTTTCGCCTGGTTAGTAAAATCTCGATTCTCCTAAATTAGTGGACATGACTAAGATATGAGGTAAGTGCTCAAGTCATATCCTTAAAAGAAAAGTCAATATTTTTTACCTCTCCACTAAATAATGAAATTATTGTTCCTTTTATATATAAAAAAAAAAAGTATACTTTCTCCATGTAAAAAAAAAATTTATGTAACAAATATGGGAGAGGTGAAAGTTCATGGTATTTTTGCAGGGCCATTTAATAAAAGAGTTGAATTAGCCTTGAAGTTGAAAGGGGTCAAATATGAATATATTGAAGAAGATAGATCCAATAAGAGTGATGAACTTGTAAAATATAATCCAATTTATAAACAAGTTCCAGTTCTTGTTCATAATGGGAAGCCAATATGTGAATCAATAATAATTCTTGAATATATTGATGATACTTGGGAAAATAATACTATTCCCCTCTTGCCTAAACATCCATATCAAAGATCCATAGCTCGTTTCTTGGCTAAATTAATTGATGAAAAGGTATATATATATATATATTTTCACTTACTTGTATTTATCTTTTTTCATATCTAACCAACTAATCTGAATTCGCAACGAGCAGAGTCAATTAGTTTATACATGATATGTTTCGATTTTCTTATATTTGATTATCAAAAGAAAAAAGATAAGTTTTTTAATAAGAGTAAGAAAAACAAGTTTCGTTAAGAATAAGAAAATCATTTGAGAAATCTTAGTAGCTCAGTTGGTTGACTATCTGGATCGCTCTCAATATTTTCCACTTCCCGTACCCCTAATTTTTTAAAAAGATAAGAAAATCAGTTATTTTTCAAAAAATATTTTCCTATAGGAAACTTTTTTTCCTTCCTACTAAACACAACTATATTACTACTACTATACTATGAAGTTTGAACTTAGAAGAGATAGCTTTAGATCTAAAAAGAGTACCAAGTGTTTGACATTTAATTTAATGTTATTGTCTACTAACAAGAATGTGTCATCAGTTAATGGGAGCAATGTACAAAGTTTGTTATGGCAAAGGAGAAGAAAGGGAGAAAGGTTGTGCTGAAACTTTTGAGGTCTTAATATATCTTGACAGTGAGCTTCAAAACAAGAAGTTCTTTGGAGGAGACAGCATTGGATTCGTCGACATCGTTGCCAGTTACATAGCTCTCTGGTTTGGAGCAATTCAAGAAGCAATAGGGATGGAACTATTGACAGAACAAAAGTTTCCCAAGTTAAGCAAATGGATTGATGAGTTCTTGTGCTGTAGAATTGTTGAGGAAAATCTCCCTAATAGAGAAGTATTAGTGCCTTTATACAAAGCTCAATTTGCAGCAGCAACTCAAAAGGCATCCAGCTGAATTTTTATGTCATTAAAAATAAAGTATGTTGAACATTTTGTTATTACTTAAACAAAAAGAGAGCTTGAGCAGAGCTCAAATGCACAATAAGCAGGATAATCTTTGTACAATGATATATATTTCGCGATTATTATATTCATCACGGATGTCACTTACACCTTGTTCTGTATAACTTAAATAACTTAGTAATGCATAATAATTTAGACAAAATGCCTGCAAGGATTATACGTCTTCATGACCGCTGCATCTCTGTACAATGTTTTAACTGCAATCACATTGAGATTTGTTAGGAAAATAACCATACAAATATTTGTGCTAAAAACATCATATAGAAGAGCTTATTCAAAGTACAATCCAAAAAAAAATTAACTTCTGCATTGTTACACAGTATTTAACTGCATTTTACAGAAGGAAAATCACACCCTGATGCGTCAACAAAGCAATATTCTATAATATATGTATGTGTGTGCGTGCACAGGGCTGCTGCTTTTAGAGTCTTGATCATCGGATATCATTGAGATATAAATAAGAAAAAGGTGTTATCAAACAATTTCCTGCAACTCTTCCCACTATGAAATGAGTAAAAGAATCAAGATACAAGTCTTCATCTATATGAAAAGCATTGGTTTTTTTTCTTTCGGTTGCACTTATAACATTTTAACTGAAGCTTTGGGATAAATCTACCTCTTAAACTTTTCTGCATTGACAGGACAAAACTAAGCTAATAAGACGACTGTGTCTTTAATTTATTTAAGCAGTCAAAACTAGGACAAATTTTACCTTTATATATAGTTCTACACAATGGTCTCAGCTTGAAAATTTCTCCGTCAGTTTGGAAGTCACTTTCAGAGTTATATCACCATAAGGTTCATGTTGATTTGCACGTACAAGTCCACAATTCTCCAACACCTGTATTCAATTTCCAGAAGGATGACGGTAAGGATCTTATGAGATAACTCGTAAAACTATACACATTATACCAAATATGATTGACTAAGCAATAAGCATACCATAGACAACTAAACAGAGAAACTTATATATACACCTTTTCTTGACTCAATTCAAACACCCACGAAGAGTTCAAAATAAAAAATGACTTGTGTCCCCAAGTAAGAGCAATTAATCATGAATATATTGTAGAGGACTTACCAGAGTCTCATAAAACATCCGGGCGCATATTCTTCTCTTTTTGCCTTCTAAAATTGCATTTAAGCTGATATCTCCTGTCTCTTCTGAGATGGGGGTTACTGGTGACTGCCCCTTCAAATATTGAGCCACAGCTCTGCAATCATAGAGTTAAAAGACTATCCTGCAAAGTAAATATATATGAGAAGAATGTTCAAGGAATGTTACCTTGTCCTAGCAGATAATGTGTCAAACTCTGGCGTTCCCCTTTGCTTACTTGATAAAGGAGTTCCTCCAAGTCCTGGTTTTAGCATATGGACATACAAGCTTCAGGCATATATTACATCATTAATAACAAAAACAGAAATGCAATGCTGCAGACGTTAGTAGATAAAATTGACCAACATTATCCAAATCAATTCAAACCCTCAAACTAAAAGGAAAAAAGAAGAAGAGGTTCTTAGCGTACCAATAGGAGTGTCGTCATCTTGTTCTAGAAAACTTAGATCCTGCAATGGCATTTAGTGATTTATCAGATGCAAAGAAAGGAAGAACTAGTTGAATAGTCATATAGGGTGACAAGTTGACCATAGCAGTGCACTAGGTAATAAAGCATTGAATGAGAATAACCACAAGAATGTTAAAATATAAGCCATTTACAAATCTCAGTCTAAAATTTATTAAAGATGTGTTGAAAGGGTTAATGAGGCTACTACGGAAGATACAAAGCTGCTGAAAAAGTTATCAAGATGAATATCAAAGTAGATTCACAATTTAATAGAAAGTGACCATGATCGAACGTACCCCAGCAGAATTATCAAACTCAGGAATATCAGATAGGACAGTATCCTCCACACCTAGTCCTTCTCCAAACCATGTTGAAGGGGTCTCCATATGAGAACCAACATGCCCAGTAGATGCTGCTGGGTCGGGCGTGGGCTGCACCCCACTATCCATGGTTCTTCCTATCTGACTAGATTCTGTCCCTAAAGTTGTAGTAGCAGGACTGAAGTCATCTCTTCTGCTTGTGGAAGGCATGGACATCGGTGGAGAAGAAATGAGCCTACTTGGGGAAGGCATAGACATCTGTGGAGAGGAAATAGGCCTATATGGTGAAGGCAAAATCTCAGACAGCAAACTAGTGCTTGCAAGGTCTTGGTTATCACGTAATCTTTCAATTTCCACCGGAAGATCATTCCCAGATGGAGGGGCTTCCTGTGGGGAAGCCATCTGGACTTTTGCGGAAATGAAGTCTTTCTTGTAGATATTGCAAAGATCATCGCATAATCCTACAGATTAACAGAAGTTGAATTTTTAGGTGAAGAACATTAGACTCATTAGATAATGGCTGTGAGACACCCACCAGTAATTAAAGGCTCAAAGAAAATTCCATCTTTTCTTAGTCTCTGGTTTTGTTTCCAGATGTCCAAAGAAGAACAAGGAACCTTCTTCTTTTCGCGTGATTTTATACCGATGCCCTTTAGTCTCCTTTTCATCTCACTGTAGAGTTGAACATGATACATTGTCAAGATACCATTGGTTGAAGAAAATATATAGTTAATGATGATAAAATATTAACATACTTATTTGGCAATACTATGTCCTTATCATAGATGAGTAGCTTTCGCTTTCTTCTTATTTTTGGCGCCTCGGGAGGAGGTGTTGAAAGAAGTGCTAAATCAGGTGACTGATGCCCTGAATATCCAAGAAAAGAAGAAGTTTCATGTTAGAATATTAACATGGCAAATATGTAATTTCAGTTTAATAATAAGAACCCTGCATGCAAGCACCCACCAAATGATATCTGTGGATCAGCAAATTCATGAGCATCCGCTGAAGTAGTTGATGGTGGTTCTTGTCGTTGTTGAGATGGGATTGAATGTCCTCCGGGGGCCAATATCTCTTCCACAACTGGACTTGCAGTTTCCTTGTCTCTCATGATCTGTTCCTCCAGAACTCTATCTGGTTCCATCACATCAGCGTCACGCATGAGTTCAATATCTGGAAAATCTTGAGGGATGTCATCACCAACAGTTCTTTTGTTTAGTCCTTCCTGATTCTTAGGGGAAGAATGTTGGGGTTGAGCAGCAGTTTCATCTAAATTTGAAGGATCAGAACTGCATCATCAAAGAAATGTCCATTACAAACATGGCAATAAACAGAAACAATCCACATCTATAGTCAATAAGATGCATACTCTATCTCCATAGGCATGGCACCTAATCCAGAAACTTCACCTGATTTTGACAAACTCTTCACTATGTCCTGTAAAAACAAACTCTTTGTCAAACTAGTGTTGCAACTTAAGTGAATAAATCGAAACTTCACTGCTAATTATGAAGCAAAAGATTTACCCACCTCATCAATGAAAATAGCAACATACTGATCTTCATGCGATACAACTTGATCTATACATGGAAAATTTCAGAGTTCAATTGAAAATGAAACAGAAAAAGATACAAAAAAGAAGAGTTAAAGTAAACATGATACATACCTTCCAAAGTTATCTCTTCGTAACTTTTAACATGAGTATCCTTAATCCTGGAATTCCAAATGCACGTATAACTAACTACAGATTCAAGATGACAACTTAAAAAGTACTACAGATACTTACCTATTCAGGTCAAGATCTTCATCAAAAACGACGGCATCAAGTTCAAATGTTTCTGGTAAAGTGATGGAGCTGTATGGTGCATGAGTGGCATCTTCTGGGAGATTGACATTTGTGGACGAGAAGGCCTTTATAACTCCCATTAGTAGTGTTTTGCAGTCCTCGGAAAAGTATTCAACCTGCTTCGAGTATATCCGAACAACTCCAAGTAGAAGATGGCCAGATGTTCGCAGTGCAATAGGTACTTCAGGAGTCATGATGCGCTCTACAAATAGATTTCAAAAAAAAAAAAAAGGAACAGTATCATCAGCAAAAAAAAAAAAAAAAAAAACATCATATGCATATCAAAGCTACTGCTATGTACTTGTGTAGAGCAACTTATACATCCTTTCTGGCTTATACGCACCTTGATTGTTCCACGGAGTACCCAAGAAAGCATCAAAGACTAACTAATTAAAACAAAGTACATTTGGCATATACCAGAAAAAAAACATCATTTGTACCACTGAAAGTTTAAGGTTAAATATGTTCAAGATTTAGTGTCCAGCATAAGATAAATCTGCAACATTCCTAAATAATATGACATAATAAAAAGGAAAAGAAAAATCCCATCTTGCCCCTAAATGATTCAAAAGGGGATCCTCTTTGCCCTCCGTTAGTTTTGGCACAAAATACCCTTATCGTCAATCAAGTAGCTAAAAAATGTCCTCATAGTTAGCCAAGTAGCTCAAAAATAACCTCCCACTAACTATTGCTTTAGCTCAAATGGAAAAAGGGCTAATTTGAGCCCTAAACTATATGAAATGGGACAATTATGTCTTTCTTTGTCTATAGCTCAGTCAATATCAAGCAAAAAATTGTTGTAATGATTGGTATTGTTATTTGCATTATGTCCAAATTCTAAGAACATACTTATGTACTTGACTTGTCCAACCCCTTTCCGTTACACCCTGAAAGCTTCCCTATAAATGCCATCTTATCTTTAATATTTTCTATCACTTATCGAGAAATGGAAACAGGCCAATGTTTGAGCTATTCGGTTATTGATAAAGGCATTTTTGTGCCCAACACGAAACAAAGAACACAGTTACATTTCAAATATTTAGATGCAAATTTGATCCTTTCCCCAAATAAAGTCATGGGTAGAATCATCTAAACTTCAAATCTTTAATCTCTTTCAAGAGAAAGATCCAGAGTTCACTTTTATCATACAAAAGATTCCAATGGACCTTATTTTATTTGTGTGATGAACAAATTTGTTCTCTCCTTCTTACCTAAGAACTTAAGAGTTGATATACTGTCTAAGTTCAAGTTCCAATCTTTTATGCTTAGAGTTAAAGTAGTCCAGTCTCCTTAAATATATTGATTTTTTTCACAGCTAAAAAACAGCCCATCATGTCCTCCTTCCCCCTATTCAATCATTATCATATGTATGGGACATGCATATCTTCAGACAATTTTACCGCTTAAATTTCAAGATCAAAATGAAAGTTCTCATTTTTTACCTCCTTAAAATGATAAATGAATAACTAACAATACAGGTGACAATACATTGTACATAAGCACAGACTAGTCCAAGAGTTCAACTATCACGATTAGAACAGAAGAAAATGTCTCCACTAAATTAGAAATCAATTCATCTTTGCAAATGATAAAAACCTCCGTATCAAACCAAATTCCAATACTTACAATCAAAAATGCAATATTTCATGTAAAAGAATAAATCTTTATCTCACAGAAAGATCCTAATTGATATCAGCAAAACAAGAACTGAATACTAAACTAATTATCAAGCAACAAAAATAACATTAGATACATAAAATTACATTCAATCAACACTCAGCAACAATGACTCGAATTTAAAAAAAAAAAAAAAAACATTTCAATCTAACCCTTCAACTAGCATTACTATAACAGAGAGAAAAATCTTGAAGTACGAATACTCATATAAAAACTTCAAGCTGAAATAAAAAGATTCACAAGAGCAAATCTTTATCTCACGAAAACCCCAACTAACAGCAAAACAAGAATCGTATATCAACCAAGCGAAATTAGCAAAATCATTTTTTTCTTTTTTCAAATCCCAAGAAAGAAACAACAAAAAAAGCAATCCATTGAAAGAAAATATAAATCTTGGCAATGGGGCAAATAAAAAGGGATCATTTTTTTCAGGAAAAAAAAAGACATTAGAAAACCTACCAACAGTAGATGGAATGTTAGTAGAAGTATAATGAGGCTTCTTCAACTTGTGTTGCAAGTGTGCAGCGCACCATACAGTCCCTAATGGACCCTTTCGAGCCAAGAATGTGTGCGAATAAAACATTTCTCCGTCAACAAATTAGCAACCAAGAACGGCGATTGGCGGCGATTGATGGCGATTGGCGGCGATTGATGGTGATTGGCGGCGAACGGCGGCGACCCTTTTCAGTTCAGAGGATTCTCCGATGACCTAATTCTCTTCGGCTCCTCAGTTCTGTGAGTACAGTTAATTGGGGTTTTATGTTCGAAATTTTTGAGGTTCTGAGACAGAAACCGCGGGAGAAAGTGGCGCCAATGCGGCAATAAAATAACTTGACGCTTTGTGTTTCCTTAAAAGGGCCGACTGGTTTTGGTTATTTACGCAGATGCCACTTCTGTTTAATCGCGTTAATTAAAAGGGTAAAATGGTATAAATTCACACTTGAATTTGTTTCAAAAAGTAAGTTACACTTTTAAATTATTATACACCTCTGCTACTAAATAATGAACTTTTTTATCTATGAGACGTGTAGCACTACTCTCAAAAATGTATCACACTTGGGTCACATCAATGTTATATCACTGCCACATCATATGTCATGTCAAAATTTAACTAAAATCCTCCATATAACAATTGTTTCTTCTTCGATGAACACCACCATGAAATCACTATTGTTGCCACCATAAAATATATAGATTTGGTAGTAAAATATATAAATGTGGTTAAATTTATGTCTTTTCTCTTAATTAAATGACATTGTTTAGATTAGAAAGAATTGTGTGATCAAACAAATATATATTGGTTAATCAGCTATTATGATTTTAGTTCTAGTTAATTATCACTTGTGTCCAATATTCAGTAATAGTTACATGGGTTAGGGGTTTCGAGTTTGTATGAAATCAAAATTTCTATAACTTTTATATAATATAATTTGTATATTTGTTTAAAGTTCAAATGTTTGTATTTGTATAAATTTGTTATTTTAAGTTTATATAAATATAGCTCGATTAAAAAACATACCTCCAAATTATACAAACTTATAGCTACAACTCGTAAATATGTAAATTATAGCTATGAAACATAATTATTATTTTTTTTTGAATCCCCAAGATAACCCGCAGCTGTTGCAACCTTTGTCATAGACTCTGACCTTCGTGTGAGCACTTTGTGCACACTATGTAAACCCTCATTGTGTAATAGACTGCAAACCACACAATATAATTAAGCATGTTATAGTAATTTTTTGCGAAAGTTCCCCAAATAAATGTGAATATTAGTGGAATTTTCTACTTTTTATGAAGGAAAAAAAAAAAGGAATGTGGGAATATTAAAGTTATAATACATAATTGTGTGTTCTATCATCTATGTAACAATTTATTTGAGATATAATCAATGGATTTGTAAGATGTCATATAGAATGACCCGCATGTATCATAATTTTGTATCTATTATTATGATGTAGTCATTATTTTGTATTCGGATATGATTTGAATAAAAATATATCATCGCAATATATTATATGTGATACATGTAATAAATAAATTAACAATTTGAGACGAATCACATACGTTTTGAATGTCGGGTGTATGTATCGCAGATTTGTATAGTGTATCAAATCAAGTCATTATTGTGTATATTGTATATATAAGTATAGATGATATATATATATATATATATTATATATATATATTAGATTTTTGTGGATGGTTGTATCTTTGATAATTTGAATGTACCTAGTAAATGTCACTGCAAGATAATTATGTAAGTGTGCCGATATGTGTTAGTTTGTTGTTAGATACGTGTTGGCTTTGAAAATTAAAAAATTGTATTTCATACGTGTATCACTAAATTATTTTAATGTTTGCAGATTGTTCTATGTCATATGAGTTTATGTATCAAGATTGTTTTAGGTAATATGTACATATACATTTGTATTTAAGTTGAATAACACTAAGGCCCCATTTGACCATGCGACATGGTATCATGATATGGTATCAAGATATGGAATCATGAAATGAAACTGAAGTTTTATTTGGATATGCGATATGGGATTTCGGTGTTGTATATTTTCTCATAAACATAAAAATCCTATAAGTTTTAAAACTATTAAAATAGCCTCAATTGTTTATTCAATACTATCAAATAAACAAAAATCATATAATAAATTATTACAAAGTTATTTGTTTTCCACTTAAGTAATTATTTCATCAATATATTTGAGTAAAAATGAAACACCTTTTACGGGCTCTTTAAAATTTTATGGCTCAACAATCGTGAAGTGTGAGTTAAAAAGTGACTATATGTTGGTGAGAATAATAAATTTTAAAAAGTAATGATGTTATTATAAATTTAATTTACATGTGAAACAAATGGTTAATAGATATAACTGTGGGGTTGTTTTAACAAAATATAAACTTGTGAGTCAATTTTTGTATTAAAATAACTCAAATCATGATATGGTATTCTCGTATAATTTCATATCACGATTTTTGGAGAATATAGTATCACAACTCATGATATGGAATCATGAGATGAAATCAGCGTAAAATCGCATGTCTGAACGCTGATTTCATCTCCCGATATCATATCATGATATGGTATCACATGGCCAAATGCCTACTTAGCAAATATCAAAGAGTGTAGATACATAACACACAACTTATTTGTTTTTGTCTATATAGCCTTATCAAATGATATATTTACAAGTACATTTATATTGAACACGATAAAACTAATTGAAGATTCAACATTAGTATTATATATCAACACCTTAAATATGAATATTATCCGTTGCATAAAACAAGGATGACCGTAGAATCAAATACAATAGAGGATCATATGTATCAAGAAAAAATGGTAAAAAACAAAAAACAATTGACAACGAAGAATATGAAAATTATCTAATTCAGTGGTTTAATTTTGATTGACTAGAGAGAATTTTTTTTTTGAAATTCAAATTGAAATAAAAACTGTAAATAAGTAATTTTGAAAATATTTTAAAATGATAGAAAATAATGAAAAATAAATGTATGTATATAAATAATTAATCCTATATTAATATCAATTTTTTTTGTATCTATTAGCATTATTATTTTTACTATGATCATAGCATCTTATTGATATTTAAAGCCATATTTAAATTAATATCTTCTTATCAGCGTGTAATGTAATGAGGTTAGAGTGCAAATAAATAAATAAATAAATTTATGGCTTCAAGTTTATGTCGAAATGGTGCATTTAATCTCATTGATCACCTCATCGAAAACCTTCAATTATATTAATGGAAAATTCAAAGAATTTTAAGATTGTCAAACAAATTATTTGACTTTTTTGAGATTTAAGTTAAGTTTCTTCTGTTATTAATTAGAAAAATCAATTTATTTGAAATAAACAAGTCACGCTCAAAATTATTTTTTTAACATAATAGCTAAAAATGTGATTTATTTAAGCTAATTAATTTTGAATTAAATTATATTTTGCAAATGAACCTTTGTTTTTTCAAAAAAACACAAGGATAATTACCGTTTAAAAAATTGAATCAACTTGCAAATTAAAAATCATAACGTTGGTAATTGGTATATAATTAAGAGAATAAATGCACTTTCAAATTTCAATAACACTTTAAAGGTTTTGGAATAGACTCTATTAATTAATAATGGTCAATTATTTATTTTTTAATAGGTGTGTTAAATTAAATTTTGACAACTAAATAGAGAGGAAAAAGTACTAGCTAATATTGAATCCCCAAAAATAAAATACTACTAATAGTAAATACATGCAAATCAACTTTGTTCATTGTTTATATCATCGATTTTAAATTCAAAGTTAAAAAATAATTTCAAATATTAATCGAAGAATAAGGCTCATCGATCTCAAATTCAAAATTAAAAAATAATTTCAAATATTTATCAAAGAATAAGGCCGGATAAATATTTTTTATCTTCTCTTCATCGTTTATCTCTGGTCTTTTTAAATAATTAATAATTGTTATAGTTAAATAAGGAGAATTAGTTAGAACCAAATCAGAATTCATCACTAATAGAATGACTCATTTAAACGTTTAAAACCCAATTAATTTTCTCCACCTTTAGCATTTGGCCTTCCATTATCAGTTACTAATCAAATCAGATTTCATCCTTAATTAAATATCTAATTCCAAAAAATGCCTCCGTCGACTAAATCAAATTTTTATACAAAATACCTATATAAATTTTTTTTCTTATTTTTCTCAAACTTTTTTATTTTATCGCTCTAATTTTGCAAAGTACTATTCATGAGATTAATTCGAATCAAAAAGATATTACAATAAAACTTTTAGTAGATTTTACATAAATTACATAGCTTAATATGGAATTACAATCTATTCCTCTTTAGTTAGATAACACAAATCGTATACATTAATATGTAGCTCGAATACATTAAATAATATCTCGGATACAATATAACATAAATCGAAGGCACAATATGTAGCTCAGATACATTTCAAATTAGCTCAAATACACAATATGCAGCTTAGATACATCAGCAAATAAATTGGATACATAATATGTGGTTCGGATACATAAAATACTGACTCATATGCATTAATATGTAACTCGCATGTATTAAAAAAATAATTTTTTTTAGATGTTTTTAAAAATATAAGGAAATATTGTTAATATGAAATATATAATACCTTTATTTCAATAATTTTTTCAAAATTGTATTTACCAATATGATGATTTGAGTAGATTAAGTCAAAATTCTAAAACCTAAATTCTATATTGTTTTAAGCAAAAACATTTTTTTTTTAATTATTATTTATTTAGGCAAACGCTTCATTAGCTACCCCCCTTCACTAATTCAAAAATTTCAAACTCAATTATCAGTTACCAAAATCACAGGAGTCTATCCCTATTTGTATGAACTTGTTAAAATTTTTCAAATAAACTTGATCACATTCATTACCTTCTTGAAAATAGTCTCATAAGCTCAATTTTTTGTTCTTGCTATACCATGTCTAACCAAAAGAAAAACCAAAACCAAAACCAAAATCCAAATAAAAACCAAAACCAAAATCCAAGTATAAACCAATATCCAAATCAAAACCATAATTCATATCCATTAGTAAATGAAGATTTTAATCTAAAGGAGACAAAACCAACTCTTGGTGGTGGAAGAGTTACTGCAAATGACAGACTTGGCACAGCATTTGATCTTGTTGAGCAAATGCATTACTTATATGTAAGGGTAGTTAAAGCAAAGGATATACCTTTAAAAAAAGATGGCAATAGCAAGTCTCATCCTTTTGTTGAAGTGATGCTTGGGAATTTAAAGGGTCTAACTTTGCACTTTGAAGACAAGTCTAGTCCTGAGTGGAACCAAGTGTTTGTCGCGTTGAAGGACCGGATTCAATCAAGACTTGTTGAAGTTTGCTTGAAGGATAAATCAAGAATTGGTGATACTGATGATGGTTTTATTGGAAAAGTAAATTTTGAGATCAATGAGGTTCCGAAAAGGGTACCTCCAGATAGTCCTTTGGCACCTCAATGGTACTGGTTGGAGAATAGGAAAGGGGAAAAAGTGAAAGGAGAGTTGATGTTGGCTGTTTGGATAGGGACACAAGCTGATGAGGCATTTCAAGAAGCTTTGCATTTAGATGCCACAGCAGTGAATGGTGACGGTGTTGCGAATATAAAATCTAAGGTGTATGTATCACCTAGACTTTGGTATCTGAGAGTTAATGTGATAGAAGCTCAAGAATTGCAGATAGGCAATAAGAACAGGCTGCAACCGGAGATTTACGTGAGGATTATGCTAGGAAATGTGGTTCTAAGGACTAAGAATTCTTTGAGTAAGAATGTTTGCCCATCATGGAATGAAGATTTGATGTTTGTAGTTGCAGAACCTTTTGAGGATCAGTTGGTTTTGAGTGTGGAAGATAAGGTGGCACCAAACAAGGATGAATTGCTGGGGAAGTGTGTGATATCTTTACAAGATGTTGAAAAAAGGGTTGATTTTAGTACTCCAATTAGTAAGTGGTATGGTCTTGAGAAGGAGGTTGTGTCTGAGGGTGGCAACAAAAAAGTTTGTAAACTTAACAGCAAGGTTCATTTGAGGTTATCTTTTGATGGTGGATATCATGTTCTTGATGAATTAACACATTATAGTAGTGATCTCAAGGCAACATCCAAGGAGTTGTGGAAACCAAGTATTGGGGTTTTAGAACTTGGAATCTTGAATGCACAAGGTTTATCACCAATGAAGAACAGAGATGGCCGCGGAATAACAGATCCTTATTGTGTGGCGAAATATGGTCAGAAATGGATTAGGACAAGAACAATTATCAACAGTTTCAATCCCAATTGGAATGAACAGTACACTTGGGAGGTGTTTGATCCTTGTACCGTGATCACGATAGGAGTGTTTGATAATTGTCATTTGCAAGGTGAAGATAAAAATGATAAAGCTAAGGATTCAAAAATTGGGAAGGTAAGAATTAGACTCTCCACACTTGAGACTAATAGAGTTTACACTCATTCATATCCTCTCATAGTGTTGACACCAGCAGGGGTGAAGAAGATGGGTGAAATTCAACTGGCTGTGAGATTTTCTTGTTCATCTGTATTCAACATGTTGGCTATGTACTCTCAACCCCTATTACCAACTCTTCATTACCTTCATCCGCTGACTTATTACCAGATCGATAATCTAAGGCATCAGGCTACACAAATTGTTGCCACGAGGCTAAGTCGTGCAGAGCCACCTTTGAGAAGAGAATTGGTGGAGTACATGCTTGATGTGGGCTCAAACACATGGAGCATAAGAAGATGCAAAGCCAACTATGTTAGAATAGCTGGGATCCTAACAGGCCTAATTGCAATCTGCAAATGGTTCAATGGGATTTGCACTTGGAAGAACCCTATCACAACAGTGCTAGTGCACATCATATTCTTCCTATTCGTTTGCTTCCCGAGGCTGATCTTAAGCAGCATGTTTGTCGTTGTTTTCTTGATCGGGACATGGAACTACAGAATGAGGCCTAGAAAGCCACCACACATGGACATCAAGTTGTCACAAGCTGAAAGAGTACCTTGGGATGAATTGGATGAGGAGTTTGACACTTTTCCAACGTCTCGTAACAATGATGCTGTGAGAATGAGGTATGACAGATTAAGAAGCATTGGATCAAGAATGCAAGCTGTTGCAGGGGATTTAGCTAATCAAGGGGAAAGATTCTACAACTTGTTAACTTGGAGAGATCCAAGAGCTACTTCTCTTTTTCTTATCTTCTGTTTGGTTGCATCAATAGTGCTATATGTCACTCCTTTTACTATTTTAGTGAGTCTTATGGGATTCTATACAATGAGGCATCCAAAATTCAGAGAGAAACTCCCTTCTGTGCCCTTAAGTTTCTTCAGAAGATTACCTGCAAAAACAGACAGCTTGTTGTGAGGATATGAATTTGTAGCCATGCTGATTTGGTGTTTGATAAGACTACGTACAATAAATCCTCGTGGTTTAGCCCTTTCCCAGGACCCGTGGGAGCTTTAGTGCATCGGGCCGAATTTGATGTTGGACTTTGATAGCTACTTCCCTCTATTTATTTGGTTTAGTTTTTGTTGTTTATGTCAGATTGTGGAAGCATTTAGCTTTTGTTCATTAGTGATGATTTTTTCTTTAGTGAATGGACTGTTTGAATCAATCTTTTGCTAATGTAATTCTTTTTCCATGTTTTGTCTAAGACTTTTGCAATAACAATATAACCATTGAAATCTCACGAGTGAGGTTTGAAAAGGGT
This sequence comes from Solanum peruvianum, assembly GCA_027705065.1. NCBI lineage: Eukaryota > Viridiplantae > Streptophyta > Magnoliopsida > Solanales > Solanaceae > Solanum > Solanum peruvianum. Next base: position 77,949,339 of record JAKWJD010001755.1, read on the forward strand.
AGAATATGTAAATTTTATCACTATCTCGTGAATCATAATGATAGAGAAATTGTTTTATTATTTGAACCGTTTAATATTTTTTTTCTGCATTGGAAGTGCTCATAGATAATAGAAAACTGTAACTTTCTTCCTCTTCTCATTTTTTTCTTGGGTTTTATATTATTTATTGGTTTATGCTTCTTTATATTAAAAAATAACTTATTAAATTCTACAAAAATAAAAATATTTTAAAAGACAATATCTTTAAGATACCTCAAATTCCGACATTAAATTTCATTTAAAAATATTAGAGAAAGTGAAATATGAATATTAATATTAAACTAAAAGTTTTTTTTTTTCTTACATGGAGAGAATGTTTGTCTAAAGTTGGCTAAGGAGTTAAAAGTTATAAGAAAGAATTCTTTTTTTAATAAAATTGTAAATTATAAAAACAATAAATATAAGTAACATATTGGTGAAGCAAAAATACTTCTATTTTATATGGTACGGGCAGCCATTTATTAATTTGCTTATAAAAATCGAGTCATTTCTAAAAAAGTTTAATTAATAATATTCGTCTTGTGTATTTATTTTTTCCTTAAACCCTAAACCCTAGCTGTTTCATCCACAGCAGCAAGAAGATGGGAGAAGAAAAGCCAAAATCCGACGGAAGCAAGGCCATGTCACGGCCGCATTTGGTGGCAGAGAAAGATTACTCAGCTTTGAAAGAGCTTTTCAGTCATCATATTGAATCATTTGATTATATGGTCGATAATGGACTTGAAACCATGTTCCTGAATATCAAGCCTATTGAAATTGTTGATTCCTTTTCCTCGCTCAAGCTAAGAAATATCCTTTTGTTGAGGTTTTATTCTTGTTTGTGTTAATCCTTGCCAATTCCTTATAATTTGAATAAAGCTGAAAATTCAATTCTTCATTAAAGATTGGATTTTTAGCTATGTTTTTTGAATTTCTGACTATTTTTTTTGCTTCTATCAGTTGATTGAACCTTTATTGCATAGAACTTTGCAATACAGGGAAAGGAGGGATACCAAAAGAGATGTGCCTTGCTTAAATTTGTCAAATAGGATAACTAAAACAGCTTGCAGATGGCCCTATGTTAAAGAGCGGATTTTTGCTATCTTATTTTTTGTTTCCATTGGTATTGCGCATTGAATCACGTGATATAATAAAATTATCAACAATATGTGAAAATCAGTAAGAATCCAAAAAGGATATTTAATTTCGGAATTGGAGAAGATGGAACATAGTGTGTATCAGTTTATAGTAGTAAAAACAGAGGGACTGCAAAAGAGAATGAACTCTTGGTATTGAGCTTGACATGATAGATTCCGAAGAAAGGTTTTATTCTCTGCCGTCATTTACTTGTCAGAATGTATTGAAAGCATGGGATAACGTTGCACACATTTGAGGTTGCCTTAGCTGTGTTTTTAGGAATGCTGTGAATGCTTCTTTTATGAAGTGTTTTTTTTTGTCTTATCTTCAATATTAAGTTCCATCATTTATTTAATAATTTTTCTTAACCTGAGAATACTCTGGTTCGGCAAACCTGAATTATTCCCACCTCAAAAAGAACGCGCTTCCAAGGCCATGCATGATGCTTTATATCCTTTTGAGGTACAAATTTATGTTCATGTGTAGTTCTGTTAGTGGATATACAGACCTGCAACTAATCTATGGTCTATTGTGCGTGTGAAACAGTGTAGACAAGCTAAAATTTCATATTCAGGAAAGTTTTTGGTGGATATCTGTTTCCAGTATGGTGATGGAGCTGTAATCCGGGAGAAATTTAATTTTGGACAGTTCCCTATCATGTTGAAGGTGAGTTTTATACTTCCCTAAGTTTCAGCTAATTTCTGCTGAGAATGTTGCAAGTTGAGAAAAAGAAAATAGACATGAGGGGATAGTCACAAAAAAGAATCCGATGATGGACCCCTTTAAAGTGATTCTGATCATTACATGTGTTTTAAGACAACATCTATAAGTTACAGAGGTTTAAAAAAGTAAGCACTTAATCGTTGAACCACCAATACAAAATGTGTTGCCTCCTTTTTTCCTTTTTAATGACAGTACTATTGTTAATGCATGTATGACCTTTATTTGTTCATTTTACTTCTTTTAGTCAAAGCTATGTCACTTGAGAGGTGCTGATGACTCCAAGAAGTTAGTTGCTTACAAGGAAGAGCCATCAGAAATGGGCGGGTGAGAGCTGAAATTCTTATGATCAATCTCTTTATCCCTACTCTATTCAGCTCCTTTTCTCTGCTAGTTTTGGGTGTCCTGCCTTTTTCCATTAGGAGTTATAAAACTTCTGAAGAATCTGTCATATTTTGTAACTCAGAAATATTTGTTGGGTGTGTTCACAGATATTTCATTCTTAAAGGGCTTGAGAGAGTTATTCGTCTTATAATTTTGCCAAAGCGAAACTATGTGAGTCTTCCTTGCTTATTTGTTCTCCGTCTATGACGAAGTTTTGACACTTCTATCATTTACCCTGGTTTTTCTCTACATTATGTTTTACTCCACTGAAATATTCTTTTCATGTGATTTATTGGTTTCATTTAACATTTCATTATAGCCAACGAGTATGGCACGGAATTCATTTCGTGATAGGCGAGAAGGATATTCTGATAAAGCTGTTGTTATAAGGTTCTTTCTCCACACTCTTACTTGATGACTTGTTCATGTAGCAAGTTGCGTTTGGTTATGCTTTGGTGCTTGTTTTTTTTAAAGAGATGCTATCTTGCTTGTGATTGTTCCTGAAGACTCTGTCTTACATGTCTGCCGAAATAAATATCGTCTCTGAATAAGGGTATTCTCAAGAACTTTGTGTACTACAATTTTTTTAGAGATTCTCGTGCTGACAAATATCATAAAAAAGAAAGCAAGCAACGTGCTATGCATTTTCTAGCTTTTTAAAACATCAAGTAAAATAACTGTGCAGGCGGAAGGAAGGGGTAGTAGAATGAAGAGGTGAGATCCTATTCCGTCATGCTGATATGGTTGGTTGAATTGTTAGTCTTTCCTCTTCTGATAGGGTTTCAGTGGTAACTACTTAAAGATTACATCTACAGTAATTGTTTTGATCTTGAAGAATGCCAAAAATAATTCATTTTAAGGACAGAAAAGTACAAAACAATTGTTTTACATTTATTGTGATCCAAGGATAAGTTCGTCTAGGACTTGTATATTTTACCAATGAACAATCAGTACATTTAAATCGTTCATATATCAGTTAAAATTACTAAAGCTGATTTGAGGTTGCCTGATTGACCATATTGATTTTCTGACTCACGGGAGGAGAGAGTTGTATATTTTACGAATGAACAATCAGTACACATTAAATCTTTTATATATCAGTGAAAATTACTAAAGCTGATTTGAGGTTACCTGATTAACCATATTGATTTTTCTGATTCAAGGGAGGAGAGAGTTTTGGGTAAGATTGATGCTTTCTGAATACTTCTTTGCTATCTGCTATACAGGAAGAACCTTTGGCTTATTTAGTCAGCGAAAATAAATTAGGATGCAAAAAATGTCAAAATGTCTTTCCCGTTTGTTATATGATACTGCTTCAGTTCTTTTTTAATTATGGGGCTCACATGTGTTTTGGGGCAATACTAATCATCTACTTGGACTCAGATGTGTAAGGGAAGATCAATCTGCAGTCTCACTTAAATTGTATTATCTAAACAATGGAAGTGCAAGACTTGGATTCTGGTGAGGAACTAAAACTTAGCATGATTGAATTGTCTTCTTGTATGATGTCTGAGACATGCTTCTTGCTATCTGCTTGCAGGATACAAGGAAGGGAATACTTGCTTCCTGTTGGTATCATCTTAAAGGTAAACTGGCATTCTGTAGTCTTGTTAGACTGTCTTCGAGAGACTAGAATGTTTTGATTTATTGCAATATGTGAAACTTGCAATCAAATTTTACATTAAAAAGCTAAGAATTACATTTATAACTATTCTTTCAAGTAATGGAGAAGTATCTAGTAATCTTGAATTTCTGTTCATGGCAATTTGCCGAGTATGATCTGACATTGTGGTGATCTTGTTCGAGATAAACTGGCTGGCATAGGAAATACAAACAAGGCTCTGCCAGTTGGTGATTCTCTTTTTACATTTCTCCAGGACCCCATTCCATATGCCTTTGGATTTGCTTTTAGCTCCCAAAGGCATGCCTAGATAAGTAGTTGGAAGGTCCCCAACCTTTCCACCTAGTTTGCTGGCCAAGCTTTCTAACAAGCACATTGTTGACGAGATAGATGAGGCTTTTCCCCCACTTTATGTGGAGATCAGGGACGGCTTCAAAAATGTCAAAAATAATCCTCAGTTTCGGGGTTTGTTCTGCCTATGCTTCGCAGAACACCAATGTATCATCTTCATATTGCAGATGAGTTATCTCCATATTACATAATTCTCCTGCTTGTGGAACCCTTTGATCCACCCTCTCCCCCTTGCGGTATTAATTAGGTTGTTCATCCCTTCCTTTGCTAAGATGAACAAAAGGGGGGAGAGAGGGTCCCCTTGCCTCGGGCCTCTCTGAGAAAAGAAGAATCCAATAGTTTCTCTATTGACAAGTATAGAGAACTTAATAGAGCCAATACAGTGCTTCATCCGTCTATCCGCAGAACCCGTTCTTTCCGGGATCTGGGTAAGAAAGTCATAAGCTTTCTGTACATATCCAGCTTGCATGCAATTCCTCGCTTTTAGTTCCTCTATTTGGCCTCTATGCATTAATTGGCTATCAAAACAACATCCATGATCTGCCTTCCCTTGATAAATTCCATCTGCTGTCTATCCACTAGGCTATGTATCACCCTCTTGAGTTTTCTGCTAGAAGCTTTTCAATGATCTTGTACACCCTCAATATGGCTAATGGGTTTGGAGTCTTTTAATTCCTCAGCACCCACCTTCTTTTGGATCAAAGCTACAAAGGTTGCATTCAGACACTTACCAAAGTATCTTCATGGAAGTTCTGAATTGCTTCAACCAAGTCGCAGGTGATGATATCCTAACTTTGTTTGGGGTCTCCACACCTGTGTTTCCACATATAGGTTCTCATAAAGGCCACTATTTCCTTTCTGATCTCTTCTGGATCCTACTTTATTACCTCCCCTACTTTCAGCCTGTCTATTGTGTTAGCTCTCCTATGTGCATTTGCAGTTCTGTGGATATAAAGAATCATGCATAGTATTGGAAGCACGTTCCTTTTGAGATGGGAACAAATCAGGTTTGCTGAACCAGAGTTTTCTCGGGTAAAGAGAAGTAATTAAATATAGATTGAGGATAAGAAAAACAGTATTAAAAGATTTCTTACTGCATTTTATCTGTCCCATGGGTTGATCTTGCTGCATCGCATGTAGTTTTAACACAAGTTTTTCCTTCGAAATCCACATTTGTTTGCATAATAATTTGATCCAGCTATGCTTGTTCATTCTGCTAGATTTCTTACTGCATTTTATCTTTCCCCAGGCCCTTGTTGACACCACTGATCACGAGATATACGTCAATTTAACATGTTGCTACAATGAGGAATGTGACCGTGTAAAGGGATCTGTCGGCACCCAGCTTGTTGGTGAAAGAGCAAAAATTATCCTGGATGAAGTTCAGGCCCTATCTCTTTTTACCCGAGCACAGTGCCTGCGACATATTGGTACTTGTTTTATTTACTATCATGGTTAACTGTGATCTTATCAAATGACTGTCAACTGCATATGATCAATCTTCCACTTTTCAGGGGAGCATTTCCAACCTGTTGTGATTGGAATGCAAAATGATAGTTACAAAACTGTAAGTGTTATCTTGGTTGTACTTGTCATGATTTAGTTCTAGACGTCAGAACAGACATATTTTTCTAGAGATGATACCTTTACATCACATTCTCTCTCTCATTTGACAGGTTGCTGATGCTGTGCTTAGAGACTACATATTTGTCCATCTGGATAACAATCATGATAAATTTAATCTACTTATGTTAGTATTTTTTTCTCTGGAAAATTGTCTTTTGTGATTTTATGGTAACTCTTCCATCTACAGTTGTATGTTTTGGCTATTGATATATTGATACTCCTGCTTTATTTAGCTTTATGTTGCAGAAGCTTTTCTCTCTGATAGATCAGACTTCTGTCCTAGACAATCCAGACTCTCTGCAAAATCAAGAAGTTTTGCTGCCGGGTCACTTAATTACCATATATCTGAAGGTCCAAACTTTTAAATTTCCTTTTTAAGGAATAATTGTTATGTGACATTGAATGTAATGCTTACATAGTAAGTGCCTCATAGAAATGTGTATTGTCATTCTTCTTTGGGCTAAAAGAACCTTATATCCAGGATCAATTAAGTGGAGAGTTAAGTGATTATTCAATCAATCAAATACACCTAGTTGGCTATTGCTTTATGAACCATCTGTATCAATCATGCTCTATTCAAGCCCATCACAGTCCAGTATTGAATACGTCTTTTATGTGGTGTTTTAGGCATGATCTAAGTGCTATAGTTGTCTGTGACTTCTTATGGTTGCAGTACATGATATGAATGAATGAATGTTTTCTTTTGGTTTCACAAGGCAAAAAAGAACGGATGATGTTTCTAAGGACAATTGGCCACTCTCGACTGTATTAGGTCCTGTAGTAATCATTTGCACTTCGGTGTTACTTGGGGATATCAAAGAAATGGATGGGTACTTGTAACTTTTGAGCTCCTTGGAGCTATACAGTTAGACGTCACTTCCTTAGTAATCCTTACCTGATTAACAAAGTACTTTAAGGATCTTCTATTGCATTATTAATTAGCGAGAGACTTATTGGGAATATTCTATTTGTGTTTGGCACATATTGGGTCATGCCTCTACTTACAAGACTGCATTACATCATGGTCTAGTTTGAAGATGGGAAAGAAGATACCGAGTTCTGTTCACGAGTCCCAATTTTAATGCTTCTTGTATCTTATTTATAAAGAAGGGGATCTGAAAATTGGTACAGTTCATGAACTTCTTAAATTTCCACTTGATTTGTTTTTTGATCCTTTCACACTTTCTACTTTGATTTATACTTTGCTTCTTCTTCCATTCCACTTTCTTGGTGCTTTTATTCCCACTATTCATTCGCTTTTAGCAGAAAAACATGAGGATGAGGATTGATTGTTTCATTCGCTGGACATTCATGAAATCAGTTGCAGAAGCTTATGACTTGAAATGTCTTAACTTGTTCAAGTTCTTTTAACTTTTATATGCTCAAAAAGTAATATTATTTAATTATGAATATGATAATCTGATTGTGTATGTTAAATATATCTATAAAATAGTCTAATATAGTTGTCACCTTAATCTTTCAATATGTTGTTTTTTGAATTTGAGTTGTGATATATACCATGTAGTAGTTGACCAGTTTCTGATAAATCTAGTTGATTTTATGTTATAATTCGTAAAGCGAGGAAGAAAGTGCTTATTAAGCAGAATCACAGAGAGGCTACCTCGAACAGAATAATACATTATTTTTCAAGAGACGTAAGGCCTCTTTATCGAGTATTCCTACATATTGCATGTTCCTATTCAATTCACTTACCATTGTTATAATGGAAGTTGGGAAGGTTGTAAAAAGCTTTCTTTGGCATGCAATGGACTGGGCAAAGAAATTCCACCCTGTTCATTGGCAACTGGGACAACTCGTAAACAGTGTGGAGGGCTTGGGGTTAAAAACATGAAGGTTTTAAATTTACGTAATGACTGTGTGGAGATTTGGAGTGGAGGGAGAAGCTTTGTGGAGAGGGTTGATGGTGTACAAATTTAGAGTAATGGAGGGGGATGGAGGACCGATGTGATTATTATGCCTTTCGGCTATGGTGTGTTGAGAATAGAGTTAGTTTTGGGGGCTAAAATGGTCAAGGATGAGTTCCTGGTATTGTCTAGAGCTTCTTGCCAATGGGAATTGTCTGTTCAGCAAGCTAGGCGACACGAGGGGATGAAACTTTTTGGGATCGTTCATGAGCAATTTCCAGGATTGGGAGGTGATCGAGCTTTAGCGATTTCTTGCTTTACTTCACATACAATGCCAATCAATTGACAGACTCGATGCTTTAAGTTGGGACATAACAGAGTGTTCTCTGTCAGTCCTTCTATGAGAAGCGTCTGATTAGGGCAGAGGATAGTTTCCCATATGAATCAGTCTTGATATCTAAGGTGCCGAGGAAGGTGTGCTTCTTCACGTGGAATAGAGGGGCGATACTTACAGCGAAGAATCTTAGGGAGAGAGAAAGGCTGATTGCCAAAGCTGGTGTATCTTGTGTAAGGAGGTAGGTGATGACATGGATCGTATGCTATTGCACTGCCAAATAGCCACAAGGTTATGGTGGGATATATTTAGTTGGTTTGGAGTTTCTTGGACTATGCCAAAATCCATGTTGGAGTTAATGTTTAGATGGAAGAGTGGAGCTAGGAGAAGAGCCACAAAGCTTGGGATGTTACTACTCTTGCTTTTTTTAGTTTTAGATCATTTGGAAAGAGAAAGTATGTGAGCTTTTGAAGGGGTGGAGATGAGCTTTGATTAATTGAGGAGTAGTCTCCGATATTTTCTTTTGTTGCACCTATATAGTTCTTGTTTGCATAGAGAATTGAGTGTCTTCGGGAGAGAACCACATTTGTTGATCTCTCCTTTTTGGTGTACCTCTTGTATAAGCCATATGACCTTGTTATTGTCGTTGAAATCTTTTACTTGGATTTAAAATAAAATAAAATATATCAAGCGACCTTCTAATTCTGTTATCAAACACGTCTAATGTCTTTCTCACCTGATATATTTAATTTATATGTTTAGTTTTGTTATCAAGCAGCCTTTACAGCTTTACACCATTAATGAATTAAAGGCCTGTTTTATCCATATGAGATTGCTATCTGCTTGGTTTTTGCACTGTTTTGTCTTGACGTTCTCTATCACCTCAACAGGAAAAGCTACAAGATTGGCTACTTAAATTACAACGGTCACTTCAGGAAGAAACTGATGGTGAAAAAAAGAAGTTTGAGCTAAGTAGCTGTATGTTCTATCAACCTATTTCATCTATCATAGTCTGTACTACTTTCATAGATAGCTGTTCGTGGCTATGCTACGCCATTGTATGGTGTGGGCGCCACCCACAACATTTGACTGGTTGTGGTCTCACTAGTAAGAAGTAATTAATGTTCTGTTCCAAACCAATTTGTTTCTGGTAGTGAGATTTTCAGTTACCCTCTTCACGTTTTAATTTTATCTCTCAGGAAAATCTTCCTTTGTCGTATTCTGTTTGCTAGTTAGAGTCATAGGGGCATAAGAGATCTACTTAGAGCCTGTTTGGATTGACTTTCGACTTGTAAGCCACAAGTCATAAGTTAGAAATTCTAACTTATGGTTTTTGTCTTATATTAATCATTTTAGCTTAAACTGTAAGCACTTCTTTACCCAGACACTCCAAAAGTGCTTAAAATTTATTTTGGCTTAAAAACACTTAAAATAAGTGAATCCAAGCAGGCTCTAAGAAGCTCCAAGTTTACATGCTTTTCTGTTAGTTTAATGGTGCTGATAGATGTACTAAAGTTCAGAAGATTTGGGCTTTCACTTTCTTTTTCTTTTAATCAACTCAGTTTTTACATAGATCAAATCCGGGCATATTGGATTCTAGAACTTGATTCAAATTTTGAGTAGACTTCATCTGTTTTTATGGCATATTGCAGTGACAGACGTCAAGAAGGCTATTGAAAAAAATGCTCCCAAACAGATGGCTTGACTATTGAGAGCATGTTGAAGACTGGGAGATTGGCTACACAATCAGGTCTTGATTTGCAGCAGGTATTTAGTTGTGAAGCTTTTATGCGAAGCACCACTAACTCTTTTTTTTTTGGACAAGGTAACAGGCAAGCACCGATAACTCTTTATTGAAAAAAACAACTGTGAATCCCAGTAACTAGGAAATTTAATATTGTAACAGATGTGTCTTCGTTCCCGTCTTTCTCTTGTTCTTTGTCAAATTTCAAACTTCTTTATCTTATGAAAGGAAAACTAAATTTGCATTCTCTATTTTATCTGATAACCACAATAGGATGTCATATAGGAGGGTAGGCCCATCAAATAAAATAAAAAAGACAACGTAAAAATATACTAACAGAAATTGAACAGTTAATAATAGGAACAAGGTTCTCAAGGAGGGAAAGCTAATTACCATTACCAGTTTTTTTAGAAAAGGGAAGAAAAAGGCAAACTAAACTGACATAAAATGGACAAAAATTCAATTGATTACGTCAGTGTTGGATTGAAATACTTTAAAAAAATAATACTCAAGTGCGTTATTGAAGAAGCTCTGCACCAAGTAGATTGGAGTACCATTTCCTCCAGGACTCTGGTCAGTGGCTAGAGCACAATTGATTAGGTGATGAGTTTGAACCATGCCACAAACAAAATCCTTGTATTTAAATGGAGAAGGATAGAGGGCGGGCTCATTGTACACGGAGTTTCAACCATGCATCATTAACACTATGGATTTCTCGGTTATGAAAATGGAAGGTAGATTGGAGTACCATAGTGAGCAAGAAGAATGTGTGCTTAAAGATATTCGATTTCTAGTGGTTTTCTACATACTCCAAACTGCACCAATAGCAAAAAGTGATTATAGGCTGTGATCCTATAGTGGTTAGAGATATCCTAGGTCCTTTGTAAGATGAAGTAGGATCTAGTTTAGTTTTTGTTTTAACTACACACAACTGTATGTAGCTCCATGGTGTAAATTTGGGACCCCAGCCTTTAGTGCTGAAGATTAATACACAAAACTGTTACCTTTGTCCAAAACACACACACACTGTATTCTAATTGCACCAAATAATAATTAGTACAAGTGTGCAAACAGATTCGCTGCGAATGTGCGATTCAGGCTAAACAATTTTTGGCAGTGAATCAAAATCGGTTCATAATGCAACCTCCACACGTGAAGCTATTCAAGAGGAAAGCCCTGCACCTCAATTTCTTGTCCATAGCTCATAGTTAGACTGAGATGAAGGCCCTCTCTGTGAGTCTGTTATTCATGTTGTAGTTCAAATGATTGACAACAGAGGAGTTTGATAGGATTCTCTTCTTTTCTCGAGGGTTATTGGCATAGGACAGAATAAAAAGCAACAACTTGCAGGTGTTTCTGAAACATCGAGTAGGTTCTCTTTTTTTTTTATGGGGGCATGGGGGTGGGGGAGTGTGAAGGTGGGTACAACAACAACATACCCAATGTAATCCCGCAAGTGAGATTCGAGATGGTTAGACTGTACGCAGACCTACACCTACCTTGTGGAGTTAGTGAGTATTAAAGCGAGTGACTATATAAAATACATAGATGGATAGCAGCTTTGCGTTGGATAATCTAATTTACTGTAAGAGAAATTTAACTCCATTTTCACTTGCTTCTGCTAGTACGTCTAGTTGAGCAGGTTCTTCACGTTTTAGAGGAAGTGAATTGTCGTAATTAATGATGGTTGTTACGAAAAAAGTTGTATGAATAATATAATTATTGTTGCAGAAGATAGCACAGTTCTTACAGAATGGAGGTTAATTTTAGCTTCTCTGATATTAGACTTATTTATTATTTTATGGAAAGTGGACCTTTGGAATCATCTACTCATGAGTATCTTGACTTGGTTGTTCTTTTGTTAGAGAGCTGGAATGACTGTCCAGGCAGAAAAGTTAAATTTCCTCCGTTTTCTTTCACATTTTCGAGCGGTTCATCGAGGTGCCTCATTTGCTGGTCTTCGTACTACAAGTGTGCGGAAGTTGTTACCTGAGTATGTTGTCTTTTTATCTGAGCTAATTGCTTTATTTTCATAAAAAATCACTTGAGGTTCCATTCATATTTTCCTGGTCCACCATTTTTCAGATCTTGGGGTTTCCTTTGTCCTGTTCACACACCTGATGGGGAGCCATGTGGGTTGCTTAATCATATGACTGCATCTTGCCGTAAGTTACATTTTTTTTCCCTTTTTGGTAATATCAGTTGTATACACCAACCTAAATTTGTGGATGTAATCTTGTTTATACTCTTATTTTCCTTAGCCTTTATCTGTTATGGGATGTCGCTTTTGCTCCCATTGTCCAAGAAACATTTTTTTTCTTGGCCAGTTTGAGAAGTGACAGACTGACAGTGTTCCTCATGTTCTGCATTCACAAGAAATTTTCTTCTTATCATATTGATTCTGCCATAGTTGAAATTCAGTCACCATTTTTTGGCAAGAGTTTATACAAGCTGGTACTTTCAGGGGTGAAGTTAACCTTAATATCACAAACGTTTATATATTGCTACATACATTGCTCCAGTAGCCTATTATTTGCTGCGCATATCTCTGACTCCCTGCATCATATTCACATTACTGATTAAACAACTCATATCACACAGGAAATGTGAGGTCCTGTACTAGTTGTGGTTCACATTGTGTCTTTGTTATTTATTAGTCAAATATTGAATTTTTGCACTAAATGCATTCATATTTATGTTTGTAAGTCCTAATCCTATTGCCGTTGATTAGTTTTGTTCACTTCATTTATAATACAGAGTACAATATTAGCTCCCTTCACTTTAATACAATCATTCTGTTACCAGGCATAACCTCATACTATGATTCAAAGGGCAATGTTAAAGACTTCTTCAAAATGCGGATGTCCATATTGAATGTGCTGATTGCAATTGGAATGACACCATCATCACCAAAGCTTGTGCAAGCTGGTCCTCCTGAATTGCTGTCTGTCCTACTGGATGGTCGTATTGCGGGCTATATACCATCGGATTTAATTGAAAAAGCTGTTACCCACTTGCGGAGATTGAAATTGTCATCAACATCATCGGTTTGTTTCTGATTGACTTCTTTTAGCCAAAGATCTTTTGTATAGCGACTTATTATGCACCTACTTCACAGTAGATTCCAGTTGATTTGGAGGTTGGATACATCCCTTTGAGCATGAATGGAGCATATCCAGGCCTATATCTGTTCACATCTCCTTCTAGGTTTGTTCGTCCTGTAAGAAACATCTCTGCGCCTGCTGAAGAGGGCAATGATCTTGAACTCATTGGACCCTTTGAACAGGTGGGTTCTGCATTTCTTGATTTTTCCTTTTATTAATTTTCATCTTCTTTATCAACAAACATGAACTTGATGAGCTTTTTTACTAATGAGAACCTCCAATATAATGATTGCTAGGTTGTGTATTTGTAATGTGCAGGTGTATATGGAGATAAGCTGCCCGGATGGTGGAGATGGAGGAAGGAAAACCTTATTCCCTGCCACACATCGAGAAATTCATCCAACTAATATTTTGAGTGTTGTTGGCAATCTTACACCTTGGTCTGATCATAATCAGAGTCCACGTAATATGTATCAATGTCAGGTGAAGTGTTATATTTGAAATAATCTGTGGATAATGTTATATAGACTGCTGAGGCTCAATGCGTTATTGTATCTCATGTTTCATCTATTGTGCAGATGGGTAAACAAACAATGGGTTTCTCCTCACAAGCATTAAATTGTCGTGCTGATCAAAAGTTATATCACCTTCAGGTTTGTCCTGGTTATTATTTGCAATTCAATTCGTTCATGAGTATGTTGTTGCCAGCCCCCAAGTTGAGTTCAATGGCATCCTATTTTAAATAGTTTTTGAAGTGTGTTGATTTATATTGAGAATTTGGTGCTTGGGCCAGCACATCTTTGTAGTTTTTCTGGTGGAAGGAATGTTGAGGCAGAAAGACAAGAGATGTATGGGATTAGTTAAAGGGATTGCAACATACTGTTTCCTTACAGTAGTTTACAGTGAATAGAAGAATGATGAAAGCATGAATGGATTATGGTGTTGTAGCTATGCTATCTATTATGTTATATTTGAAATTGATGCTCATGTTCTTGCTGTTTCAGTGACCAAGGATGTTTGCTACAGTGAGCATTTTTTTTTTATGTGTTATGCATCTTGGTATTATTTATTTTTATCTTGTAAAAATGCGTAGCAAGCAAGCATTCAGCTGAAAGATTCTCTGGGACAGTGGGTAAGGTGGATCATCTTCGAATAGGATAGTTTTATGAGACTATCAGTCAGAGCATGTGTTACATATTCAATAGAACATCTCTTTATGGTGTTGTTTTTGCTGTTGTGTTGGATTACCTGTGTGTATATCTAGTTCCATGTGCTACTGGTTCACATTTTTTTAATTTCATTTCCTTGTAACAGCTGTAATTATTCAGACTTAAGAACTTATGTTGATAATTTTTTTGCTTTTGAGATTTTATTTTCTCCTGTCTGATCTTTTCTTTTTCTTCGGGAAATTGGATCTTTACAGACTCCTCAAACCCCAATTGTACGCACAAAAGCTTATGAGAAGTACTGTGTTGATGACTATCCATTAGGAACAAATGCAATTGTGGCAGTTTTGGCTTATTCAGGGTAAGAGCTCTGTACGTGCCTTGTTTTTTTTTTTTTATCAGCGGAAACATAAAATACATACCTTCATGTTATGCAGATATGACATGGAAGACGCTATGGTCTTAAATAAATCATCTGTAGATCGTGGTATGTGTCATGGGCATATATACCAGGTATCATTTGACATTTTAAAAAGCTTTTTGGACTTTGGTTTGATACAGAAACAACTTTTTTGTTCAACCCCCCCCCCCCCCCCCCCCCGAGGGAATACAAATACATCTATCGGACTATGATATTTTCCTTTTTACACTACATTAATGGAGTTTTAAGTTATTGTGCCAATGATTTGTCTACGATAAGTTTTCAGAAGGACGATTCTCATCAATTCAAACCTTTTTTGAGACCACACACAACACCATGAACTTTGATGCTTGATGGTCTTTTTGTTTCTCTTCTTTAGTTGGAGGGTCGGAGAATGAAAACCAGATCTATCTCTGTTCTTTTTCCTATTTTAGGTGTTTGGATTATTATATAATTGATCCCTCCGTTGCTAAACTACTTATCCTACTTTTGTTTGTGGAGGTAGTTTTCTGATCTTTCACGTTGACGTCTTTATTGACCAATATATGATCTTCTGATTTGCAGACAGAAACCATTGACTTGACTGAGCAAAGCTCCAAATCTGATCGTGCTCAGAGATTGTTTAGAAGAAGCAATTTGGATAAGTCGTCTCATCAGCTGATTGATTCTGATGGTCTTCCATACGTGGGACAGGTAACGGAATATTTTTTTTCCTATTTTTTTGGTGAGTCAAGTTGCACCTGAACCAACATGATCATTTGGTTGCAGAGGATTAATCCAAATGAACCATATTGTAGCATTTACAATGAAATAACCAGTCAGACAACTAGTATGAAGTTGAAGGGTTCGGAGCCTGTTGTTGTTGATTATGTTGCTGTCGATGTGAAAAATAAAGCACATCTGCAGAAGGTGAGCAATTCCTCGATATATTGGACTATTAAAAGATACATCTCTGTTGTTTTACTGGGTTTCTAATTCACTTTGCTGTTGTTATTCTCTTTGTTGAGGATATATAAGTTGGTGTAGTTCTTTCATCTTTTGCTTTCTATTTCTCTTGAACTCAATGTCAACTTTTATTTAGCATAGATGACTTTGTATCATTGCCTGACTTCGTATCATTGCGTGGTCAATATATCTCTTTATTTCATTTAGTCAATAAGTTGATGTTTTCTTGGGTATTCATGTTCTTCAGGGGGTTTTGGTACTATTTACTGTCTTTTCTGTCTTCTAAAGTATTGGATGCTTCCTTTGATGCTGCACTTGTAGATTTATTGTGCTTATCAAATGTTGCAACTATCGTTACTTATCAGTTTATTTTTTTTTTTTTTTTTTTTGTCGTTGTAATAACAAAAATTTTGGTGGTTTGTGATGGAAAATCCTCTCTTAGCTACAAAATTTACTCTGGTGTTCATGACCTTGAAAAACTTCAAATTTATCAACTTATTTGCATTTGTTCTGGGCAGGCGAATATACGTTTTAGGCGCTCCAGGAATCCTGTAATTGGTGATAAATTTAGCAGCCGACATGGGCAAAAGGGTGTTTGCTCTCAATTATGGCCTGATGTTGATATGCCCTTCTCAGCAGTTACAGGAATGAGGCCAGATCTTATTATTAATCCTCATGCTTTCCCTTCAAGGATGACAATTGCTATGCTGTTGGAGTCAATTGCTGCTAAGGTCTGTTTTCTCTTCTGCCGCGTATGGTGTTATTTATTTTAAGCAAAAGTATTTTGGTTACGAGATTGTAGCTCTCCAGACAATAATATATTCAAGTAGTTTTTGTAGTAGTTTATATTTGTTTATTGGGTGATGGCTTCATATGCTGAAGATATCTCTCGCTTATGGAATCTATGGTTCATCTAGCTTGACATGGATGATCACAAGAATTTATATATATGCTATCTTCGAGCAGGGAGGTGCTTTACATGGGAAGTTTGTTGATGCAACGCCGTTCTCTAACACAATGAAGGAATCAGAATCGGAATCCAGTTCACTGGTGGATGACCTTGGTTCCATGTTAGCGGTTTGTGGCTTCAATCACCATGGTACGGAAGTACTATATAGTGGAGTATATGGGACAGAACTGACTTGTCGAATATTTATTGGACCTGTTTATTATCAGCGTCTGCGACACATGGTTTCTGATAAATTTCAGGTTAGTATCACCTAGATATTAGAGTGATCCTGTCTATTCTTCCTGCCCGCTTTGACCATTTAAGCTGATTTATGTTTTCATCTCGTGTAGCAAACATTGACTGTTTGATGAATAACTGTTTACATAACCACCTCCTGTGCTCAACTCTGATGTGAACTGTTAAGTTTTAAAATTGGAAGCTAAAACTAGAAAAGAACACAATGTTTGTGCTTATCATTGACTTCCAAATGAAACCAAGATCAAGAAATTCTTCCTCTACCTAGTTTTCCTTCCTGCTTGAATAATTAATTTATTACAGTATTTATCCTATGCATTTTTGGCTGACAGATTTCATGTTAATGGGTCTCTTTTTTCCCATTTAACCCCACCCACCCCCAAAAAGGAAATAGATTCAGTTCGATAATTGAACTTCCAAGTTTTACTTTATATATCCTTATTCCTTGTCAGGTTAAATTCGGTACTTAAGTTGGCTTCTATTGCTGTACAGGTCCGTTCTACTGGACAGGTAGACCATATCACTCGGCAGCCTATCAAGGGGAGAAAGCGTGGTGGAGGTGTCCGCTTTGGTGAAATGGAACGAGATTCACTCCTTGCTCATGGAGCAGCATATTTGCTGCATGATAGACTCCATACAAGCTCAGATCATCACATTGCAGATGTGTGCTCTGAATGTGGAAGTGTCCTAACATCATCTGTTATTCAGCCGCCAAAACGAGCAGTGCAAGCAATTCTGAAACAGCTACCTGCTAGAGAACCCAAAAAGGTTACTTGTGTCGCTTGTCGTTCAAGTAAAGGAATGGAGACTGTTGCTATGCCTTATGTGTTTAAATATTTAGCGGCTGAACTGGCGGCCATGAACATCAAGATGACCCTCAAACTAAGTAATGAGGCTGGAGCTTGATACACATTTCTGGCAGTTGGAATATTCTAATGTCTAGAAGCAAGCTGGGAGCTTGATTACCATTTCATCTGTACCTGTAGTTTCTCAATGTGCAACATGTCCAAAAAGGTGTTTGCAGCATCAGATAACTGGATTCTGGCAACAGTGATTTGGTTTTATAATTTGAAGGCCAGTTTCCTAGTGGGCTACTGAGAAAGAGAGTGTGCTGCAAACAAGACCTGCTGCTTTTCATCTCATAATGCAGGAGGGGTCAAAATATAGAGTTGTCTCATCAGTAAGAAACCCGCGTTGTACAGGTTTGCTGTCTGGCTCAAGAGGTGCAGCAGCACTTTCCCTTGCGATGATGGCCCTGTGAAGTGTAGACTAAAATATGAACAGTGTTTTATACTTCATTTGTTATAGCTTTTTGTACATTGTGGGGATATATGGTATCATGGTTGAGGCTCTATTGAAGCCAATGTTCTTGTTCATCCCAGTATTCTTCTAATTCACTTTCATGAGATTAATTATTTTGGCCATACAGTAATTTGTAATGTATTTAAATTAAAGGATTTCTTCTAACCTGATGTAGTGACCAAAAGCTAAATCAAGAGTAAATTCATATATTGTCTTGGAATTTTACATAAAACTGCAACTTATAAAAAGGATTAGCCATGAAAATGATTATTATGAAACACAGACTGAAAAATAAAAGTAGAGCTGGACTTTGAGCCTCTTGCATCATAGCATGCTATCTGTTCTGGCTGGTAATCTCTTGAAGAAGTTGCTGGGAACAGAAGGCATCTTGCTTCTGAACCTGGGGTGCCTCAACATATATAACCCAGCAACTAAAGCCACCACTCTGAAGGGAGTCACATAAAGCATAACTGCAGCAAAAAGACTGAACATGATAAACAAGCTTGTTGCTCTTGGATCTCTCCAGCTTAGCACCCCCTGCAGCCTCTCTCCTTGTGTTGCTATGTCACCGACCACGGTCTGAATCCTCCCAGCCACACTTCTCAGCCTATCATACCTCATTCGAACAATGTCATGGGGTCTAGACGTTGGAAACGTGTCAAATTCTTCATCAAGCTCATCAGGGTGAGCTGTTTCAGCCCATGAAAGCTTAGTGTCCATGTGAGGAGGGTGCCTTGGCCGGAATCGATAGTTCCACAGTCCAATGAGGAACATATAGAGAAACAGAGTTGGAAGAATCAACTCCGGATACCAGATCAGTATCAGGAAGAGGATGTGAACCAAGACTGAGGTGACTGGATTTTTCCAGTGACATATATCACCAAACCATCGATTAACCGAGATTAAGCCTGAAAGAAGTGACATGATCCTAAAGAAATTAGCCTTGCTTCTTCTCATACTCCACATGTGGGAATCCACATCTAGCATGTACTCTACAACTTCTTTCCTGAGTGGTGGTTCAGCTCTAGCAAGTCTAACAGCAACAATGCTCATAGCTTGGTACCTCAAGTTGTCTACTTGGTTGACAGTAAAGGGATAAAGGTAGTGCATTTTGGGAAGCAAAGGGTGGCCATAGGTATGTATCATGTTGGCTAAAGAGAGGCTTGTGAATCTTACTGCCAATTGGAGTTCCCCCATTTTCTTAACCCCTGATGGGTGCAGAACAAGAAGGGGATAAGAGTGAGTGTAAATTCGATGAGATTCTAACGTTGATAATCTGATACGTACCTTCCCTATGCGTGAGTCTCGTGCTGCTCCAGTCCCTTGCTTCTCAACCCCCAAATGACAGTTATCAAAGACACCCAATGTGATAACTGTGGAAGGATCATAAACTTCCCAAGTGTATTGCTCATTCCATTTGGGGCTGAAAGTGTCAAGAATGGTTCTTGTCCTTACCCATTTCTGACCATATTTAGCCACACAATAGGCATCTGTGCTTCCTCTGCTGTCCTTCATCTTCATCGGAAGAAGCCCTTCTGCACCTAATATGCCAACTTCCAATATTCCCACCGGTGGTTTCCACAGCTGTCGTGCTGTTGGCCTTTGATCACTTATGTACATGGTTGATTCATCCAGCACGTGATATCCCCCTTCAAGGCATACTCTGAGGTGAACTCTGCTTGAAAACTTGAGCTCTTTCCTCCTGTCAACTTCCAAGGAACCAAAACCAAACTTCTCAAGGTTGAACCAGCGAGAATGGACCGGCCTGTGATCAAGCCTCTTCTCGAATGTGTTGAGTGGGAAACTTATCTTTCCAAGAATCTCATCTTTCATTGGGTGAACACGGTCCTCAATGCTGAGGACTAGCTGCTCCTCAAAAGGCTCAGCAGCTACAAAAACCAAATCCTCATTCCACATTGGATTTGCTGTTCGAGCAGGGCATATATCGGTTTTGAGAACCTGATTTCCCACCTGAGCTTTCACAAAAACTTCAGGGAGACGGCTCTGGTCATTTGGGATGATGTCTTGAGCTTCAATAACATTTACTCTCACGTACCAAAGTTTTGGAGAGACATAAACTTTGGACCTGACACTCATTACCCCCTCTCCATGAACAAAGGCAGCATCGGCATGCCAGGCATCTGAAAATGCTTCATCTGCTTGTGTTCCCATCCAAACAGCAAGCATGATCTCCCCTCTTATTTTTCCTTCTCCTCGTCGATCCTCCAGTCTGTACCATTGAGGAGCCAGGGGACTATCAGGAGGAACTCTTGTTGGGACCTCATTCAAGTCAAAAACCACCTTTCCAAGATTATCATCTCTTCCCATCATATCTTTATCCTTCACATAAACTTCAAGAACTGAAGACTGAATTCGATCTTTAGAGAAAGCAAATACCTGGTTCCACTCAGCATTCATTTTCTTATCAAAATGCTTTGTCCGTCCTTTGTAATTCCCCATCTTCACCTCCACATATGGGTCACAGCTACCGGTGAGTACACTTGGTTGAAGATCTTTGGACTTAACCACTCGAACATAAAGATAAAACATCTGCTCCACAAGGTCGTATGTGCTTGCATGTCTATCACTGTTCATCCATCCTCTTCCTCCGTAACCTCCAACACGTGGCCATTGCTCCCCAAGCTGAGGATTCGTGTCCTTCAGCTCATAGTCATCTTTAGGGTGGTTATGCATAGCTCGGGGTTGGGCTACTTGATACTGCATTGGCGGTTGGACACCTGGCTGGCCATGAATAGCTCGGGGGTGGTCTACTTGATGATGCATTGGCAGTTGGACACCTTGGTGGCTAGGAATAGCTCGGGGGTGGTCTACCCCATGCTGCATTGTCGGTTGGAAACCTGGTCTCTTCCTTATTGATATGACTGGTTGCTGCATAGCTTGATGCTTGAATACAAATTGAGATGTTTCTTCAATGTGCTCAACTGATTCTGTGTCCTGCTCACTTGGAGTAAGATGACCAGTTTTTTCTACTACAGCAAAGCTTGAAGACTGATCAGCACCAGAAATTGCAGTGTTTTCAGTGTTTTCTACTTCTGAACTGTTACTATCTTTAGGAGTATCAAGACTAGAAACTTCAGAAGCAGGAAGTGAAGGTGGAGGATTATCTAATTGTTCTGGATTTTCGATGGACGGGATATTTGAAGGACTAGGAGATTTTTTAGGATATAAATTTGGATCAGATGGTGACGAAATATATATTTTGAGGCCAATCTCTCCTTTAACAAATGAGGAAAACCATTTCTTTTCAAGTTGGAATCTTTGATAAACTTCTTCCCCTTTCTTGACTATATTTGAGCAAGGAATTCTCACCCTTCCAAGAAAGTTTCTCCCTGGAATAGGCCTTCTCTCATGATACACAGAAACATCAATGTATTTGTATCGATGATTCTTTATATCGTCAAGATGGAAAATGAGTTTATGGTTCCAAGTTGGGTTGAGATTTTTTGGGACAGTTCTAGTTTTGCTAAGTTGGTTTTCAAAATCAACTTCTACAAATGCACTTACTGATCCTTCACCATCTTTTGGCATAAGATCATAAGCATCTATTACTTCTACTATTAACTTCATATCTCCCTCCCTTTTTGTTCTTGTTTTTGTCACCAACAAATAACTCTTTTCAAGATATCTCAAGACTCAAGTCTCAAGCAACTAGATTCTAATATTTAACAAAGATAGTTCATAGTAGTAAGTTAAAGGAATGAAGTAAACAACTTTGTATTTGTTGTTTTTAGTGTAGTATCAAGGTGCATTCTACAAGAAAAGAATGATTTGATGAAGAAGCTGTTTAATAGTTCTAGAAAAATATTCTATGAAATAGAAATAGAGTGAAAGGAATAATTTTTTTGGCAAAGTAGAAAACAAACTAAACAGTACAAATGTGATATATGCAGAGAAAAGAAGAGGAAAATGAGAAAAATATAGAAGAAGAATGAATTTGTTAATGTCTGCTTGAACATGAAGCAGTACACGTTCGTTTAACTTATATGTACTGACAATATTATGTATATCATCACGTTAACATGACCTACAATAACATGTAACTGTCGATATGATATGAGCCTATTGTATTATAATGATCGCGTAAAAATTCTTTATATTGTTCAATGAAATCTTTGCTAAAAGTGAATGCTGATACTCTTCTAATGGTGTCAAATATACACTTTTGAATTAAGATATACTCTTGCTGGTTAATTTGTTCCACACTTCATTCTTTTTTAGCTTTTATTAGTTACTTTAAGCTAGAAATTGAGAACATTCTAGATGTAGATCCAATGTTTTTTTCTTTTCTTGTTTTATATTCTTGCTTTTAAGTCTTAATTTTCTTTATAATTGATATGGTTACCTCGGCTGGAGTAAATTTAAACGCTTTTAGGCAAGAACTATGATTAACCTTAAAAATATACTATCAAATCCCTCTTCAATATTTTAATATGCATTGATAGGACGGAATTCTTTTGAGACTGATAGTGTATATAGGTTATCTCGCAACAATCAATAAAACGAGAAAAAGATTTTTTTTTGTTTTTTTTTAAAAAAAAAAGAGGAGAGAAGTTGAAAAGGGGAAAAAGAGAATAAAGTGAAAATGCCTTACTTGGATCTTGTGATCTTTTAAGGCATTCCATTCTTGTTAATAGAGCATGAAGAGAAACACTCAAACTCAAGCCAAAAAATAAAGGCTAAAGCAAGACACTTAAAATTCCCAAAGATAGCCTTTTAATGCTTTATTCTTTTCTTAATTACTTCCATAATTACTTCCCTTACTTTGGACAAAAAAAAAAGTTAGCATTTTCTTTAAACAATTATTTCAATAATCATATAGAGGATTATAATTTGATGGGTTTGATTTGTGATAATAATGTATAACTAGAACATGTGATTGTTCCCTCTAGTTATAGATTAAAAAAAATATTTTTTAGCGATAATTATTTTTAATTTTTTAGAGGTTATTGATACTTTTTTGTAAACTAGTTCTCGAACACGTGCGTTGCACGTGTATTTCATATCATTTTAAACTACATGAACACACAGTCAACTATGAACCTGTGTGCTCCAAGCATAGTCCATGTCCACATTTCAAAATTCAAATATGCAAAGGCATTCACAGATCAACTTGTATCTGAATTTGAATTTTATTGCAACAGAAGCTTTTCATAAATAAATATTATACTAAAAGAAGTGAATATGCTGCTATCTTAGCAATAATACAAAAAATGTTGGTCAATATTTGTCGGTAAATCAATTATATTGGAATAGATTTATCTGAAGTAAGACTCTTTTTGGACGAGAAATCTAACCAAAGAAGGCAAATGAAATAATTGGGCAAACCCACCTTATGATACACTTTATAGAGTATTTAACGAATGTAAAAGATTAATCAGAATAAATATTATTGAGAAGATTAAACTATGTCCAACCAATAAAACAAAGAAATTTTGTACATTAAAAAATGAATGAAAATGTAAAAAGAAGTTGGGAGATGAAAGAAAAAAATTTAATGAGTGAAATAAATTTTAGAGTTCCTACACACAAGAATTGTAGGAAATAATAAATTAAAGTTTTTCTTAGAAAAGTTAAATTTATACAACAAAATTATGGAAACATGAAAAGACAAATGAAAAATTGAAAGGTCAAATACTATTAAAATAAATATAAAAAAGATAGAGATGAAATTTAACTTTAAGAGATACATACATCTACTTTAATTTCTTGTCTTTAAGGAATAATTACTCATTTGTATTTTTTTAAAATTTGTGTGAGAAATTTGAAATGTCAAGATTTTGAATGAAAATTATAAAAGTTTTAATTTAGTAGAGGGGCAAAATGGTAATTCATTTTGGAGCTTCCCACTTATAATAATATATGATGTTCTTAAAATTTATAATGACATAAAACTTAATGATAATTAACGATTGTTAACGTGCTCGCTCAAAAGTTTTTTGTTTTTTTTTTTACAAAGAAAAAAAAATTTTGGGGCTAAAATTTTATAACAAAATCTAATTAATTTGTTTGACCTTGCTAGATCTAGTTCATTTTTTTAATAAATATTTTAAATGATCGAATTCAATATTGACAAGTACAAACGGTCAAATTATTCCTTGTAAATACTAGAATTCAAAATTTTTATTAAAATAATACTATTTTTATGCGCATAACAGGAATTACATCACCACCCATTCATCCCATGGAGAATTAGGGCCCGTTTGGATAGGCTTAATAAAAACAGCTTTAAAAAAGTATTTTTGAAAGTGCTGAAACTTATTTTTAAAATAAGCAGTTATGCGTTTGGATAAAAGTGCTGAAGTTGTTATGCCAAACGTGAAAATGAAAAAATAGAAGAAAGAGATGTTAGGGTTATATGGATAATTTGGAGATTGTATAAAAATATTAAGGGAAAAAACATAAAAATGTGGTCAACTTAAAACAGCTTATAAGCTAAAAAAAAAAAGCACCCCTACCCCAGCTTTTAACTTTTGGCTTAAAATAAGTTTTTTTTAACTTAAAATAAGTTGTTTTGAGTATTGCCAAACAGTCAAATAAGTCAAAAACCAGCTTTTAAGTCAGTTTGACCAGCTTTTAAGCTGAGCCAAACAGGCTCTTAATGTGGAGCTCATAAGTCATAATATATTACTTTATCAAATATAATTTTTAACGGTAATTAGTTAACGATAATAATTTTACTGCTGCTAAATATGTCTAACTATTTTATAAAATATCTCTAAAGTCTGTAACAACATTAATTTAATTGTGATTAATTATGTCCTCTATCCAACAATAGTTGTCCACTTTATAAAATTCATTAGTTATTTTACACTTAGTTTCTAATTTATCCTTATAATTAATTATAGTCATTTATCTATTATATTTTCAAGACATTATATTTATAAAAAGATGATATATTAAAATTACCTTTTTATTTATAGTTTCTTAAAGAGTGTCAAGTCAATATCGATAAAAACTTCAGTACTTTTATTTGATGTGCATATTTGCTGATGATAAAAACTATTTTTGTTATAGTGTATTAATTATAAGAAATAGGAAAAATCCTTTTAGCAAAAAAATATGGTTAGAATAGCATTTTACCTTATATTATTTAGCCTTTTTAAACATTTTTACCTTTTAACTAAAAACAATATTTTAAAATTAAAAAATATTATAATAAATGTCATTTAGCATTATCCTAATAAATAAATATCATTTATATTATAAACACAATTTTTCATTAAATCAACTCATTGAGATAAGAAGTTTTTTAGATTAAACTTTAATAAATTTATCTTCCTCTAATATTACTTTTATTATTTCTTTGACTTTAATTTTTGAACTACTTTCTTTCACCAATTTTATCTCTCTCTCTCTACGTTTATTAAAGTTAAAGGATAAGTAAAGGTGGGGAAAAAACTGTATATTGATTTTTTAAAAAGTAGTACTAACAATTAAGAATTCTTTAGATTGATTTCTTTTGAAAAAAATATTAACTTTTAAGTCAAAAATAAAAAGTCAATTTTTTTTATTTTTGACTTACTTCAAGTCATTTTTGACTTATTTAAAGTTATTCAAAAATTTTCAAACGTAAAAAACTGAATTAAAAGAAAATTTGACTGACTTTTAAGCTAATTCAAACGGACTTTAAGAGAGTTAAATTTTTTAATCAGAAATTGTATAATCCCTAATACAAAGGCTTAATGACTATTAATTATAGTAAATAAATTTTAAGAGAGTAGCCTCCATGGAATCCCTCACTCTCAAGTGTCAAGTCCTCCACTTATATATTAACACTATAATTGTGCATCAATAATGAGAATCGTAAATCGTAATATCCTCTTCTTTACGCAAATTGATAGGTCTATTTCATCCTTGTTTGGTTGTATTTATGTATTCAGTAGAGATCGATAGAGGTAGAGACAAAATTACGAGTTTGAGATTCTAACTTTTAGCAGAGAAGATTGATAGTGAAGTTTGAACCCACATCACTAGTGTGAAAGACATTTATATCGCACCTTCCTTACCACTAAGTTATCATTCAATTGATTCACGGGCTATATATATATATATATATAGATATATATATAATATATATATAATATATATATATATATAATATATATATATATATATATATATATATATATATATATATATATAATTTTTAATACAAATACAAAGTCTACAGAAAAGTCATTAAATTCATCCAAACCTACAAACCCCCACCTAACTCCGCATCATCTTGTGTTTTCGGAGTTTGACGAACTTCATATTTATCCAATAATATCAAAATCAAAACCTTCCCTTATTGGTCATGTCTCAAAAATATTATTCAATCCTTATCATCAAATTATTATAATCGATTATTTTTTATCTCATATCACTACATCATTTATTTACTTACTCAAAACCGTTTTCTCTCCGTACAACTTATTTATTATTAATTGTCATGCTATGCGTATTGATATTAGATACTTCTAACTCTAAACTTAATTCACAACTGTGACTTTAAATGATACGTAGAAAGTTTAAATTATTACGTAACTCTAAACTTCTGGAAACACACAGCGTTGACATTATTCCTAAATCCAAATTTATACTCTATGCTAATTTTTAAAGGAAAGAAGAAGGAAAAACTCAAAAAGCCACCAGGCACCAGCTTTGACTTTTTCTTGTTCAAATTTTGTCTACCCTTTTATTGGCTGCTTCCCTTTTCGTAACTTTTGAGCTTCCAATATCATTGTAAAGATCCTTTATTCTTTCTGCACATAATTTAAATCTGCAGTCCGAAGAAATACTAGTGTTTTAAACAACGTGAAACTATCTTATTCATAGAGAATTCAATTGAATCAAGTTCATCGTAATATTATATTGTGCGATCTGAGTCTTCTAGCATAGTGGCAAAGATGTTGGCTCAAAAATTGTTTTAGGTCACAGGTTTTGTATTTTATTTTTTTTTTGAAAAAAATTTCCTTGTTAAAATTTCTGAATCCGCGAGTGCGTCCATGGGGGATTGGGTGATTGGAGCGTTGATCAATTTGTTAGGAAGCATTTTCATCAACTTTGGAACCAATCTACTTAAATTAGCTCATGATGAGAGAAATTTAAGGGCTAGGATGAAGCCCATTATATACTTTCAAGCATGGAGAATTGGTATTCTCTTCTTCACAATTGGAAATTGTCTCAATTTCATTTCATTTGGTTATGCTGCTCAATCACTTCTAGCAGCTTTAGGATCTATTCAGTTCATTTCAAACATCGGATTCGCGTACTTCGTGTTGAACAAAGCAGTGAAAATCAAATTACTGTTAGCCACTGCTTTTGTTGTTGCTGGAAACATTTTCCTTGTAGCTTTTGGTAATCATCAGTCCCCTGTTTACACAACAGAGCAATTGGGTGAAAATTACACAAACAATGTGTTTCTCGTGTACTGTATCGGTTTGGTCTTAGTTGTTGTTTTCCATCATTCAATTTACAAAAGAGGAAAAGGGCAAATGCTGGTTCCGTTTTCATATGCAGTTGTTTCTGGTGCAATTGGATCGTGTTCAGTATTGTTCGCGAAATCTCTTTCAAACATATTGAGATTGTCAATGTCATCGACTCATGATGGTGATGGTGGTGATAGTGGTGGTGGTGGTTATTCAACATTGCTCAACGGGTTCACGTATTCAATGCTTTTGATGTTTATAAGTACAGGTGGATTTTGGATGGCGAGGTTAAATGAAGGGCTATCGCGATTTGATGCAATACTTATCGTACCTATGTTTCAAATCGCTTGGACGTTTTTCTCGATCTGTACTGGATTTGTCTACTTTGAGGAATACAAGGTGTTTGATGCTTTAAGAACAACTATGTTCGTTTTTGGAATGATTTCTGTGTTTATTGGCATTTATTTGCTAGCACCAGAGGATGATGAAGTATTGAAGGATGGTTCTTTAGCAGTACTCAAAACTTCGAATTCATCGCAGGATGTTGAGAGATTGTTCATATCATCTGATCAAATTAGGGATATCGAGATCATTTGGACGAGATATGCTGATGAAAACTGCTGATATGATTGGACTATGCGAGCGCCAGGACCTTGGTGTGTGGTGACAAACATGAAAATGGTACAAGCAGTTATCTGTCTCGTCGAAAAATTATATAGTTTTATGTATATAAAAGCATTTTTGTGTGTATATACATTGGTAAATTCATTTGGGCAGTGAAGCTTCTATTGTAATTGGCAAAAGTAGCTTGAAATTTTGTTTTAGGTTGCTAATTAACTCATGAGGTACTACTGCTACATCTTTGCATTTTTTGAATTTCCTCTAGTAGTAGTGCTTAACAATATTGTTATTTCTTTCTCCTTATATAAATGGAAAAAAATATCAACAGTTCAGTCTTTACTTTCCTGTTCAATATTTGTTATTTGTATTAGAATTCGATAAAATCTGATCAATTATAGTCTAGTTTTAGTTGATAAAGATAAACATTCATATTGATATCTATTTTATTCGGAATCAAGAGTAAATAAATACTATAAAAAAAGGTTTCAAAATTCATA
Source organism: Solanum peruvianum (assembly GCA_027705065.1). Lineage (NCBI taxonomy): Eukaryota > Viridiplantae > Streptophyta > Magnoliopsida > Solanales > Solanaceae > Solanum > Solanum peruvianum. The sequence continues at coordinate 77,977,830 of JAKWJD010001755.1, forward strand.
CAAAATGTTACTTAAACCTAGTTGATAATAACACTTAAAAAGTAATTAAGTACTATAAAAAAAAATAATTCAAGGTGTTCATACAATAGTTTATTAACCTTTTTATTATTCTAAAAGTAAATAAAAGTTATTTTGATAGGATATCTTCATAAGTTAAGTGAGTTTTTACATAAAATTATTTTGATAAGATATCTTCATAAATTAAGTGAGTTTTTATAAAATATTATATGACTATGTTGATTTCTAATGTTACTCAAACCTAGTTGATTGACTTTATTGTTCATAAAAAAATTAACACTTAAAAAGTAATTGAGTACTATAAAAAAAGAGGTTTCAAAGGTGTTCATACAATAGTTTATTAACTTTTTTATTGTTCTAAAAATAAATAAAAATTTATTTTAATAGGATATCTTCGTAAGTTAAGTGAGTTTTTATAAAATATTAAATTATTCTATTAACTTTTAATACGATATAACTATTTTAATTTCTCCCCGCCCCTTTAATATTTTGAATTTGGAAAATAATATATCCTTCACTAATAAAATGAATTTCCTTTGATCTTAGATTAATCACTAAAAATAAATTTTATAATATTTTTTTAAGATGTCAAATAATTACCAATGTATTAGTAAGATGGAACGTAAGTTCATCAGATTAATATGTTTATCTTAGTTCAATAATGACAAAATATAAGATATTTACCTAATGAATATTAATAAATTTTATCCTCGTATTAATCAAAATTGGAATAAGGGGTGAAAGTGAAACCATAATATATAATTTTACTATAATGTTTTTGTTTCGAAATTATTAATGTTTAAATCTTCCCTTTCTTGGAGAAAAAGAAAGTTAAATTTTTGTTTCCACATTGTTCTAAACATTTGCGTATGCCCTAGATTCACTTTAAAGAACACAAAAAATCTATATATTTGTCAAATAAGCCCCTGTATTTCAGCCTAATATCCAATTAGGCCCTGTGAAAGGGCTTCCACAAAAGAAGGAGCCCCTGATACTACTTCCGCCATTAAACTAGAACCTTCCATTGCAAAGCTCGCAAAGAAGCTTGAGGCTTGTGTGGGTAGACGTCTATATGCTCTATCAAAACCCCATCAATTGAAAAAAAAAAATCAATCTTTTTTCACTTGACAAACTAGGGTTTTTCTAGGGTTTATTATAGTCGAGAACTGTTTTGCTTTAGCTTTTTTCAGTGTTACTGAAATGGTCAGCTCAAATGGTCTTCGTCTTGCTCACCGTCTTGCTCGCTGCACCTTTTCTTCTGTATTGTCCTCTCCTTCTTTTATCTCAGTCGCTCTCTGCATTTTTTTTTTGGTATTGATGTGTGAGCAATGTTGAATTTGTAGACTACTGGATCTTTGTTGAAGGAGGGTTGTAGGGGATATAACACGGCAGTATGCAATCAAACAAGGGGATTGTTTTATTTCAATTCAAAGAATGGTATTTATAAATTGACCTTCTGTAGTTTATTTGCTTAAAAAAAAGTTGGATTGAATTTTTGATATTGTGAACTCATAGGGGGCAGCGAAAGTGATTGGTTAAGACTTGGGAAATTCAAATCCAATTTTGGTGCCACAAGATCAATTCATGGAACAGGTACCAGTTAACCACTCCCTTCCTAGTATTGAGCTTCCGTTATCTCGCTTCCGTATATGGCCGGTTGTAGGTTATGTCTCTCTATTAGTTGCTTCATTTGATAATCTTGAGGAATTATCTCTTTTATGTTAGTCAGTTAGTTTACTGCTCTACTTGAATGAGGTAAATTTTAGGTCTATGGACTCTAAATTGGAGTTCTTGTGTTAAATAGATATTTGATGGGTAACAAATTTCTGTAGATTTTTCTCATTAGGCTAATCGGACCGGATAAAATACCTTGTTTTCCCAACATGTTCCTTTTCATCAATCGACAGAACAGATTGTGGCAATCCAGCTATAATTTCTTCTGGATGTGTTTAATGTTATTTTTAGGGGCTAATTTCATTAGGTAAATCGGTTGTTAGCTTGCTGTCTGTTGACTCTTTTTCCATGTTAATTGAAATACATTTGGCCTCTAAAACCTGATGAGTACTCATTATGCATGTTCATACAGACCGGTAAGACAGAGGTAGAAATTGCAAAACTTCCACGGCATCTCTTGGTTTCTTCTGTAAATTGCAAGTCTGCTACTATTTTCCAAGAAGAGGTAAAAAAAGAGGTACACAAGCTCTAGCTAGCAGGCAGAGCTTGTTTATGCCTTCTATGGAGAATGATGGTAGACCGATAGATAGGGTGTGTATGTGTGTATTTAGAGAGAGGGGGGTGGGGACGGTGTTTGGGGGGGGGGGGAGAGAGAACAGCTTGTGTATATTGGAAGAGGAAAGCTGATAGCAGAGATAGTCTAAATTTATTTTTCATATGCCCAATGGTGCATTCTGAGTTTCTCTCAGAGAGTGGAGGTGAGGTGAAGATTGGTCACATATACTGGTTTCTTCCTTTAAACCGGTAGATTCTCCTTTTTAATTGTGAAAAAAAAAGACTTTTTAATTGCTCTCTGTTTTCCCCTCCAAAAAGCATTGTGCAGCCAGTGTAGAATGAGATCTGTTATTATGTATGCTAGTAGGTGAATTATTCTTTCTAAATAATAAATAAGTAAATTGTTGAAGTAACAACTTGATATAAAACTTTCCATCTCACGAAAAAGTAAAAATTGTGCTCTCAGGGCTATAGTCTAGTTGTAAGAGTGCAGCATGCGTTTTGTGGGTTAACCGCACGTCGTAAGTTCGAACCCTTCACTAGGCAAAAGTCAGGTATTTAACTGAAGAAGGGGTTAGAGGGGTGGGTCCATTATCCAATTTATATAAACGTTATCAAAAGTAACAAATTCCTGGTTGAAAATGTTTCATATAGGCTAAGTTGTGCGGACTCTTCACTTACGTTGCCGCACCTGTGCCGGATTCTTCAAAAATACACTACTTATGGAGAATCTGACACGCACACGTAGACATTTTTGATGAGTCCGAGCAACATAGCATATAGGGCATGCTTTCATTATCTTGGTTTCCAGGATGTGCAATGGTTACATCTTGCTCTGTTGATAACATATATGAGACTCATTTACCCATGTGAATGGTATATCTGTGTATTTGGAAGCGGATAAGATTTGTATTATAAAACATTGTTGTTCACTATGAATTGCTTCCCATATCTGTATATCTGGAAGCAGTTAATATCTGTATTGTAAAACATTATTGTTCACTGTGAAATGCTTTCCATATGATGTTTCATCTTGGAAATTTTGGTGGTAATCTTTCAAAGTGGTAATGGAGGTATTTGTTAGAATTAGTTTTTGATTCTCTGGTATGTATTTTCATATTAGACTGGTTATGTATTTTAACTAACATAACCTCTTCGCTGTTTAATGGTTGGTTAGGCATGAGTATGAAAGATTTTTATGAGGTTCTTGGCGTCAATCGGAATGCAACTGCCTCTGAAATAAAAAAGGCTTATTATGGGGTATGTTAATCATCCCCTTCTGGATTAGTTAATATTGTTTGCAAATATAAGATTGGCTAAGTTCTAGTCAAGGAGGACTTTGTAATGACTCAACTAGCATCTTGCAATTAAAAGTTTCTGGAGTTAGTATAACCTTATCTTTGTTACTGATTATACATTCGCTATGCTTAGCTTGCAAAGCAACTGCATCCAGATATGAACAAAGATGACCCAGATGCTGAAAAAAAGTTTCAAGAAGTCTCAAAGGCTTATGAGGTACTAGCCACTTTGGAGGAGTTTTTTGCTCTATAAAGAAGTTATTGCTGAAGCCATTACTGTATGGAATTTTGGATGACCAATTGTTTGTTCATCTATGTGGCAAATGCAGGTTTTGAAGGATGATAGTACACGTCAACAATATGATCAGGTTTGACATGCCTTATGGGTTACTTTGCACATGAACCTGGCAAACATTTGCTTCTCTGTTTGTTTTTATTTGCATATTAGGGGTTTATTTGCCTATAAACATTCATGACTTTGATTATGTTTCCTCTTGAATGAGAGGCATTCTGATGCATTGTTGAATATGCAGCTTGGGCATGATGCATTTAATAATATGAACAGTGGTGGAGGTGGAGGTCCTGGATTTGATCCATTTGGTGGTTTCAAAAGTCCATTTGAAGACATGTTTAAAAATGCTGATGTAAGGACCATATCCTGGTTTAGTTCTGATAATTCATTTGCATTTGCATTTGAAAATTTCTATGGTGGTGGTATTCTAGATTTTTACTTTTTTCTCTAGCTGTCTGTTAATCATTGAATTCTACTAATTTTCACCTCTGATGTTGGCCTCTACAAAAAGTTGGTTCTTGAGCTAGATACAAAGTTTAGTAATTGTGCTCTTCACGAGAGAGGTCATCTGGTGAACTGATATGACCCTCTGTTCTCTCTTCCATAGATATTTCAAGAGATTATTGGTTGTGTTTTTGCTAAACAGTATCACAGCCGGCATTAGAGTGTGTGCGCACCTGATTGCCAAACTGTATCACACCCTCTGTTCTCTCTTCCATAGATATGACCCTCTGTTCTCTCCTTTCCATGAATTTTAGCCCCATTTATAGAAAGCTATTTGAGTCTATGACGTTTGAGGGAGTTTGTAGAAGGATAGAGTCTACAAAGACAAATATTTGTGAAAGTTACCATTATCAAAAAAAAAAAGGCAAATGTTTTTGTGAAGAGGTACTTGCGGCAGCGAATAGTATTACTCCCCTCTATACTAATTTATGTGGCACTGTTTGACTGGCGATTGAATTTATGGAAGAAGTGAAGACTTTTGGAACTTGTAGTCTAAAACAAGCCTTAGGCATTTGTGTGGCTATAAATAATTTCTTTAATGGTAGAATGAGATTTCAAACAACTTTTTTGGGACATACTAAAATGTAAATTGGGACAGAAAGTAACAAACACAAATATTGGAAAAACAGGAGTAATAAATAGCTGATGTCATTTTTACCTATTGAGATGTTCGATGAGGTACTGTGAAAACAGATGCTTTGATAGCTCTTCTTAACCTCTTAGGCATCAACTTTTATGGTCTCTTCAGATGCATCACGACTGTAAAAGCTTAAACGTGATTTTATGCTTAACATGACACAATATTAGGTGAACCTGCAACAGGTTACTCTGTTATGCCCATTTCTTTTGCATTCTTACTTCCAATCCTTGAGATCTAACCCTTCTCCATTTTCTGTTGGCATTTATTGGAGATTAGATTTTTGGCAACATCTTTAACAGAGACATGGGTGGAGAGGATGTCAAGGTTTTCTCCTTTTCTGTCTCCTTAATCTGTTGTTGTGGCTATATTTTTTTATGCACTTCCGCCATTTATCTTTTAACAGTTTTTGTCCCTTTACTGCAGGTTCCGATTGAACTATCCTTCATGGAAGCTGTTCAGGGGTGCTCTAAGACTATAACATTCCAAACTGATTTGCCCTGCACTGCTTGTGGTATATATACACTTCCAGCGATTTGCTTTTTGCCTTTTTGCCCTTTTTTTTTTGGGTGGGGTGGGGGGTGGGGGGAGGGGGAGGAATCTAAATAGGGGATCAATATGTCTTAAGTACTACTGTGTGATACATGAGCATTAAAGTGCCTACAAGTTGATCAAAGTCTGGTTATTAACTAGATTCAATAAATAACTAGATTAAATAAGTTTTTTTCCTGATAAGGAACAAGACATTAAATAAGTTACTGCTGGGTTTTGATGTGAGCTGTGACAGGTGATATCTTGTGAATTTGCTTAACATAGTTTGTCTAGCCCCTTTCAACCTATAAAATTTAGTCAAAGTAGTCCACACCTTCTAGCTCATGTTAGTGAGTTGGACTCCACTCTACTTGGTACTTACTTTATTTCCTTTTCTTCTTCCCTTGTTTCTCTTTTAGGTGGAAGTGGTGTGCCCCCTGGCACTAAACCTGAAACTTGTAGGCGCTGCAAAGGTTCAGGCGTGGTTAGTACCCCTTTGCTTATTTCCATTCTTTACTTCCAGCAACATGCATGTTTCTTTGTGTATAATGTTGGCTCCTTTTATCTTATATTTTCAATATCCCTTTACAGTCAATCTCGCAAACTGGTCCTTTCACACTTCAGACGACTTGTCCTTCATGCAAAGGAACAGGGAAAATCGTATCGGTATGACATCCTGTCTACAAAAAACAGAGTTGTTAGTTATGCATGCAAATAACTGATTGTTATTTCCTTTTTTAAATGGAAATGATCATTGTGCTTGGTTTGCTACATAAATAGGTATAGTTATTATGCTTAACAGATGTCATGACCATCACAGGAGGAATCTTTAATTTCACTTCATCCCAGTAGGGCAAGAATATAACCATTTTAATTTTTAGAAGTTGGAACTTGGATAAGATAAAGTTCCTAAATGTACATCCTATACAAAGAGTGTCTTCAGTCGGGTGATATTTGGAGGATATTAGTCTTAGTTTTTTTTTTTTTTTTTAACAAGGAAGAATACTACTCTAGTTTACGGAGGAAGTGTCTGTTCCCAAGTGTTCTATATTCCATAAGATGATTGAAGTCTTGCTCTTGAAACAATGAACTGTTAAAAAATTTTCTTTTACACTCTTCAGCCGACGCTTTTAGTCCTATAATTATGTAATGCGTACATCACTTAGAGGAGGAGTGTATCTTTGGACTCTTAACCACTGCCAGTTGGAGTATTAACTAGCATTTCAATTTTTACTTTGATGAATTGGCTTTGTTTGATGCATAGTTGTGTTAGAGATTGAAACATTAATAGAATTATTCTTGGCCTACAGAGTTTCTGCAAGTCTTGCAAAGGAAACCGTGTACTACGAGGACCAAAGACAGTGAAAGTGGATATCATGCCTGGTATGCTGTAACCACAGATATATCTATGCATGAAGTAATTATGGCGTGAAATATACCTGATTTGTCAACATAACTATCTGATGCATTTTTTGTAATCTGCTGTTTTGGAATCCATTTGTTAGAGTCCGTTCATTATTGATTTAGCAACTTAAGTTGATGTAACCCATGTTATAAAACTATAGCATAGTTGAGACTTGTGCACCACAATTACCCGTTTTGCCCTTCTCCAAAAATATGCCAAAGAAACCAAAATGGGGAAAATAATGTCAGATGAAAGCACCAGCATCTTATTGCTAAAATATGCATGTGGGCTGTTCTGAATTTACTTCCACTCAAACCTTTTTTCTTTCACTAATGGATGCCCATACAGTGCTTTTAGCATTAGAGCTTCTATATAGCACAGGGTAAAACTCTCTGTGTTGAACAACTTTTGCCTCCACTGTTTTCTCTATTGCTATTATGTGATGTTTAGTGGTTCATTGCCTCTTCCGTGAAACCGAAGAAACAGATGAAACCATAAAAACACACATGGACTAGTATCTTGTCCATAAAAACACACAGATACAAGTATTCTTGTCTACATACAGATCAATTCAAAAAGGGGAAACCCATACATGCTGTAGCAAGGGACATAATATGTTTTGGCTTGTGCCTGTGCATGCCCCTAGATATTCTGTATGACTCGTTAATTTTCATCAACAGGAGTTGACACTGACGAGACGCTCAAGGTGTATGGAAGTGGTGGAGCAGATCCTGAAGGCAATCGACCTGGAGATCTTTACGTTGTTCTTAAGGTTCGGTTGAAACATGGTTCTTTTGTATGTCAGGTTTCATTGTTCTCAAATTTGATTCATGTTATTCATTGAGGCTTCTGGTATTCCTTTTTTAGGTCAGAGAAGACCCTGTTTTCCGGAGAGAAGGCTCTGATATTCATGTAGATGCTGTTTTGAGTATCACCCAGGTACTATTTCCATAACCAAATATAAGCTTTGTTGATCTAAACAAATTTGTCGCTGCAGTATATTAAGGAATATAGAGTAACTACAGTCAACTATTCCCTCGTAATTCTTGAGTAGATTTTTGCTTACTGTTTTCAGTGTTATTTTTGGCATCTAAATTGTCATCCTCATTTTACTGTTTCCTGGCGTTTTTTTGTCTTCAAAATCTTCTTCTTGTGATGCTAATAATCTTTTAAACCTTTCAAAATTCCATTTACCTAAGTTCTTGACGTAGATTACCACTGATTAAAAACTATATGTACTTAGTGGATAGAGTATACCAGATGAAAAATTGTGCATTAATATTCTACACATCGAGCTAATTGACAAATTATATGACATTAACACCTGCTGGGCACTCGGGACCAAAAAGTAACAATGCATCATTTATGGACAGCTGATAGCCATCACAGTTGTCAACCTGAGGCCACATACTTCTGCCATTTTGTTGTTTCTTTTTGTGGTTCCTAAATCTATGAATTATGAATCTTCTGTGTATGATGGTTAGATTCTAATGAATACTTAACTGCAGGCAATCTTGGGAGGAACAATCCAAGTCCCAACTCTGACAGGAGATGTTGTTGTTAAGGTACTAAAATACTATTAAGCTTATCATGGTTAACCTTTATCCTCTATTTTCCTTCTTAGAAGGTTTTAAAAGTTTGATTCTTATGCACTTTGATTGTCCCTACAACTTGGTAAAGTGAGATGTTCCTCCTAACATATCTCAGCATGTCTAATACTCATTGTAAAGGCAATGTTCAAGTAACACTATAAGAGTAGAAATATGTTTGGGTGATACTGGTTTTATGATGGTTGGGCTTAGAGTTGAAAATAGCAGGAAGAGATGAACCACAGGGAGCGCTCAGGGACTACTGGGAGGCAATGTTGAAAGTCGGCAGGGAGCTTGGATTTTTTTCCGCATTGCTCAGAATTTCATGAATTGAAAAGTGAGAGTAGCATGATGTTATCATGAAATATAAACACTAATGCCTGTCATATAAACTGATAGTGAACAAACTTATTGTACTACTTCTTTTTGCCAAAGTTTTAGTGAGGGTCCACCTAAACTATTCAAAGAAAATTAAATTAAGTGGAAAATCTCCTGACAAATGAGCTTATTTGACCTCTATAACAGCAACTGCCAAAGTACCACTTCGTCAGAAAGTTCCTGTAGTTGGAATTTAAGGCGAAGAAGTAGATCAAATATTCTGCACTGATACTAGGTGGTAAATTAGGCAAGCTCTTGTTTGATCTGTATCCAGATATTTATTAATTCCTTTTTTATTTGGGTTAAGAATCTCTACTACTTGACCAGAAATTTCCCAACATAAAAAGTTTAGGGCATAAAGTAGATTCTATTTTCTGCAGTGACTAGGTTAACTAAGCAATTATCGTACTTGTTCAATCTGCATTGAGATAGTACATTTTCAGTTTTTGAGTCTTCAAATCATTTGTACCCTGCATTATATGAGTTCTGAGAAGTAGTTACTGGTCTGTTTCTTGTGGGCAAGGGTCATTGCAAGAATGTTAAGGCTATTTATACAAGCCAATTTGCTTTATTGTCTGTTCAAAATAAAGGAGGAATTAATTTTATTATTTGTCCTTTGATAGCTCGATCTCCGTGCCCAAGTTTTGACATCCTGTTGTTTGTAGGTTCGTTCTGGCACTCAACCTGGCCAAAAGGTTGTCCTTAAAAAGAAAGGTAAGAACTTCGTTTACTTTGTTTGATGCAGATTTTTTCTTCTGGTTTACTTATTTTGATGAATGCTCAAGTTATACTTGAATGTCAGTTGATTTGGGTATTTTCCATATCAAGTCAAGTGTGAGACGTAGTTGGAGTTTTATCAATTTACAATCTGATGTGTGTAATAACAAATAACTACATTGTTTGCCAGGCCTCCCAGCTTCTCAAAGCATTTTTCTTTAATGTGCACAGAGTCGGTTAACCTTGTTATAAACTTTCTCGTTCAAGCTTTTAACATTTCTGTGTGCTCATGCAGGAATAAAAGGACGGAATTCCTTCTCATTTGGGGATCAGTTTGTTCACTTCAATGTCAGCATTCCCACGTAGGTGCCCTTTGTGTAAAATATGGAAATGACTGCCAACTACTGCACCTTTTTTACTACTCTAGTCTCTTTCTTAAGCCTGTTCTTTAGAATTTAGGAGATTTATAATGGCCTCAAAATACTCTTGAAACATCTTCTACTAGAGAAGGTACACACACTCCTGTAGCTATCCTGTATTACACTATCTAATGATGAAATTTGCCAACTTGGGTGCAGGAATTTGACACCAAGACAGCGTCAATTGATTGAAGAGTTTGCCAAGGAGGAGCAAGGGGAGTATGATAAAGGGGCCGCAGCAGGAGCCTCGAGGTGAGGAGAGGGCACAGTGCTTACAAGGTAGGTTAGGGGATATAGGTTTGAGTCAAAAGTGTGTACTATGACGTATTCTTTCTCTCATGAGCTGGGGAACTTAGCCAGAGCAATTTTGGGGTTTGGTCATTACCATTTTATCAGTTTCCTTTACATTCGAGCGAGGATTTGATTGTTGCTTGATGGAGGAGGGGACAGGTTGGTTATAGTATTATTATTGTGACATTGAGATAATGTAGCACTTGATCTGCAACTTAGTGTTGTATATAAATATGAGGAAACAAATAAATGTTTCTGAAGGGAAGTGGAGTGTTACCTGCCATTGATCCTCTTTTTACACTTATTGAATAGAAAATAACAGAACTGAACGATTCTGAACCGAGTAGTAGACTCGATTAAGCTATGTAATATCACTTTTTTAGAAGAGTTTGAAGCCTTTAGGTGTAAGTATTGGTGAACTACTGATGAGCTGAGTTTAATATCCTCTTTCATCTTTTGGTTTAAATATGCCTTCAACGTTTTTTTAAGGTTTCCAGCCAGACGACCCAACCCGTCTATGCTACGAAAAACTCAACCCATCCAGAAACCCGTTTACATATTAACCTAACATCCATTGTAGGTCGAGGATGGCGTTTAGGGTTGCAAATCACATACCTTCGAGTTGCGAATGAAACCGTGTCATTTTGGAATGGTGGTAGCAGTCGAGGATGATATTATTATTATTATTATTATTTTAATCTTTATTTATGTCTCCTAATATTTTCAGGTTGTGACAAAATATTCTGTATCTTGGTTTTGTTGTGTGTCACGATCTAAGTTATCCCTTTAGTAGATGTGATCCCCCTATAATATGAATAATCCAATACATAAAGAAAGAAAAACATTCAAACAAGGGTACGAAACCACCTTGAACCTCGTGAGGAGAAAGAAATTCGATTCATATAAGAGGAAGTTAATTATCAGGCAAGTTACGGAAATTACATAAGTTTATAATTATAGAAGTCCCTCAAACGGATACATTGATGGAGGGTTTAGATACATTAATGGTCAAAAAATCAAAGCGCTGATACATTAAAATGAGCACCGGATAACATTAATGGAGGGTCGGATACATTAATGGAGGGTCGGGTATACTAATAGAGGGTTGGATACATTAGTGGTCAAAAAATCATAACGCTGATACATTAAAAAGAGAGTCGGATACATGCACTGATACATTAAAAAGAGGGTTGATATGTTACATTTTTTACTTGAAAAAAAAAAAAGAGAAATTTTGGAGATTTGTGAAACTTATAGGGGATAATGATAATAAGTAAACTAAAATGTGAAATTTCTGTAATTATTCCTCATCTCCGTGTCAATTTAAAGTTACAAAGACTTGACTTTCTTTAGAAGTCTGGCCCCGAAATGGGTTGACAGCCCATTACCACCTATAAAGTAAAGGAAAATTGTATATAATGACAAACTATTAATTCAAATTAGTTGTTATAATCACACTTTGATTTAATTATGTTTTATAACAAACTGTTTGTCAGTCACTTCTCTTCCACAAACTCTCGCTTGCCACTTTCCCTTTCTCGCTTGTTCCCTCTCGCTTTTATACAAACACAAATGTATAAAACGCGTTTGTGTTTGTATAAAGTGAGAGAAAATAGTATGTAAACATATATTTTTGTTCCCCTCTCCCAGAATCCGCTCACCATTCTCCCAAATCTCGTTCGTCATCATCGCCTCTCTCGCTTATACAAGCAAAAACGAAATGTATAAATTGTGTTTCTGTTTGTATAAAGCGAGAGAAAATTATATATATACATGTAAATACATATATCTTCGTCCTATACACTTATAATTATACAATACAAATATTTCCTGCCCAATTTTCTTGTCTTTCTATCTTTCTCGTTCTATACATACACAAATTATACAATTGATCTTTTGTATATAACTGCTTTCTTTTGTATATGTATAGCGAATTATACAATTGTTTCTTTGTATATATATATAGCGAAATATACATATTTACATTTGCTATAGAGCGCAATTATGCAAAATATAATTATAGCAAAAAAATGTGATTTTTATGTTTGCAATATATGAAAGTTACTGGAGTAACACATAACCTAAAAAATAGTAGAAAAAATTACTTGGATTGATACCATTTAATAAATAATTATTGATTTTAGCAATATTTTTTATTTATTATCATTTATAACAACGTTATGTTAAATCTGCAATATGTACTAAAAGTGAATTATATATGCAATATATATGTACAATAACTTTTTTTTAAAAATGTATCATGCTTGTTTTGTAAGAAATCGACGCATTTTATTATAAGTATATTAAAATGTGTGATAAATATATTATTCATCAATAAAACTTGTATTACACGTGAACATTAAATTATTTATTTTAATATGTATTAAAATTATATTTTAAATATATTAAAAGTGATCAAGTTAAAATAGTACACACCTTTGACCCCATTGGACATAAAAAGGTATAATTTGTTGAATCTGCCACGGTGACTAAGGAATAACTAAATATGATCAATTTCACTAACTAGTAAGATGCTTATCACATATAAATTAGTAAGATGCTTATCTAATATGAGACGAGACGAGGAGGATAGATGTTTTCACTATCAAGTTTAATTTATGTGTGGTCAGTACAGAAGTATGGTGTTTGTACATCAGGATTCTGTTTACATTTTATATTGAAATAAGCAAAACTGAAACATTTTAACACTCGAAGGAAAACGGTTTATAAATCAAAGAATTAGGAAGTGGAACAGTAAATTCAACGTAAGAATCTCTTAATTTGTTTCAAATAAAGACCTGTCTTCTTCTCCCAGAAGGACTATAGCTTCCACTCCATATCGATTAATCCATCAGGTAAAAAAAAACTTACTCTAAGTCCTGTTGAGAAGCTCAATCATGAGTTTGTGGGAATTTAATTTAGTAGTTGATAACAAAAATCATTTTCCTGGACATGTATTTGGTTCTTCTGGGTTGATAGTCGATACAACACAAGGATCATTAATGATCAATTCTCCGAAAAAATGAGATAGTGTTGCATTCATATCACGACTCAATAACCCCATCGCCAATCTTGTGTGATAAGCTTCCAACAATTGCTATTCCTCCGCAATCAAAATGAGTTACCTGAGCTATAGCTAAACATACTTCATTGTTGTGGTGGTGAGGTTGGGGTACTGGAAAGACTAGATGTTCTGTATCAGTGTTAGGATGTTCAAGAATTTGGAACATGGGAGAGCTCAACTCCGATACCATTACATTCAACGGAGGAAACTCATTTAGCCTTCCAGAGTAAGGATAGTAAAATGCAACTACTTAAGAAAGGGATTTCTCAAGGAAGGGAAGTTTGTGAGAAAGAGGAATGGAAGGTGAAAGTTTAATCAATTTCTCGGATTACGAATATAATGGTTACTTGGATAGAAAGAAACCAAATAAAGATTGTTAATTATGATGGTGCTGTACGAACAATGGCTTGTATGTGCAGCATGCACATTTTAGTGTAACATGAGGTTCTAACTTGCTCACATCGGAGCTGATAATCAGCTCTAAGAAATGAGCAAAAGAAAAATGGAGATTCAAGTGTTGGAACTGAAGGTAAACTTCACAAAAATCAAAAACATTACTTGTATCTTAGTAAGTCACCTCAATACAGAAAAACGCTTTCATTCCAACGATAAATAAGTAACAAAACAGAAAGTCTAACTTTAACCAGAAACGATAAAAGTGTCTAAGAAAGAGCACCTTTCAACTGAAATGGGTGGGCAGCTTCACTCACGAGGGAATGGGAATGAATAAAGGTCAAAAATTTTAGGATGACATCAACACCCAAAACAGATGATGGACCTCTCTACTTAACATTATTCAAAACACCAAAATAATGCATACTAAACCTATCTTCTCAAAACTAGGCCTACAAGTTATGTCATCTCAGCAATAATAATCAAGATGAGAGGAACTACAGCTCGAATACTTAAATCTCCATGAGACTTATTGTAAGAATGGAATAGAAGTATAAGCATTCACCCGTGCAGTGAGTACCTGAAGCATGAGGTGGCTGCAAGCGAAAATCCATGATATGCTAGAACTGGCCATTGACATGTTTGTTAGTACATTCTGCAATATACGCTTCAAGATGCAGCTTTCACTTTTGATTTTTGCTTCTTGGTATCCAACGCCCCCAAACCTGTCCCTAAACCAACAGGAGTTTGATCTTGTTCCCCTGCTTTGGATAGGTCTGCTTGGGCATCTCCAGATCCATTAGAAGAATTACTGTTTGCTTCTTTCTTTTCTTCATTAGTTCCACTAGGATTTGCAGCATCCGGTGTTGTGCCAGAATTTATTACATTGAGTAGCTGGGTAAGAGGAGGTAAAGATGATGCAGGAACACCACTGGGACGTACAAGAAGACCCCTTGCTGCAGCTTTTTTCCGTACTTCAGCAGCAGCTCGTGCAGCTCTTTCATCAACTCCTCTTCCCCGAGGAAGCCCATCACCAAGTACTGCAGAACTTAATGATTGGTTCATTCCACCAATACCAGTACCTCCAGCGGCAGCTTGAAATGCGTGTAACAAGCTAGGATGAGCCTGCAATATTCAACTCAGTAGTGTGAACATTCAATTTCTCATTGACATAGTAAAGCAAATCCAAGGCAACTAGAACCATAACCCTAGAATGAAAAATCCACTCCAAATTGGCCATCAAACAAGAAAAAGGAATAGCCAAGACCCTATACATTATATTGTAATTGATGCAAGGCTTCTGAAGAGTATTAAACAAGCAACTAGCGCGAGAGACAGCAATGACAAAGTAATGAAAACTAGAAAAGCAAGTCTAAATCCCCCCAGAACAAGCCTTCCATTTCTGCCTCAAGGTGACGGTTTAGGGTAAGCAAAAATGTCAAGACATTATTTAATGATCCCTTCAAAGGATCATAAAGGGTACAAAACTGTTACGAAAAAGTTACCTTTAAAATATCATAAGCCTTCTGTGCAGAAGCCACATTCAGAGATTGACCTTTCTGCTTTTGCGCATTCATCTGCAGCTCACGCATCTTAAATGTTTTCATCCAGTTCTGAGAATCGCGTGTCCTTGAATCCTCCTCTCCCAGCTGTTTGGCTAGTATATCATAAGTTTTCTTTTCATGCTGTTGAAAAGAAATTAATTAAAATGGTTAAAACAGTAACTATCATTTTCTTAGCACAGTAAACTGTCCAGTTAAAGTACATGCCTGGTGCGAAAGCTTGAAAGCACCCATACAGTTGAACGCAATTGCCAGAGCATGATAACAAACAGCAGTCTGAATATGTTCCTCTCCAAGCAACCGTTCATTCTTTTTCAATGCTTCTTGGAGATAACGAAGTGCTGTATCCATCTTTCCAATATCTTGGTACATCATTGCAACATTTATAAATGTTGCGGCAACATCCGGATGATCAGGACCTGATGACAAGCCAAGAAGAAGCAAGGCCCGTGACATATGCCTCAATGCAAGTTCTGTTTGGTTAAGACCATGATAGAAAAGAGCCATGTTTCCATAACTGCAGCAACATTACCAAACTCACGTTACTAGACATAATTATCCGGAAATACAGGTTTCCGGCATCAAATCGACACCAGCAAGCTAATAGGCAACATATAGCAAAAGAAAGAAAAAGAGTTCAAAGACAAAAGAAAATTGCCTGTGTGCAGTGTCAGGATGGTCCAGTCCAAGGCATCTTTCATTTATGATAAGTTCCTTGTGCTGTTGCATTATAGCACCAGCCATATCTCCAGCATGATATAGAACCATAGCAAGGTAGCTGAAAGAGAACAAAATTATAGAAAAGAATAAAGATAAGACAGAAAAGTCAATGAAAGCAAAAGACAGAAAACACAATAACCAAAGACTACAATGCACAATCATATTCTCTCACAAAAAGAGTGAAGTGTAGAGCACAATACTACTCACCGACAACAATTGGCAACTTCCCGGTGCATCGGACCCGTCACCTGCATTTTTAAAATTATTGGAATCAGAACTTAAATAATATAAGACTTCAAAGCATCGCAGAGAAAAAATAATCAGAAATATACCTGCTGAAGTATTGTGAATGCTTCGGAAAATAAAGTGTAGGCCTCACTAAGCAAACCCTGAAATGTATGAGGATGTTATTCCACCAAGGTAAGCTACAAACTAAACAGTACAACAGAAGGCAAAAAAAATTGACAGCTAGCCTCTCAAGATATCCATGACTAACATGAGAATCTCCATTTCTTTAACCAATTGAAACAGTTAATACCTCAGCTAATTGAGCCTTTCCTGTTTCAACAAGGTCCTTAGCTTCTGAACTAACTGGGATAGAATGCTTCACCACTGGTTGGAGATTCATAATATCTGATGCTTGAAAAGGTGCAGCAGAGTCAAGGTCATATTTACGAGCTGCAACGGTTACACCTACCTGTTAAAAGAAAAAGTTCTAGGAGTCACTTGGACATATGAAGGTAGATTCAGTGTCTAACAACCCGTGGATTTCAAAGGGAAGAGTATTATCAAATTGAACTCATATTACTTATAGCTATCTAGTATAAGCTGAAAAGATGCTTTATTAATCTTTAGCCCGAATACTAAAGAGGGGAAATTTATCTGAACAAAATTTCATCAACCACGGCATGGACAAGTTAATAACCTCCAGTCATCTCTACCACCAAGGTATAGTGATCTCCTTCTAACAGCTCATATTCAAATAAAAATTTTAATTCAATTTAAACATAAAGACAACAATGAAATTACTGTGTCAAATAACAGCACAAACTTTTCACTGTGCCTTATAACCCATATTAAGATTTGCATATCTGGAAGGAAATTTCACTACTTGACTCTGATGATCTTGACAAGTTGAACACCTGAAAGAACAGGGACAACTTTTTCCCAACTTCACTTGCGCCAAGAGAACTAATGCCACAAAGAGCAGTTCACACACAACATATAAATAAAATGCTGGCTGTCTCTAAAGCAGGATAATAGACTGTAAACGACTTCCAGCGGACTACCTCTGGATAATCCACAGAGAGTCTCAACTCCTAAAATATAATGAAACTGTCATGCATATAGAAAGTACAAAAGCTAACACCAAACAAGTTCCATCTTCACTTAGCAGCAAAATTTTGAGTCAGTGGTCACAGTAAAATAAACAAGATGTGTGTTTTTCACCATATGAATCCTAGGGATCTCGATATATGGATTATGACATGGCGCTAGGGGTACAAAATCAAACCAAACTCACCCAATCCTTTCAAGTTTGGGCGGGTCATTGACAACCCATATATTAGCTCAACCCATTTCAGCCCATTGAAATTTGGGGTGGTATGTAGCCCAAATTTACTCATGAAAAATCTTGTAAAAGAGACATTTTTTAAAAAAACTGGAAAAAAGAGGTTTCGTTTGATATCTTTATTATATAGTCATAATAAAGAAAAAGAAAATTATTAGGCCATAAAAGTTTATAAAAGAACAAATAAAGCAATTAAAACTTGGTAGAATTGTGTGGGTTGGGTTATGACCCGCATTTTAGTCCATTTCAACCCAACCCGTCCAATTCAACCCAATCTGACACCTCTATATGGCACCATAGCCACTTCGAAAAGATGATAATGATTGACCAATATAAGATAATACAGGGATAAAGGGAAAATAGCAATAGTAAGAAATGCATAATCACAACTAAATCTAAGAATTCCTGGATGAAAATACCTTCTGACAGAGATTGCGTACAACTGGAATTTTCTTCACCAGCATTTTTGCATCGTCAGGCAACTCAAACTGAAGAGAGAGAGAGAGAGAGAGAGAAATCAACCTTAACTGGTAACTTAAAACATCTGGGAAAGCAACTGGAAGAGGTTCTTAAATGAATATGATACCTGATACTTGAGTTTCGCAAATTCTTGGATGTCAGACCACAAACTGTCAGACGTGATACTCAAATAGGAGGATTGTTTCTTCTTGGCAGATCCTACATTTTTTCGCTTTCCCTGTCCCTTGGATGACTTTTGCTGGTTCCCAACGTGGTCCTATGAAATGTGTTTCACAGAATTAATTTTATTAAAATCATTTACCATATACTCTTCTCTGAGAAATAATGAAGAATATATATATATATGTGTGTATATATGTATATGTATGTATATATATATATATATATATATATAATATATATATATAATATATATATATATATAGGTGAAGGTAACTGTGTCTTCACAAAATGCTCATCATCAAACAAATGATGAGAATAGATCACGTACAATGAAGAATATATTCTATGTATTATTCTCATTATGCACATAAAGCTTAAATGATTCTAGAAAATGCTTTCTCTATACAGACAACATAAATTTTCAAACAATGAAACTAATAATCTCCATATGCATCTTCAAATATCAGCATACAAATGAATAATATTGGCCAAGCATGGGATGCTACAAAACTGTATATAAAAAGAGGGGAAAAAGCAACCCACCCTAATAACTCAAGCTTTTACAGGAGGTGGTATGCATAATTCAACATGGTATTAGATCTGCTAGAGATGTTATACTAAGTCACTGTTACTCATCAACAATATATTTTCAGTGATGGCCAAATAAAAAGAATCACATCAGCACTTGAGGGGCATGTTGTAAACCTAAATAAATAAATAAAACTTTCCCCTAAGTTTTAATAGGTTAAGCTTTTAGATGAGGTGGTACACTCAATTCAACAGAACTTCCTCATGATATTTTACTACAAGAAATAGCAATAAATGGCAGTAAGTTATGACAATAAGCGCTCTCTCTCTCTCTCTCTACCTTCTTTTGGTTTCTAGAACTGTTGGCACCGCCTTTATTAGATACTGTTTGCATATTTCCAAACAAACAGTTGTAAAAATGTGAGATTGTGTTTGCAAGATCATGGTCCTCAGCATCCCTCAGCAAATCCTGCGTGTCCCATCAGATCAAATTGTTAGTAATTGAAAAATCCACAAACATATAAATTAATATTCAATTTCTTCAGTTCCCTGCATCAAGATAATCAGAGTAAAATATCACGTGTGCTCCAGCTTACACATTATGTGGTTAAGCGTAAATGAATATTTTGAAACCACTAGAGCCTAAAAAAGCCCTTTTGTTGATTTAAGAGAGCTTTTGACCAGAAGAATTAAGAAATAAAAGCAGGTGAAAAAAATAACACTTCACCATTCTACTAATAATGCTAAACAAAAATGTTGAGACATGACATGAGACACAAAATAATTGATCCTTTGAGAGAATTACAAAAATGTTGTTCAGGACCAAATGGTGAAGCATGTTCTCAAGTGGGACCACACTTGTCAAAGCATAAGATAAAGTACGTTCACGATCCAATATTATTAAGGCTTTTTAAAGTAGCAATGAAAAACTTGTTTTTTATGAACAACATTTAAAAACCTATAACAATCTGAAGAACAAAATTAATCACCTTGAGGATGTGCTTTGCGCATCTGACAAGAATCTCGTTGGAACAAAGATCCCATAAATGAGGCAAGTTCCTGGTTCCCTCGGCCACCTGGAAAATAAAGGACAAGACAAAGCCAAGCTTACTACTTTTAACTGACATTAAACTTCCATTCGTGCTAAGAAAATTCTTATATTTTTTGGAAAAGCCTAAGCAATACAACAATTGGATGAGCTTATTTGGAGATCCTTACTGTTCCTAGATAACGCAAATTAATTCCATGTGCATGGAGGGCCTCAGTTAAAGTTTGCCCATCCATGGGTGAAACTTCAAGTGTGCAGAGATCTTGAACGAACTTCGGAAGCACAGTGTCTTTCAGATACAAACTCACTTTCTTCACAAGTTCTTGGTCAGCAACTATCTCCTGGTCGAGTTGGCAGAAAAGAACCATATAAGTATTTAACACCTTAAAAAAAACAAGGAATAATAATCAAAAGCAAAAAAATCACCTCTTCACTCCCAGCCAACTTAAAATCTGTAAAGACGTTAGGATTGAAAAGTATATCATCAGTATCTTTTCTTCCTGAGTGAAAACAGCCGTTGTTGGAAGCATCCTTCACACTTTTCTCTCCCTAAATAAAAGCCAAAAGAACATACATAGTCAAATTTGAACAAGTAGGGTCTGGAGAAGGTAAAGAGGTCGTTTCCGGAGAACCCTCGGCTCAAGTATAACATATCAAAGTAGGTATGAAAAAGAAAAAACGACAGTAGAAAACAAAGAAACTAATTAGGAAAAAGTAACCACAAAAATATTGCAATAACCCAAACACAATGAATAACAATGATGGTGAAATCAAAAGCAAGACACTATAAGAATACGGCTGAACCCCTCGAAAATGAAGACTCCATGCCTACTAACCTTGCCTTAAGGAAGTAATTTTCCTTAACTTGTTTTCCTAGAGAAAATGTTTTCCAAAAAATTTGTCCAACCAAAAATGGAAAATAAGAAAATATTTTCCTCCATACCAAACACACCCACAAAAATCAGGAAGAGTTGAAAGCAATTATAAATAGGATGTCATTAACAATCAAAGCTGAGATCATTAACTAGAACTTTCAGAGCTCATCAAACAAATTATTCAAGAAATATCCTTAGAGAAGTGTCTTGTAAAAAATATTACTATTATCCAACAACGAATACGGTCAAGTAAATAGGTAACTTATATCCAACAGTAGCGCAACTTCAGTAATTATGGCGGTAAGAAACTGGCTTTCAAAAATGCATTCCTTATCATTATAACTAGACACGGAAAAGTACTTCAGTAGGAGAAGAGGCTTCATTTAAGCAGGAGATCACTACCTCATTGCTGTTAACTTCAGTCGGGGCAACGACGTCATTTGTGGGTAATTCTTCACTGTTATTTACACTAGTACAATCAGAGGCCACTGGTGCCTCCCCTTCTAAGTCACACTTGGATTTTGATCTCTCGGCAACTTCAGCCTAAGAGAAGGACGAAGAGGAACCAACATAAAATTTGAAAATATAAAATGTCAGAAATCAGATCCCCAAGAATTAAAGCAAGCACCGAACCCCCAAAACCAGGTTCAGAGATATGGAATTAATATAAGAAACAAGATAAATTGAATACAAATGAAATTATGAAAGCAAACTTGTCACAGTACAAGCAGGACTAACTTGGCAAAATGCAGTTATCAACTCAGGTCGCAAAATACAAAATCTGGAACCTGGACCAGTATAATTTGCATCACGAGGAGTGACCCTCATCAAGTCCAACAGATAATGCCTGAAAACACAATCTCAATGAAATGATAAAAGCGCTCCTGCTAAAGTTGGTTGAGTCAAAGACAATCATATTATTGGGGAAAAGAAGGAAGCCACATATTATCAAAAGATACACACATGCATTAAACTGCAATTAATGAAGTCCAGTATCAAACAAAAGTTCCCACAATTACTCATCTCCAAGTTATACACCTAAACAATATGAAATTATTAAGCTTGGAGGGGTGTGTTGTGTGCATATTTAGCAGGACTTCAATCATATGAATCCTATGGAGAAACAGAACTTGACATCACCAATGAACCAAACTTAGCTTTCATCATAACTAAGAGTCCCCCCCCCCCTCCCCCTCCCTCCTCTCCTAAAGCAGTGACGTATCAAATAATAATCACCTATCATCACTACCAACAATGCCCTTGCATTCCACCGGTGCAGCTAATTTGAATTCATTTCCAGATCCATCAAGGACTGTATGTTCCTTCAAGTGCAGACGTTTTGCAGCTTCTAGCACCTAAGACAAATATAGCAGGATAAAATTTCAGGTACAAGAGAGAAACAGATATAAGTTCAAATGAACAAGATGAATCAAGAATGATAAAAAGAAAAAGTAACATCACCCATCATTACATTCACATTGAGATATCACCCCTGTGATCCCCATCAACAAATATCATTCTTTACCATCTAAATTATCAGGAATAAGGAAGCTCCCCACAACCCCACCCCTCACACCAAAAAAAAGGAATTTAAATGATTGCTCACAATAACCAAAGGCACAAAAGGAAAAGATGAATAATCCAGCAAGACATGTTGATCAATCATGTCCACTTGAGCACAACCTAGAAGCTCAGATTCTTCAAATGAAATTATTATGACAACATATAGGACCAAACCGATAGTTAGTAAAGAATCATGATAAACCAAAAGAAATCCTAATAGGCCTTATACTTCCCACAACTATGCCAACACCAGAGAGGCATACACATCCTAAATTGTTGTGCAAACCATACAAGGGAAAAAGAAATCAAAAGTTTACTGTCCGCTCCTACCTTAGAATGGAACTCGTCACTCCAGCAGATTTTCTTGCCATTATCAACAGAACCGTATAAGAGGGAATCTGATTTATCACCTTGAAGGATACCAGGTAAAACACTCTACAAAGAAAAACAGAAAAAAAAATCTATAAACTTTCGATAAATAAGCAGAATAATACATCTATCACAGTAAGCCTTGCAGCTGAAAGTAAAATTAGAAGATTAAATTAAATACAAATATCAAGAAGAGTACCCACTGAAAAGATCCGTATAAGCTTGTTATTATTAATAGGAAATGCAACAATAGTACATCTAAAACCCTGCTTATGTCACAATTAATTATTACAAGTACAGTTCACTTATAGATCTCCAAATGGCTAGATTTGGTAACCTAATTGTGGTATACTATGTGCCACTTTAATACACTTCCCTGTTTAGCCTTACCCCAGAAAGAAGGACACCTCCGTCTGAAAACTATTAAACCTTCTGACATGACTTATTGGGAGCTGAGACCCACTTGATCGCTCATTCTTTTATATAAAGAGAGAAAAGGCAAAGACCTGAGGAACTCTCATCACTCATTATTGAAAGGATAAGTTATGTACTTCGTATATATTTGGGTTACATGTCCAAGGTCTACTTTAATTTCTTTTGTTTACCGCGCAGTCTAACGTCTTCACACTAAATGGGACAGATTAGCAAAACTCATGTTCATTAGCACTCTGACATTCACGTCTGAACTTGTGTAAAGCATTACACTACAGCATACAATTAAATATAGATCACTGCAAGTTCAATAAGCACCTGGGCCACCACTCTATGTCCTCTATAATCAATTATCGCCATAGCTAGGTTGTACAGTCCATGGATATCAACTTCCTGATATGCTTTTGTGCCTTTCAAGTCATTATTTGCGCTTGCATAAGTGGCTTGCTCGCTTTCAGTCAACTGAGTTTCACCGGACACTTCAGGAGGACAATCCAAGTTGATGTTTGCAGCTTCTACAACTGAGCCAACATGCTCCTTTCCATTGGAAACATCGGAGACTCCCTGTGGCAAATTATTGGTGGTTTTCTCTGACAAATTACGTAATGAGCCTGTACCCTCAACTTTAGAATCAGCCACCTGTTTCTTGGACAGTTGCTCAAGATCCGCATCAACAGCAAAGCTGAAGAATATATTATTGTGGACATACCTAGATCCATACAGAATAAGTATCAGGCAAAAGTGGCAATAAATAGTAAAAGAAGTTTTTAGTAGTCTAAAAACATTCGGCCAGCAAGAATAATGGAGAAACAGAGCGTTTATGTTTAACATGTTATAAAAAAAGGAAGTATACATGTCTCTTTGTTATCACTCCTTAGTTATCCAATAGTTATAGCAATAATTTCTTTTAAGTAGTAGTTATTTTCCTGTAATAATGCAGTTTCATTCCAGTTAAGTTAGGAAGTCATGTTCTAGTTTCTAGGGGTAGTTATTACAATTCTTGAGTACTTTAACTCACGAGGTTGCAGGTTCTCTTAACAAACCAGCATTATAGGTCGTATGAAGAAAATTTCAGATTTTATCTTGCAGCGTCCCATAACTAGATCCATAACAGGGGATCATAACAACTTGGTAGAGACGGGAGTTATGGGAGACCAAATTCAACATCAACTAGCACAATTGGTGAGCTTGTTTCAAGAAGAACGTGCAGCCAATTTGGCCAGACAAGAAGCAATGAATGCTCGTTTGGATGCCCTCACAAAGGATTTAGAGAATTCTAAAGTCGATTCTAATGCAAATGAAAATACAAGAATCGTGGTGGGAAGGGAAAAAATAAAGTGACAGGAGGGTCAAGATAGAAGTAGGAGGAAGTTTCATCATTCCTCGACATACAAAATTATATTTCCCACGATTTAATGGCCAAGAGGACCCTTTGGGATGGTTGAATAGATGTGAAGTTTCCTTTCGACACCAACAAACTCTAGAAGAAGAAAAGGTTGGACTTGCTTCTTTTCATTTAGAAGGCAATGCACAACTTTGATTCTTCAACTAAGTTATGCCAGATCGGGTCTGTGGCAAATTACCAAGAAAAGTTTGAGCAGTTATTTCAGGGTCTTGGGTGGTTAATATGTTAATTGAGAGGTCAAAACAGACCATAAAAATGTTGGGACAGTTTGGGATAACACTAGCCCAAAATTATCGGAGTAGATGACGGGAATGATTATGCAATTCATGTACTCAGGCCACAAATTAAAAGGTTGCATCCAAAATGGGATTAAGGCAACCGTTTAGCTGCATGTTGGCTCTAAAATAATGATTTTTGTTTAGTTACACGTATGCATTCCAACAATCTCCATTTGTTCCTATTACCTTGCTTGCTCCCCTTTGCTTTGTTTTCACTTTCAGTGTAGAACTAATTTCAAGGAACTATAAAGCAAATTTGATATTCTGACCAGTGGGCTTGTAAAATACATAGTAACGACTGTCACAGTGCAATTAAAATTAAAAGACGAAGTTAATTTTAACTGAACATAAAGTCACCCAGAAATTACTTGTGCTGATCTCTAGCTGTATACTTACATATGAAAGCACTCTGGATCAGTTGGATTAATTGGGGGAATACACCTGTTGATAACTCCAATAGCACCATTAATTGCAGCATCTACAAAGTCAGAACTGACTTTGTACAAAGCCCTATCTCGCAGTATCCTGTGATAAAAAAGAGCAAGACGTACAAACAGAGGCAAACCAGCCTTCATAGACAGACTTAGGAAGAGTATTGCATAAATAAGTAGAATCTATTAAGAAATCAATTAATTCACTCTAGAATGCTGTACAAGCTAATATAGATCTGTCGAGATGCACCTCTCCTGGGGGTTTGTATGGGGGAATTCCCGACAAGATTGCAACTCTTCATTCCAATCCCTTTGCATGCCAATCAGCTCACTTCCAAAAGAAAGTGTAAGTGCATTCTCAGCCCGTGCCGCATCGCGTTTGTGATCTGACACCATAGAATCCACAAGGAACTAGAACTAGTGAGGCAACTAATAATAGAAAGACAGGTTATGTAAGAGAATGTAGAGTAGCAGTTTTTAAGATATCAGACATTACTATAATATCTACATAAACAAGTCCCTCTTTGTAACAGAGAAACTGAGGAATAATGCTCCCTCCACCACATCTTATATGATGCCTTGACATGAGACGGTTTTAAATGTCAATTTAAATTATGGATTGAATTCGTGCTACCGGATATAGTACATAATCTAGTGGCATAAATGAAAGAGAACATTCAGCCCTCATGTCACTTCACGATTGTTGTGCCATCTACCATTTCCGGGCTTTTTATCAAGAAATGTGCTTCAGTTGCAAAAATCCAGTTTCGTATTTCCAATACAGCATTCTCATCACCTTAGCCATACCATTAACCAGAAAAAGAAAAATCAAAAACAATTATCTCATTTGCCATTTATATTCAGCATTGCTCTTGCATAAATTTTCCTCTAGTATATTGAAGAACTTTCTAGGAGGATAAATCAGATACAAGAATTAGAAATTATAATAGAGTTCTACAAGTTCCTTTTTTTATTTCATGTGCTTTAATTCTATATATCTTGAAAGTGTAAAGAAACATGTGTGAGCATAAGATATCTTCAGAAGGAATCCAATTAAAACATGATCAACTACCTGTAAGACAAATTTTCCATCAGTCCAACAGAAAGACATGTTGCAAATTGTTGTGCCTCACAATTTTCAACTACATGGTCCACTAAGTATATTACTCTTACAGATGTAACAGACCTCCAAGGAATTCTTACACCACAAAATATGCCTCATTTAGGGCATCTATGTGACCCAGCATCCAGCAGACTAATGTATGTATACAACAGACAGCAACATGAAGTAGAGATTGCCAGAGGTTAAGAGTGCACAAAAAACAACTTACCAGGGATAGGATATGACCCAAGCCAAGAATTTGGTGGTAGGGTAGATTGAACATTTTCAAAAGGATGTGCAGAAGCCTTCCGCTCCAATATCTCACGAAAAGCTTCATTGGAAGATAAAATCTTTTATTACAATAAGATAAGATGATTGACAATTGGACTCCAAATGAAGTGCTAGAGAATTTTTTTCTTATTATTTTTTTTTAGGGTGAGGGAGGAATAAATTACTTTCTACCATGCTCCTACCTTTCTTAAATCTGGAGCTGATCTTTTGCAAGAGCCCAATAAGAGTAGTTGCTTCTGTACCAGTTTTATTTGGCCTAGGATCAAGAACAGTTGTGGTGCTGGAATTGACATAAAAAGCTTTGGTTGTTCCAGTAATACAATACTTATTTCCTTCTAGTGTGACTACATCCAGATAAATCAAGTCCCCGGAGAGCCTGGATTCAAGAGAAACCATGGTAAGAATGTCAGAATGAGCCTTCCTGAGAGAAAAATTAGTTGGATCATAATTAGTAAAATAATAAGTAGAAACCTTCTGTAGCTAGGAGGAGGATTAAACGAAGAGAACACAATGCTTTCAACACATTTAATTTCCTTTGAAGGTACCGACAGCAAACTATAGACTGAACCAGAAACATCCTCCACAAAACCCAAGTTTTCAAGTTCTGGTACATCGGCCTTCACAGGCTCTAAAACACAAAAAGGCAAAAATGTTTGTTAGACAATGAAAATGGCTGTCAAATTATTAAACAACACAAACATCAGCAAGAAGCAAAGATAAACAAATGAACACCAAACCTCCAGATTTCGCAACATTACTTCCGATTTCATGCTGCAGTGCAAGTGACGTTGATAGTGAGGAGTGCAATGTGGAAAGAGAGAGCAATTCTCGAGTGCGGTGAACATGAGCCCTTATGGATCGATCATCATACAATGCTGCACAGCCAAGTTTAAGTTAGAGGAAACATGTAATGAGCTCGTTGGTAACTGTTAAAATCTATGTTGCTCGGACTCTTCAAAAATGTCAATGGGTGCGTGCCAGATTCTCCAAATGTAGTGTATTTTTAAAGAATCTGACATGGGTGGGGCATCGAAAGTGAAGAGTCCACGCAACTTAGGCTAAAATCAATAACTCATGGTCCACATAAATAAGACAGACCTGGCACCATCTCCAGGAAGCAATCTCCTGTGGTGATATCAGCTACTTCAGAGATTTCGTTATAATCTTCTAGATGATGAACAGATCCGTCCTTTATGTGCAATGATAGATCATAGCATGTAACGAAGCATGTCTCTGGAGCATCAAGAAGAAACTGCCGCACATCCATAACAGAATCACCAGGACTCAACTGAAACACGTAACCATCAGAAACTCCAAATTAGACAAACTAACGCACGAGAATCACAAATATTTATGTATAAGTTGGTCCTAAATGCCTAAAGATAAACATCTACACATATGGAAGGCAGGATAAGAAATGACAAGTTCAGAAAGTCAAAAACAAAAGAGGACGAGTGGCTTTTAATGATTGACAATCCAGATATAAAATATAAAAACGAAGAGAAAGAATAGTTTTTCAGTATTGACAATCCAGATCTAAAATAAAAGAAGCGTTTGAGTGATGGCACATACTAATAAGACTACACATGTATGCAATTGCATGCAATGGAAGAATTTTAGCCACTCTCTTAAATCTGAAGGATGAAGGAGAATGATAAAGAAAAAACAAGTTTTCTAACAAAACTATCAACAAAAAATAAAGCCAATAAAATTAGAAACACATCTTACCTGTAGTTCTAGCTTATCCCCTCCTTGGGTTTTGACAGAAACAGGATAAAGATGGATGTCACCTACAAAATAGATTAAGGCAGAAAGGCTCTTCATTTCATCCAGTTTCTGAATTAGAAAGAAATTTAGACTATTAAACAAGATCCATACAAGAATGTAAGACCGTTATCTTCAAGTAATATGGGAAAGTAAAACTGGAAGAGAACCTATACTCAATTAGTATGAGTTTGATACATGTGGCATCTACATGAACCAACAAATACATAGGCAGAAAGACAGAGACAGTTCGACGAGAATAATACACACGTGAAGAAATGTTATTATGAGGCTAGCATTGTACATTGCTCTGAATTCAAAAACAGACATATGGCAGATCTAGAATAAAACAACAAACATTTCATGGATCATGACAGAAGGAGGCACATCATGTATGGAATACACTAGCCACTGTAATAAGTAAGATCTTATACTTCAAGAATCACCAAACAGACATGTGTGGTGACATAAGTATTACCGTTTGCTGCATATGCTTTACCGGATTATTAAAGGGGTCATGGAAACTTATCCAGCAAGAATATAGTGAAAGAACATAGCAAACAGATTGCATTCACATATTACACAATAGACATTGTGACTGACCATCTACAGCTTGATCCTGCAACATTGAAAAGATCAGGTTTTCTTGGTTTTTTCTTTCTTTTTTGGATAAGTTGAAAGCTGAAACAACAGATGAAGGCTTGTATTCCATATTTGGTAAGCTTTTGGTGCATCCATGAGGTTTCAATCAGTATAGATAACTGTGTGACCTTTTGTATACAACTTAATACTGGGAATTTCCAACTACATGAATAGCTGAAACCAAAAAATGCGGATACTGATTCCAATAGCAGCACAGTCCCAAACAAGTAAGCCACAAATTGGTAAAACCAGCACTCGTCTCTTTGGCAATAAAGGAGACAGAACAGAAATCCAAGGGAGAATGTCTAGACTCTAAACTCAACTGGGAGTAAATGATTAGCGAAAATGATTAATGTTCTAAATCCAAATGTACCAGGTAGGAATCACCTTAATTTTAATGTCTCTACATGTCAAGACCCACTTAATTGACCGTCCACTACGTCACATCCTAGGGTGTGACGGGTGTGATGAGTTATTTACATATTTTAATCAAACTTTGATATTGCCAAGGTTCACCTTGCTTTGCCTCCTGTGTGGAGGTCTCATTTCCAGATTCTTTTGCTTCTGTTTTCGTATCAGCTTGAGCAGTCACAGCTGTGGTTCCATTAGACTCCGCATGTGCTGCAGTATCATTCACATTAGCATCAGGTGGCGCTGCTTGCTCTGAAGAACTAGTAGCATTTTGAACTGCCTTCCGATTCTTCCCTTTGTTTGACTTCCCGGCCATTCTTATCCCCTGAAATATACATAATCAGTCGTTTAATCCAAGAATCAAATAAAAGTTTCTTTCTCAAGCACTTTGTAACCTAAATCCTGATAAAATGATTATAATTAACCTTTAGATTGAAAAACTACAAACTCTAAGCATCTAAATACAAACAACCCAATAAACAAAATAATCGCATAACCTCAATTACTCTAGGAATACTCTTAAATAGTCAAAAAGAGTAGCACTTGAAAGTAGTAACTCATTATACATAATGTGAAGAAATAGACAAACAATTTTCAAAAAGATTACTAACTCATCTACCTAATGAGCTCATGACATAGCTTATTTCACTGGAGTATAAAAATCAAAACATAAATTAGCAATAACATGTTCATTAACAATTCAATAATCACAAGCACCAATTCACTAAAAAAATATGTTTTTAACATTCAACAAAAGCAAAAACAATACCCTATTTCACTGAATTAGAGAGACGTAACAAGCAAAAGGTGAAATAGAAGCACACAAATTGACTTCGTCGGAGAGAGAAAAAGGTCGAGAGGTTCTGCAGAGAAGATACAAAGGAAGAAGACACCGTTAGGGTATAAGCAAACGGATCTTGTACTCAGCCCAATACACAAGAATTGGGCTTTGTGATGGGTTGCCCTGCTCTTTTCTTTTTTTTCAGATTTACATACTTTGTCAATAATTAGCCATTGTTTGAAAAAATAAAATTTAAAGCAAATCTTCATTCATTTTAAAATTAAAATAGAGAAAACTACACAAATTGGACCTATTAGGCAAATTGCAAAGTTTAGTAAAAAAAATATCTTCCAAGTGTTAAAAGAGTTAATTTTATCATATTTTTATTTTTATTTTCAAGTTATCAAAATTCCTTAAACTATAGGATTTCGGATACATCTAGAAACATGGGATACATAGTTCACGAATAGCGAATGATACATTACTTAATGGGAGGGATGTGTCCGAGGGTAAAAAGGGATGTATTTGAAAGAGGATAGGAATATAGAGAAGAGGAGATTTTTGTAACTTTTTTAAATGGTAGAAAATTTTAGAGATTATGATCAAACAAAATGTGTTTTATGTACTTTTTCCATGTATTTATCCAAATTTGACTGAAAATGATATATTTATTGGGAAACTTTCGCAATATCAACTAGATTAAACTCAATCAAGCTCCATAGCTATAGTTGCATATTTACGGGTTGTAGCTACATTTTAAGCTGTCTCATTCGTATAATTCGCAAACTCATATAATTTGCAGGTTTATATAATTCGTGAATACAACGTTTGTATAATTCAATTAGTTTGATATAAACTTGAAATAACAATTTTATATAATTAAAACATCATAAGTGTAAACAGTTCTATAAATTCTAAATTATACAAATTATGAATTATACAAACTAGTGAATTATACAAAACTAAAAAATTGAGCCGCATAACTGTAACTAAAAGTAGATCGCGAATTGCAATTAAAACAAAATATAGATATGTTAACTAATTGACTAGTATATGTTTTTTTTTCCTATATTTATCCTGATTGGGCCTTCCTAAGCTATTTACCTTACTATCTGTATTGTTCTATTTACTGACAACTATTTTTTTTATCCTTAATACAATTTAAGTATATACAAGGGCGAACTTATTTGTTAAAGAAAGGGTGTCACGATATCGACATCGGTTGAAACTTTGTATATGTGTGTATATTTATAAGAAATATTGCATATATTACAATTACCATCCAGAGTAACCAAGGGTTGAAGTAGCCATAGGCAACTGGTGAAATACTTCATCCTCACTATGGGGGTTTGAATCTCAAGTGCAACATAACTTCTATCCTTTATGATAGTAGGTTTTAGTTTTTTCTTTTCCTTTTTCTATTTTGTCATTTACTTCTATTATTTTTTGGTAATTCAAATTAACTCTTTATTACATTAATTAATTCTTGATTATTTCATAATTATATATTTGCAATAACATCTAAAGGCAATACAATATATGAAATATATTGAGGTAACTCTACAAACTAGTTTATACAAATACGAATTTTTAATGTGATTTTTTTTCTTTCTAAAAAATTTATAAAATAAAATTTATTTTTTCTAAAAAAGAGATTTGCTAATAAGATATCTTGAATCTCAAAATATCTAAAAAAAAATATCACTAAATATGTGTATTTGACTGATATATCTGTATGAATTGAAAAGATAAATAAATTATGGAGTAATTCATAACTAAAAAAATTGGTCAGTTTATTCTCTTTGTATAACGTGGCACCCAAAATCTCGACGTGAATCTGCTTCTGAGTCTATATATACTTTGATAATATTTATATACTCTGATAATATCAAGTGGTAATTGACTTATTGAGTAATTTTTTCACTAAAACAACACTCAGTTACTCAATTATACCATCATAGTATAATTTTATTTTTTATTTTTTTGGTACAAGTGTTACTTTTCCAAAATATGTTGGAGATTGAAACTAGTGTAATCAAATTCGAAAGTTTCATAAGAGATACATATAAAAAATATTGATGCTCAACATCCATATATAGTTTGAAATGTAGAGAAAATATACAAATGCCCCTCAAGCTATGAGTGGATTCCCAACTACACTATTCTTTATGGAGTCCTATTACCCTTTTGAACTACTTTAAAACTGATAATGTGACCCCTTAAGTGTTAACATGTGCTCACATGGTATTGGGGGTGCATTCACTCTCCTTGAGGAAGTGAGAAGCAAAAAACAAGTTAAAAGAACATTTTTATTATATTTTATTATAATTAAATTGTACAATTATATTTCTTTTTCTTTTTATTTATTTGTTTTTATAAGAAAAATCACCCCCCTTTTAATGGAGGGAATTACTTTTCCTTTCACTTTTATGGAAAATAATAACAGTCTCAATATTTCAATTTATGATGGATAAATTTTCATATTTTTCAGAAAAACTCATCGAACGAGTCAGTGAATAGGAAAAAATATTCACCATAAAATATACTCACTGACAATTTGAAAACTTATTCTTGAGCTTCAAATCTCTTTAACTATGGTTGCCCATGGATTTGCATTTCCTCCTTATTTTTCAATTTTTTTTCTTTCACTCAAATCATTTGATCAAAATGTTTTCAAACTGAAGAACTCAACAATAGGATTCCCATAAAAGATTCAATTTAGTCTCTACAATTAGTAGTAAAAATTTAAAAGAAAATAACAGTTTTGAATTCAAATTCAGCAACTCACAATTTTTTATTTTTTAAAATTTTTTGACAGTTTTGTAGGACAATGGAGTTCTCTGATTTTTGACTTAAATCTTCACAACTAATTCGAAATCAATTAACAAGTAATGTATAGATTCAATACACCAAATCGAAACACATTCACAAACTTCCAATATTTGCACAAATTCGATAAACACAATGAAGAAAAATAGTTTTTTTCTTTTTCAAATTTTAAAAGATTGATAAAGCCAAGAAAACAAGTATTATAGATTTCTATCGTTTGAGGGATCAATTTATGTATGCATATTGATTAAAAATTTTAAAAGAGAATTAAAAGAGGTAAACTAGAATAAAGATGAAGAAGGATCTAAAAAGAGTTTTTTAAAAATTATTGTATATACCTGACAATTGATAGTTTGTGTTCATTACTTCAGATTAAGGGTGGCAGCGGAATCGATATTTATCGGTTACCGGTCCGGTCCGTCCCGATCCGGTTCGGTTTTGGCTAGTACCGGTTCTTTCCGGTTCCGGGACGAAAATCATTATTTACCGGTATTTCTCGGTTCCAGAAATTACCGATCCGATACAGTCCAGTTAAATTTTTTTAAAAAAGTATATCCGTTAATAGCCGTTGGGTAACGGCTAGTGGGCCCCCCAACGACTATTTGAGTAAAATTTCAGCCAATAGGAGTCCTACCCTACCCCAAACTTTTTTAATACCCTAAAATTTTAAAAATTATACTTTAACCCATTTTTTAACTTATAAATACCCCTAAATTTCATTCTTTTAAATCACAAAATCATCTATTCATCTTCTACTCTCTCAACTCTCTACTCTCTAATCTCTAATTCTATAATATATAATATCTTAAATTCCAGTGTTGCCTTATTTGGTCTTTGGAAATTAGATTTGGAGCTTCAAAATTCAATTTTCAACTTTCCACGTTCGGCTTTCGGCGGTCATGAACGTCTACTTTTTAAGTAGATGTTCGGTACATTTGTTTCAACTTTTATTTTACGTTTAATTTATATTTAAATAATTATTTATTTATTTTGTGATTTATTATTTGCATTACATTTTTCGTATTATATATAATCTCACGTTTAATTTTTTAATATGGATTTCGACAAAAATATTGTTCAAAAAGGAAAAGAGAAAAAAGTGCATTAGAGCGTGTAAAAAATATTTGTAACTTTACATCCTCTGATAATGCAAAAACCGATAGTTCTTCTAAATCAAAAACTAAAAAATCTACTATATTAAGAATAAATACGGATGATTATACACATGTTGATGATACGGTTTTTAATATCGATAGTAATTCATGATTAGATCCTTATCATGAACATTTACAACGTCGCTTTGGTAATTTTGATGAGAATTTGCCTAGTGATAATGATAATGATATTGATAATTATACTAATACGCCTACTTTTGATGATGATGATGATGATGAAACTGAGCCACCTACGGCTACTAATACTCCCAGTCTCGCTCCCTTTCGTTGTCTTGCCCCTGTTCCCCCAGTACACCCTAGGCCTAAGGTAGAACGTGTTAAAAAATCGATTGTTTGAAAATTTATGACACAAAACGAAGATAAAACACAAGCTATTTTGTAATAGATGTAAACATAGATTAAATCATAAAATTGTTGGTAAATCTGGCGGGACGTGACATTTGAGTAGTCATTTAATGTCTTGTTGTAAAAATGAATTTTTGCATGCTAAAGCGGTAGCAAAGCTAAAAAAAATGATACCCCCTTCTTGAAAATGTAGGAGTAGGCGTCTCTAACATGGTACAAACACAATTAAATCCGTATAATGTTTTTGGCTCTAGTTTATCACTTTCATATAGTAGAAAAAAAGATCTTCAAGAACTAGATAAAATGATATGTATTATGAGTTTCCCATTTAGTTTTGCTGAAAATTTCAATTTTATACATTATATTCAAATTGTATATAATCCAAATTTTAAAGGTTTTGCTAGAAATACAATAAAAAATGATGTATTTGATTATCATGCACCACATTTTCAATATCTTCGTCGTTTATTCAATTATAATACTTGTAAAATAGTTATTACTTCTGATATGGATTGTAGTGTAAGTGGTAACGATTATTTGACTGTTACTGCACATTGGATTGATGAAAATTAGTATATGCAAAAAAGATTTTTTGGTTATAAATGTTGTCAAATGTAAAAAACTGGTAGTTATATTGTTCAAACTATTTAGATATTTTACAAAGTTATGGAATATGTGATAAAATAAGTAGTATAACCTTAGATAATGCTTCAAGTAATAAAGTTGTTGTTGAATATTTAAAACCTACTCTTTGTCCTTTCTATGGTGATAATCATCATATTATGTGTACTGCACATATATATAATTTGATGGTTAGAGATGACGTACGGATGTATGATAACGTATGTACGAAAGTTGAAAATGTATGTCATTTTATATTTTAATGTCAAGTTAAGTCTAGGCGTAAAGATTTTCAAAATTGTTGTTTTCACAATAATCTTCCACCTAGAAAAATTCCAAAAACAGTAGCTACTAGATGGAATACTTTATATGAAATGCATCTAGTCACTCATGAATATAAAAAACCTTTACAAATGGTTTGGAATGCTCATAATTCTGATATGACATATAAACTAGATGATAGTGATTGACGTGATATAAATGAAGTTATAGATTTCCTAAAAGTTTTTTACTTAACTACAAAGAATATTTGTACTTTATAGTCCATTAATTTGTATTGTTTTGCCTGATATTTGTAGGATTTCTTCTTAATTATATCAGTTTAATAATAAACCAAGATTTCAACAAACCATTGAAAAAATGATTCTAAAATTTAAAAAATATTATATTTCTATTCCTCAAATTTATTTAACCGCGTGTTTGTTAAACCCTCATTATAAAGATGTAGGTGCATCAAAAATGGTTGAAAAAATGTATTTTAACTTAGATATTAATGATGTATTAGAAGAAATTCCTAGTTGTCAACAAGTTAAAGATAGCATAAAAATTGAAGCTAGAAAATTGTATGATTTATATAATGCTAATATAAATTTATCAAGTGAAAATGAACTTCAAAACTCTAGGGTTAGATTTGATGAAAATAATATTGATGATTATTTACATGATTATCTTGAACTTTCTCACGATAATAGAAATGATTTTGATGCCTATGTTAATCAAAATACAGAACCTACTGAAGATATTCTCCAATGGTGGAGAAATCGCGGCAAAGGATTTCCAAAACTAGTACCGATGGCTCGAGATATATTAGCAATGCAAGCGTCGTCGGTAGCTTCGGAAGGCGTCTTTAGTACATCAAGGTTCAACTTGGAGAACATAGGCATTCACTAGCAGCCGACAACTTGGAGATATCGGTATTATTTCGATATTGGATTAATGCCGAGAGAAGAAATTTGGGTCGTGAGCCACTACCGACCAAATTTCAAGATGACGTTGATGAAGTAATGCAAGATTATAGTTACAACGGGATTGAAGCAATGGAAGATCTTTTTATTCAACCAATTCCCGAACATGTTACTAAAGAAATGTTGAATGATTTACGAAGGGATTTATATGGTGGCACCAACTATCAGTAAAAGTATGATAATTCGAGATTTAATTCAAACAGAACCCTTCCTAGAAGGTGTCTGTGTAGATTAAATCTGTTAATACTCTATTAATATTTTTGTAAATGTAATTGTAATATCAAATAAATATTAATAAAAATATAGGCTATTCGCCTTAATTTGTTTTTTAAAATTAATGTATTAAATTTAATTTTTAATATTGTCAATTTTTAATTTTATAACTTAAAAGTTTAAATTTAAAAATTTTCAAACTTTAAGAGTTTGAAATTTAAATTTTATAACTTCTAAAATTTGAATTTAAAAATTTTCAAACTTTAAAAGTTTGAATTTAAAATTTTCAAACTTTAAAAGTTTGAATTTAAATTTTCAAACTTTAAAAGTTTGAATTTTAAAATTTCAAACTTTAGAAGTTTGAATTTTAAAATTTCAAACTTTAGAAGTTTGAATTTAAAAATTTAAAGTTTGAAACTTTAAAAGTTTGAAAGTTTAAATTTGAAACTTTTAAAGTTTGAAAATTTTAAAGTTATAAAATTTAAATTTCAAACTCTAAAAGTTATGAATTTTTTTATTTTTTTTTTAACTTTTAAAGTTTGAAATTTAATTTTTAATTTTTTAATTTTTTAATTATTATAATAAAAATTATGTTTAATTAAAAAAATTAAATCTTTAAGTTTAATTAAAAAAATTAAATCTTTAAGTTTTAATTAATTTATTTTTTTAATTACCGTTTGTCCCGGTTACCGGTCCGGTCCGGTATACAATCGGTTCCCTTTCGGACCGGGACCGAATAGTACAATTTTTACCGGTTTTTCGGTTCGGTCCGATCCCGATTTAGAAACGTTACCGGTTCGCACAGTACTGGTTCCATCCCGGTTCAAGTAATTATCGGACCGATTCACCCGATTTTGATACCGCTGCCACGCTTACTTCAGATTATGAATGTGGTTATCTAGTTTAAAGGTGATATTCATATCGTTTTAAAGTAGTTCAAGGGACAATAAAATCTCATAAATATAAGTGTATAGTTAAGCATCAGAAAATAGATTTTGCAATGATTTGGCTATTTTTTTTTTAAATGTATAGAGCAATAATCAATCCACTGGGTAAAGTTTTACCATTATGTGCAGAAATTCAAAAATTGTAAGTGTAAAATATGCATATAGTGATAGAGCTGAAAGTAAATATTTTATGATTGTATTTTTTTTATTTAAAAAAAATGAGTTTTGAACTTTACCTTCATTGTTTTGATATAATCACTTTGTGAAAGTATTTGATCTCCATTAAGTGATTTTACGGTGATTCTTCTGTAATACTCTCATTTATATATATATTTATCTATAAAAAATTATTTACCGTGTAATACAATTTTTTCTATGTAGGCAAAGTTAGAGAAATTTGCATAAATGAATGGATTAATAAAGTGAGAAAAGATATAAAGTGATACTTGAAGTTGTCCTGAATTTTCAAAAAGATACCTTAACTATGCAGATATTCCATTTCCCTCTAAACTATTCCGAACATATATTATTACATCATTTTCGGATCAATTTCAGATTTTAAATGGCAGTGTAATCACACACCAATAATTGTGTAACACGTGTTAATTCAATTTGAAATACTTTTTTTATTTGAAGTTTTTCTTTATTTCTTTCTCTTCCTTTTTGACTTATTTTAGTTTTATTATTTTAATTTTAATTTTATTTCAATTCATTTTCCACCCCAACTTTCAAACTCCCTCCATTTTCTTTCTTTATTTCTTCTTCTTCACCTCTCATCCTCACCTAACCCTACACTCATCAAGTTGAACCCCTTCATTTTCTTTGTCTTTTCTTCTTCTTATTTTGTCAAATTTCTTACTTTCCAAAATTATTCTATTTTCTAGATTTTGTTGAGTTATTGATAACAAAACTAATTATTTTTCTAAAAAAAAATCAAAAATTTAAAGGTATCATCATTTAATTTATCTCGTTTTCATATAAATTCAAAACTAGAAATGATAATTTTGAAAGCATAAGAATTCTCCGAAAATAGAAAAAGTTTAATTAGATTTTGAATAAAGAACTAGATAATGTCTACTAATCATCTTGAAATCTAATGAGTTTATCACATTGTTCGAAATGTATTAAAATATCTAGATATAATTTTAAAATTGAATAGAGTTGAACTAATATTACAATAAAAGAGAGATGGAGTTGTGGTAAAGAGTGACATTGAAAGTGATAAGTTAATGAAGATGACAATGAATTTTTAAATAAGAAGTAAGAAAGAAAAAAGAAAAAAATAATAAGGAGAAAAAGTTAAAATAATAAGAAAAATAAAAATATATATTTTATAATAAAATTCTTGTAAAATAAAATTATATTCGTTTTTTTTAATTTGTTCACGCTCTTTAAGAGAGTGCATACACTATCCATGCCAGGTGGACGAAAAATGATGTAATAATATTAGTTCAGGATTGTTTAGAGGGGTAATAAGACACTTGCATAGTTTAGGTGTCTTTTTGAAAATTCGGGACAACTTCAGGTGTCACTTTATGTCTTTTCTCTAATCGTCCAGTAACTACAATTAAGAATTAAGAATTAAGATAGAAAAAATGCATAAGCACCCTTCAATATATATCCGAAAATGTAGAGACACATTTATACTATATTAAGGTTTTATTACCCATGAACTTATTTTCTAAGTAATTTTCTACCCCTTTTCTATCTATGTGACACTAGCTTGAAAAAATGCCAACACGCACTAAGTCCAGAAGATAATTTAATTGAATTGACAATAACTTTCTTATTAATGTTCATGTACTACTTTGTGTCTATCGAGATACATATGTCCTCAAAAATCACAAAAATTGAACCAAACCGATAATAACCAAATCGCTGATTCTTTTCTTTTGATTTTAGAAACTTAAAAAACCAATTACATAGATTTAATTTTAATTTCAGCAAATAACCAATTCAAATCGAATTAAAAATCCCATAAACACATTATCTATGTAAATTAACCAGCTATGAAATCAATCAGCGTTTACCAAAATTTAAGATGGAAACACAAACAAGGTGAGTCAATTTCCCCAAATGGTCATCCAAGTTAAGGGAATTGCCTTAAAATATCATTTATGTTTCATTTAGGATCAAATATCACTTAACTATCACTATTTTCCTCCAAATATACTTGACAATTCAAAAACATCACTCTCTCTTAATTGACATGACATGTCATTAAAGTATTTTTTAATATAGACTAATTTAATTCTTAAACTCATTTAACTAAAATAATGATCATATTGTTTTAATTTTTTAATTATTTTATCAAGAATACATTTTCATACTTAAAATCTTTTATCATAATTAAACTTTTTATTTTTTTATGTTAGGTAGAATGCGTTTTTATAACGTACTATAGTCAC
The DNA here is from genome assembly GCA_027705065.1 of Solanum peruvianum. Taxonomy (NCBI): domain Eukaryota; kingdom Viridiplantae; phylum Streptophyta; class Magnoliopsida; order Solanales; family Solanaceae; genus Solanum; species Solanum peruvianum. Next base: position 78,017,791 of record JAKWJD010001755.1, read on the forward strand.
ATCAATTTTAAATACTTATAAGCACATACATTCAAAAAATATTGATTTACAAATCAATCGTGAATGCTAATTTTACTTAAATTAATCATAAATTGTATAATAAACAATAATATTAAAGGTCGATTAATTATTAAAAAAATAATTATTTCGGTGTTTTGAAATCCATATATACTTACAATATCTTTTTTAAAAGAAATAGTAAGTGAATAAGATTTATAGAAAATAAAATTTTGATCTTTATTTATCAGTATATTTATCTCATATAATATGTATACTATGAATTAAATAAGTAAATTCAATCAATTATTAGTTTATTTATTGACGTGTATGAAAAGTTATAATATAATGTAATATAAAATAACATAATAAAATTAAAAATAAAATTAAAAAATAAGTTAAATAATAATTTTCTCTTTCATATCAATATTTTTGTCAACCTTACAAATTTATCTAAATACTTTTATTTAAAAAAATGTTTAAAATTTTCAAATAGTTTAGTTAGGAATTTTAAAATTATCAGGTAATAAGTGCACACAAAGATTTTTTCATTGAATTTTGTTTGGTGACAATATATAAAGTTACTAGACTTTTTAAATTACTTATCTTATAATCTTCATAAATTCTCATGTAATTTATATATTTATTTAAAGACATGAGTTTGATGAATTAAATAGGTCTAGTATTTTTTTTAAATGATTATTAACGACATGACATATCAACTAGAATTTAAGGAGACTTTTGAGGTATGGATAAAAAATATAATATTATTCACTTTCTTCTTCTTCTTCTTCTTTTCGGAAAAAAATCGGAAGCATGAATTTCAAAATATACAATAAATAATATTGTATTAACCTTTAATAATATTGATTTATTATGAAACTTATGATTAATTGATGTAAATTAGCGTTATGAGTGATTTATATATCAATTTTTTGAATGTATGTGTTTATAAGTATTCAAAATTGACAAAATTATAGTACATTTTAAAAATGTATTCTCCATAAAATAAAAAAACAAAAAGCTAAATTATGATAAAAGATTTTAAGTATGAAAATTTATTATTAATAGATTAAAAATAAATAAAAAATAATATGAACATTATTTTAGTTAAATAGGTTCAATGAATTAAATTAGTCTATTATTAAAAAAAAGACTTTAATGACATGTAATGCCAACTAGGAGAGAGATGATTTTAAAGTGTCAAGTATATTTGGAGGAAAAATAGTGATAGTTGAGTGATATTTTGATCCTAAATGAAACATAAATGATATTTCAAGGCAATTCTCTTAACTTGAGTAACTATTTAGGGAATTGATTCCAAACACGGTCCAATCCATATGGGCCTACCATCTGTAGCCATGCCCTAAAAGGAAGGTGGCGAAAATGATAATCCACATGGCAAGAATCCATTTGTTAATAAAGTAGCACGCGGATTGGTATCCTAGCGGCGAAAATGATAATCCACATGGCAAGAATCCATTTGTTAATAAAGTAGCACGCGGATTGGTATCCTAGCAAACATTTACATTTGAGATCTCGACCGTTAACAACAAATTTTCTTAATCCAACGACTGTTATTTACTTCCAATTTCACACCCCAAAATTTCAAACTCCCTTGCAAATTTCTTATGATTCCTGCCTACTTCACCCCTATATAATATCTCTCAAATTCACCATTCTTCACAATCAAAGCATTTCTCAATCTATCAATAAGCCTTTCACTTTAGCATAAAATTGAAATGGCTCGTACCAAGCAAACTGCCCGCAAATCTACTGGTGGAAAGGCTCCAAGGAAGCAACTGGTCCCCAAGTCTGTTTTCAAGTCAAAACTAATAAGTGGAAGAGTGAAGAAGCCTCACCGTTTTATGCCAGGAACTGTGGCTCTAAGAGAAATCAGGAAGTACCAGAAATCTACTGAGTTGATGATCAGGAAGTTGCCATTCCAGAGGCTGGTTAGGCAAACTGCTCTGGATTTCAAGAGAGATCTGAGGTTCCAGAGCAGTGCTATGGATATTCTACAAGAGGCTGCTGAGGCTTACCTCGTTGGGCTCTTTGAAGATACCAATCTTTGTGCAATCCACGCAAAGAGGGTTACCATCATGCCCAAGGATATTCAGCTTGCTAGAAGGATTCGCGGAGAAAGGGCTTAGGAATCTTTTTTTATGTTTATGATTAATTTGTGTTTTGTATTGGGGTCTTGTTTGCTTCTTCTGTTAAATGCTAGTGTCAATCAAATTATGTAAACCTCTGGTTTAGTTCTATTCTGAGATCTGGTTAATGAAATTTATAGTTCATTTTATTTCAATTGAAGATGCCGCCCATACTATAATTCAGAGTATATTTTGAGTTAATATTCTTTATTGATTTTGTCTTTTAGTTGTGTAGAGTGCAAGGCTTTCATTAATAGCCCTATTTTTCACAAAGTTTCATTCGTTAACACTTTGATTAATTGTTGCATTGTATGCTGCAATTGAAGAAAGAAATATAAGCCTTTAGATTTCATTTTTTATAACAAAGGGCCAACTGGCGCTGACACTTTTGGTAATACATTATATAGCAAGTATATTAAAAATGGTGTTTCATGTATGGAACCTTGATACTCTGTAGGACCTAATGGTTAACAGTTAGAGGTATTTTTAATTCAGCAACGACTAAACAGTAACATTTATTGTAGAAACTTTGCATCTCTTTTATGCATTGTTGGAATTTAGTTTGTTTTGTTAATCAAATTTGGTTGTTTATAGATACAATTAGTGGTAGGGACTGGGTGAGCGTTGATTTTTCTTCCTAAAGTTACCATAGGTTGAAGCGGTAACTGTTTTGAAGTAATTTAAGTTTGATTTTAACTTCTTGAAACATGGTGCTGCAGCTGTTGTATACAAACTGAGACTGAGCTATTTTTTTCAGATTTCATCTCTAGCTAACACAAGGCTGCCCAAAATTTAGACCACAAAGTAGTAAGGTGCTCAACTCATTTAAACTTTTGTGGTATTGACTATTATATATTCATTTATGATGATCAAATTGAAGAGCTTGAATTTTTTTGGGCAAATGTACTGTGATGTTAGGTGTTGGTGTAAATATCATCATCTTGAAAAAATGATCATATGTAAAGATTAAACCTATATATAACGGGAAGGCTGCCTAATACTTCTGTTTTCTTAAATACTCTGTCTTTCCCCCAACCAATCCCCCCTTGCAAATTTAAAGAGTCAACTGTTTTTAATGACATTACATTTAATTATTTAAAGGTGTTCAGCCATGAATACAGGTATTAGGAGAACAACTGAAGCATTCTAATTCTTTGCAGATCTGAAAACAAACCAAACTATAAGAAAATGAGGCTCGGGTGCTCTGCAGCTCCTAAGAATATCTACTCTTAATACAACATTGACAGTAAATATCCTTGCTATGTTGAATGAGAAGTGTCCACGCTCTGCTGCATGTACTTATATCTCATAAGGTAATTTTAGTTTTGTTGTCAGGCAAAATAAGCCTTGTTTATTATTTCTGTCACTTCTAACGGTTAGAATATGAATAGGTTTATACAATCCTATTAGAATAGGAATAGTTTATACAATACTATTAAAATAGGAATAGGTTTATATAATCCTATTAGAATAGGAATAGGACTACTAAATAATATCCTATTTGGTAAAAAATGTATTCTATGGTTTATAAATAGGGTCTTATGTAATAATGTAGATGCAACAACAAATCAATAATATTATTTTGCTATATTTTGTCGCATGGTATCAGAGTCTCTACGATCTTGGTAACAATCAAAGAGCTTCCGCTGTCGGCGGGCGACTATTACTCATATATGTCGACCATCTGGCTAATGATTATGTTAGCTAAAGTTAGGTAACTTGAGAACTTCAACTCACCAGTGTCAAATTCCGGTGGCAACGGTGGGACTGATTTGTGTTATCTTTCGTTCTAAAGGTGTTGCGCAAAGACAACACTGTCACAAGGCTCGGGAGGCTCAGGCGACTAAACCCGACCTGACCCACCAGAAAGTGGCCCTCCACGCGCCCTCGCGCGCTGATGGCACGCAGAAATTTTCCGGCAAGATCTGTACACGCGCCGGCGCGTGAGGGGTTTTCTGGTTTTTTTTTCTCGATATTTTTCTTCTGTTGAGGTCGTCCAGTACTTACGACCAGAACCCGACCATTTTTCTTTAGATTCAATCATCACTATTAGGGTTCCAGTGATTTTTGGGCCGTTTTTGGCAAGATTCTGGCAAAATCAGAATTTTCAGGCTATTGTGGGCAGATTCCGACAACATAATACATCTTTCTGTTGATATTGGTTATGATTGGTGGAAACATTAGTGCTGCTTATGAGGAGGTTCAGAGTACCGAGGGAAGTTGACACTTTACGTGGCGATATCTTGTATCATGGCAACAATGGGAGGGTTGATCTTTGGTTACGACATTGGAATTTCAGGGGGAGTTACTTCTATGGATTCTTTTCTCTCTTCTTCCCTTTGTCGCTTCTTTTGTTGATAAGAAACATGACAGAAAAGTGACAATGTTCCTTGGAGGTCTCTTCTTCTTGCTTGGTGCCCTTCTGAATGCTGTTGTTGTCCATATTAGCATGCTCATCTTCAGTCGCATCCTTCGTGGAGTTGGAGTCGGATGTGCTAATCAATCAATACCTATTTATTTATTTGAGATTGCTCCCTACAAGTACATGTGCTTTCAATGTTCTCTTCCAATTGGTCATCACAGTTGGGATCTTGATTGGTAATATCGTCAAAAGTTGGGTCACCGTGTATATATGTGGAGACTACTTTCTTATATTTAATTTTGTAGCACCGTTCCGTTATTTCGGTGACTACTTTTTCATATTAAATTTGTGTAGCACTGTACCATCATTCCAGTGACTACTCATTCATATTTAATTTTTTAGTATCGTTCCATCATTCCGGTGACTATTTTTTCATATTAAATTAGTGTAGCACTGTACCATCATTCCAGTGACTACTTTTTTTCATATTTAATTTTGTAGCACCGTCCAATCATTCCGGTGACTACTTTTTCATATTTAATTTTGTAGCACCGTCCATCTTTTCGGTGACTACCTTTTTTTGCGTAGCACCGTGCATCTCCCGGACTACTTTTCATATTGAATTTGTGTAGTACCGTGGATTTTTTTTGAACTATTTTCTCATATCTGAGTTGCATAACATCATGTGTCTTTTCAATAACTTAGATTTGATTTGCATAATTCCATTCGTCTTTTCCAATGACTCCTCAAATCTGATCAGCGTAGGGTTGTGTCATCATTCCAATCCTACCTATATAATTTCTCTTTTCATAAGGGTCGTGTCATCATTCCGACGAGGAAAATAGTTCAGACTTAACTTTATTCTATTATTACTATTATTTAGTCAATTATTTTCATAGAAAACAAAAGACAATAAAGGAGGATTTTAACATCTAAATTAATGAAAATAATTAACTAAATTAAAGTAAACAACTAATAGATTTAAATCTTGGAGCTTAATCAATTAATAAAAGTAATTAGGGCTTAAGTGTTCCCCACAGGTTCCTAACTTGATAATCCTAACTATAACAATTCTTTCCTAGTATCTTGCATGTAAAGTGATAAGTTCTGTATCTCTAAATCCTTTGTCCGACATCTAGAAAATTTCACTCCGCACCTTGGTCCGGCTACGTGTGTTGTTATACTAACCCTTATCTTTACCTCATATTAAACATTGTATTCGATATTTGACTATATTACTTTGTACCAATCGACACTAGCCTATTAGATAGTATACACTAATTTGTGTTGATAATTCTTTTCCTATTATCTACCTCCTTGGTCCGGCAAGTAGCATTAAAGCGAGTTCTAACGTTGGCCATCCGTTAAAAAGAATTCTAAACGAAAGAATTATCAATACATGCAAAACACTATTCTAGAATTGCTATTTTAGTTAGATTTTACCTCTTTATTCACCATGGTTCCCATAACCCTAGTTATGGAGTTTAGTTACCCATAGTCATAATGACACTATTCATATATTTAATATAAGAATTCATGCACTTACTTTGATGCAAAAAGAATAAAATTAAAAAATTTACTTGATTAATCAAAAAAGTACCAACAATTAATTCCAAAAAAGGTATAACGATTGCTGAAATTAATCCTTCACTACTTGAACAAGAGAACTAAAGATTATTCAAAAGTTTAACTCCCAAAAGTCTAACTGTCAAAATGTCTAATATCTAAAAGTCTAACCCAAAAAACGAGGTTTTTCGAACTATTTATAATAAAAACAAAAACCTAATAAAAGAAGAATTCTAATTACTGAAAATCTGTCAAAACGCGTCCGAGTCAACGGACCTCGTGACCCATACTTCACAAATTCTTCTTCTGCTTTCTTCATTACCCTCAACGGACAGGTATGACGGACCGTTCCAAGCATGACGGTCCATCGAGGGTCTTCGTTCTATAATACTTAAACTTCTTGGAATTTGGGTAGTGGGACTACTCTCTGATCATTGCGACAAACCAGCAGGACGGACCGTCGTGGCTATGACGGTCCGTCGTGGACTTCCATAATCCCACACTAAGTCAGACTTCCCCATCTTCCTTCAGCAGCTTCATCACGATGCCACCTACAGACCGTCACAAGCTCCATAGGTGGTCTCTTCTACACTTCTTCGCTCAAAAACTTCTGCGTTCATCTTTGGAAGATTTCCTGCAAATAAGGTGAAACTTACATAAAAATCAATACAAAAAGACTTTTGGGCACACACTAAACTTAAGGAATAAACATTAAAAATGCCGTGAAACCACGGTATATCACCATCATTTCATCAGTTTGAACTATCCTATATAATTTTTATTTTCTAGTTGGGTCGTGACATCATTCCGACCCTACCTATATAATTTTATTTCTTAAATTGTGACCATTTTTAGCCATCAAATCTAACACTACAACATATGAGCATGTTCCAATAATTTTTTTGGTGACTTTCTTATTTAATATTAACTCATCTATTGATGCCAACATGATCAATATACTTTATATTAGATTTAAGCACTTCGTTTCTCAGGGGAGTTTAGTAGCACCAAAATTATGAATCAAATTCAGTATTTCATGCGAAGATTAAGCACATTGAGATTTACTGACATTATGCATCAAATCCATCAAATCCAGTATTTAATGAGAAGACAAGCACATTAAGATTGACAGTCAATTTGGTGAAGTCTGCAAATATCTCACCAAGCCCCTCATTAGTCCCCGTGTTAATTACATTTGTAACAAGCTAGGTGCATGAATTGTACGCACTAGCTTGAGGGGGAGTTTTAGAATATGAATAGGTTTATACAATCGTATTAGAATAGGAACAATTCATACAATACTATTAAAATAGGAATAGGTTTATATAATCCTATTATAATAGGAATAAGATTACTAAATAGTATAGTTTAGTTATTAAAGGTGTCTTTAATTTTGTATATAAAGTTTTTTTATTTTATTTATACAATTCTATTTTAAAAAGTTGTTTGTAACTGAAGCATTAAATGTGGTAACAATAAATTAAGATAATGCCACAATTTTAGGGAAACGTCCCTTTTTTTTAGCTAAACGTTCAAATTCAAAAAAAAAAAATCATACAGCCATTGAAACAAAAATATAATTATTTTTTTGCTCTTTGTGAAACTGAAGTTCACCAATTTTTGCAATCGAATACAGGAAAGTTTTTATTGGATGAAATTTCTTGTTTATTATTGCAATAACTATACAATGTTAAATTGGATTTAGAATTTGTGAATTGTTTTCGATCATTGGTATGAACTTACCTTTTTTGTATATTGATATGTGTACATGAATATATTAGTTAAACATGATATTATATTCAATAATTTGTATATAACTACTACAATATACAAAATATAATCACATATGATATTTTCCACTCTATATAAATAAATCCAATTACTTTGTGTATATATTTATATAAAAAAAATATAATGAGCCTTTAATATACAATCCCCTACTACCAGCTATTAAAACAGGCATATACATATCATTTTTTGTATATGTATATATACTTAATATATACTAACTTCAATAATTGTATATAAATAATATAATATACAAATTCTAATCATATATTCAAATTTTCAATCTGTATAACTAAGTCCAATTACTTTTTTGTATATATATACAAAAAACAAAAATAAGTTATATTGATATGTGTACATGAATATATTAGTTAAACATGATATTATATTCAATAATTTGTATATAACTACTACAATATACAAATTATACTCACATATGATATTTTCCCATTTATAACTAAATCCAACTACAATATGTGTACATGAATATATTAGTTAAACATGACATTATATTCAATAATTTGTATATAACTACTACAATATACAAATTATAATCACATATGATATTTTTCCATCTATATAACTAAATCCTATTACTTTGTGTACTAACTTCAATAATTTGTATATAACTAATAGAATATACAAATTCTAATCATATATTCCCGTATACAATACTTAAATATACTATATACAATTACTAAACATGGAATATACTATATACAATACTTAATTTAATATTTTTTGTATATTGACAACTAATTAACCAAAAAATTGTATCTAACATTGTGTTTTAAGACACTACCTCATGATTATGAAGTTCTTCAGATCTGACTGCTTCAGAAGCATTTTCCTCTGATTTAATGTTTACAGCTTTCCTCTTTCTTCTTCCTTATACAATTTTAATGCCCCTAGCTTTGCATTTTTAATAACTTGTTGTACTGCCATAGGGTCGTTTTATTTCTTTGATCTCAGCTCTTCCATGGTTTGTTCTTGTATAACTTGATTTGATTTTCTCAAAGACCCTACATCAACCCCAAAATCTTGAGTTAGCCCCATTGAAAAGAATGGTAAAATGTCAACAACATTGACATGCAAAGGACTACCTCTTGTAATCCTCAATGATGAAGATGATTCATTCATTGTTTGACCAATTTTAAATCTATCAAGAACAAAAAATCGATTATTTCATCAAAATATATGAAAAATAATAATAAACAGAACACATATACAAATTTTAAATAAGTAAAAAAAAAAAAAAGTAAACAACTAAAATTAAGGAGTACATACGAAATTGACTTCAACTTGGGGAGGGAACTTCGACTTCGGGAGGGAGAAATCTAATTTTGGACAACAATTTGAATTTCAAACCGGCTAGCTGGAGTATTAAATGTAGGAGAAAACGTTGGAATGTTAAAAGGAGAGAGAAATTGTTTGTGAAAAGGAAGAGAAAATTGTTTTGTGTATAATTATATACAAAAATTAGAAATAAGGTTTTTATACAATTAGTTACATAATAGGTTGTGGATCCCATTAATTATAGCAAAAAAAAATAAACTATAATTATATAAGGTAAATAAATTAAACTATACCCCTATGATATAATTAGTTATGAATGTTTGTCATTTCATATAATTTTCCCAATATTTTATCAATAAATAATTTTTGGGCCACAATCTCAAGCCCATGACTTGGGCCCATGTTGTTACCAATTCCTATTTTGCCCATTGGGTTGAGGTGGTCGATAGGATTTAGAATAGGATTTTAATAAATTTTTAGATAAAAAAAAGGGTTCTCTTCACTGTATTTCCTCTTCCCGGCCAGCTCACTGCCGGAGCACCATCTCCCAAAGGCCACCACCACCAAAAAGTTGGCCAGAACAATTCATATTTTTCGGTGATGCTCCAACCAGCCACTAAATCGCTGCTAAACTCAGCCTCGTTCCTTCACGAACAGCCAACCAAACAGACCCATGTCCTCCTTTCTTCTTCTCTTCTCCGACCCAACATCGCTCAACCCAAACTCCCCTTCTGTTTTCAGCCATCAACACCAGAAAAAAACCTCCAAAACCCCCACCAAAAGCCATCGGAAATAACCATTAACTCCGACCATAACGTTGCCAATAAAAAATCCAACCAGATTTAAACCTCACTTGTCCAGCTTCGCAAAGCCACGACGCCAAATTCCGGCGAAACTAGACCCAAAACCCCACCGCCCAGTCCCTTTCTCTCCCCCTTTACGATATTGTTCATCTTGTAGGTATTCCGGCGAAACTTAGAACTCCGGCAAGCTGCGAACCAACAACACCAAGAACTTGAAATTTCGATGACCCTTGTCTCTTTTTCACATTGTTTGTATAAAGTTATGTTGATTTTTAGATTCCAGATGTTATTGTTACTTCTTGTTGTTTGTTATCAACTTGGGATTTTAAGCTCGAATCATCATAATCTCAAAACCTTTTCCTATTCCTGAGTTATGAGAGTTTTATTTGTAATTATAGGTTCAGTTGTGATAAGGGTAATATTTTTCAATTATATTGAATCGACACAGTCATATTTAATTGATTGAAACATGTCATTTCCACATATTGTGCATTTTAATACTTAACATGATTATAGTGACTTCTTAAATAAACTTGACGTGTCATGAAATTTTGCACGTGACGCCAAACTAGTAACTTTATCATTTATAGTTCAATTAAATAGCTAATCCAACAAAGGATGACCATTTTTTTTTTTAAAAAAAAACTACATTCAAATATTCTTATTGTATTTATTAAATCCCGGTTAACGTATTTATGTTACATATACATTGATGAATGTATCCATATCACCATATCTATTTTAGCACTAAATACGTGTATCTTTGATATCATATGTTTATTTATGCACAAAAATACTAAATATTTAATACAATATACACTGATGAAATTGATTATGGACACATTCAAAAAATTAATACTAAATACCCAAATATATAACATTTGGTTACTTAAATGCATTCTAAAATAAATATACAGAGGCGAATGAAAGAGCCAATATAATTTAGATAGTGTAATTCATCCTTGAATACGCTACAATGTATTTGAAATAAAAAATTATATCTAGTTTGACTCAAATGTTCCATAATATATTAATATTTTTGGCAAAAAAAATTGTAATTAAAACTGTTGTTGCAACATGTAATTGACATCAATACTAGTGTGCTTTGTGTTGTTTTCTCTCAATAAAATTTAAAATGACTAGATTCAAATAATCAAATAATTATATTCCTCATTGTATTTATTTGGATGGTATATTTTGATTATTTTTTAATTTTATATAATCTGAATTATAATGATAGACAAATTAATATTAGTAAATAGGATTTTACTAAAACTTTTTCATAAAAGAATAAAGCAAAGCTCTTGAGTTGATGATTACGGGGTGAAAAAATTAAAGGTTTACATCTTTTTATTCATAAATTCTAACGAGGAAAATTTAATAATTAACGGGTAAATAAAAGTATACTGTCAATAACATTTTATTATTCTTTTTATTTAGTATGACAAAGATGCTTATTAAAGTTGACTCTCAAAACATGAAATATGACAAGTAAGAATAAACAAAGAGTAATTAGATATTAACTTAATGTTAATGTGAGTATCATACAAAATTAAAGTGAAAAAATCTGTTAAAATCCAAGATATTAATTTATTTATAAAAATAATAACTTAGCAATTAAAATTTTATCTTTATATAAAAAAAATCACATTTGAACTATGTATGATAACATGTGAAATGGTAATTTTTTTGTAAATGATAAAAAAAAAAAAGATCATTAAATTTTATGATTACTTGAGGTTGAAGAAAGTAAAAAGTTACTAAATTTGTGAGTTACCAAAAGAGGCTCTCTAACCTCGTAGAGAAAACGGAAAACCGTGTTCGAAAATACACAAAGTTTCTAAATTTTTTTTATTAAGGCGTAGAGTTGCTAAATCATATGGGAAAAAGTTTCTAAATTTGTTGTGGCCACTCCTAAACAATATTGGAAAGGGGGAATAAGTTTCTAAAAATACTAATCCTAAAACTTACGGTAAAAGGAAAAAAAATTCCAAAAAATGTTATAAGAAAGGGTTTGATGAGTTAAAGTTTCTTATTACACTTTTAACAAATCACTTTCTTTTCCTTTGATAATTGTTGTTCTTGTTTGAGTGAGTTTTGTGAGAAGAATGGATATTGAAAGAGTTTTCATGAGTTGTTACAAGATTCAGGAGCAACCTGATAATATTTTCAACTTGATTGAATTTGCTCTACGTGTTGGTGCATTCAAGTATCAGCCACAATTTGAAAAACGCAAAGCCGGGATCATCAAGTTCCTCATGAATCCCTCAATGACATCAATTGATGATGATGATGATGAAGGGGAGGAGGAGGTTATGGAGGACAATGTTGGTGATCAAGATAGCGTCGAAGGGCCTGAGAAAGAAGAAGGGGATGGGTTAGGAACACAACATATAACTGCAGAAAGCAACAAACCCTTGTTGAGGAAGATTAGAATAGTCATCCGCAAGTCTGTAAAAGTTGCTCCTGCAGAGACACAGAACAATTGCAATGCAAAAACAGAAAGCAGCACAGAGTTGAAGAAAACTGACTTGGTTCAACAATTGGGCAAACAAGGAACACCACAGTCCCATGATACTACTACTATGCCATCAAGAAAGAGGATGAACGCGTCCACCAAACGAGTACAAGTTGCTCCTCCTCGTGTAAGACTTCTTTCTGATTTATCTTTCGAGAAGCACCTTGACAGAGGAAAGCAGAGCCACAAAGGGTTCAAGAAGATGGAGATTGATCATCACACTGAAAAGAAGAGAGAAGGAGGAGCACAAAAGACCCCTTCCCAATGCAGGAGAAAAGGGTGCACTACTGATTCAACAAAGAGCATGTTGCCGCCATTGATGAAGATGAATGTACAAGTTGCTCCTCCACCTAATCCAAAACAAAGCAACTGCAGTTCAAGTACAAGACCAATGCAAAAAGAAACACAAAGCGACACTGATATGAAGAAGAAATTTGAATCAAGCAAGAGGAAGTTTGAGCAAAGGTTAGCAGATGAAAGGGAAGCCGAGAGACGGATTGTATTGGTAGACTTTCGTCAAATGCCTAAAGCTGCTAATGACCCTCCTGTTGCCAATCTGTGTTATAAAATCAGAAATTACTGGTTCTAATAAATCATACAGAAACACGAAGTATCTGAGAATTTTTTATAACCAGTAAATAAGATGAACAGAGATAAAATAATTTAATCTGTAAAAAACGTACCAGAATCTGGAATATTCTTATTGAAATTTTCGGAAGAAAATCAAGTCCACTGAATTCACAGTGTCCCCTTAAGGAAATTATTCCCCTCTAGTATCCGAGTTTGATTTGGAATATAACCTCCCAGGGTAAAATGATTTAATCAGTAGAGTATAGATACCAAAAACTCTACTGTCAGCGAATCAATCCACAGCAGGAAAGTACACGAAGAAAATGTGATTTAAGAAGAAGGAAGATCAGAAAATTCGTAGGAAATATTCTGAAGACTGAATGGTATTTATAGGCAAAGAATATATTCTGAAAGGTTGCAACCCTTTCAGAATTAATACGACCATTAATGAAAGGTTGCAAACTTTCAAATGGTATTGACTGTTCCTAAAGTTGCAACCTTTCAGAACAGTCATGGCGGAAATTTTGAATATAACAGAATTTAAAACGGGTCACTCGCGGATCCGAGTCGGGTCGGGTTTTAACTAAAAAAAATTGAAAACATTTCGGTTATCAACTAATTTATTGAAAATAATTTTTGGCCATTTAAATTAATTAATAAATAATTAAAATAAATTTTGTCCAAAAAATTATCTCTCGATCGATCATTTGCCAAAGCCAAAGCCAAAGCCAAAGCCGAAGCCGAAGCGAGCGAGCGACGACGACGGCGCGAGGGGGGTCCCTCTTTCCAACCCTTTTATCATTTAATAGGAGTGTTTATTCATTTAAACTCTCCTATTTTCCTTTCCATTACCGATGAGGGACTATTGCCTTTTTCAATAAAGCATTAGAGGACTTTTCAAGTTCCCAACCTTTCAAGTTCTAAACCTTTCAAATTCCTCTCCTTCCCTCTATTTCCCATCAATTCTTGCTACATACCCAACAATCCCCCACATTGATGGGGAATAGTTATAACATAGGAATGCACGGACAATTGTGTACTTTACAAGCAAGGATTAATTGCATCTGGATAAGTAGGTTTCCCCTTGGACTTTCCGTAGTGAACATATGTCGGATATACTCGGTCAATCGGTAGATGTGATATCTTTGAACCGTCGAACTTTGGTGTATACCTAGACAACCATATGTCACACAATTAACCCTTTACTGTTTATGATTCTTACGGTTGTGTTCGTTTCAGCCATGAACACCTCCTGGTTTCATGAGTGTATAGAGAAAAGGCTTTTGACATAAAATTCTCTTTGAAGCGGCTTCCACTTCACACTCACATAGGTGATTTCTAAAACGTGTTATCTCGTAGATACACTATTTGGTCATATCTACCAAACTTAGCAAATCATTAAAAACTTTAAGCTTTATTACCTCATTAACAAGCCTTAAAGTCTTAACCTTTTCCTGAACATTGTCTTCATCATGAGAATGGATTGAGTTAATTGACAATGTCGAACCGTCAGCCACAACTTTGTTTTTCTCTTTGAATCTAGCTCTTGGGATCTCCAGTCTGCTAGATAGAGTTACCGTCATGCTGACTTGTCCTAAGCCGTAAACCCATTCCCTTAGATGATCTTTCAACTGCCTCTCTCACTAGGCCTTTCGTTAGTGGATCTGACACATTATCGCTTGACTTTACATAGTCAATTGTGATAATTCCACTAGAGAGCAGTTGTCTTATGGTGTTATGTCTACGTCGTATATGACGAGACTTCCGTTGTACATAACGCTCCCTGCCCTACCTATTGCTGCTTGACTATCGCAATGTATGCAAATTGGTCCAACAGGTTTGGGCCAGAATGGAATATCCTCTAGGAAATTCCGGAGCCATTCCGCTTCTTCACCAGCCTTATCCAAAGCAATGAATTCAGATTCCATTGTGGAGCGAGCAATACATGTCTGTTTGGAAGATTTCCAAGAGACAGCTCCTCCACCAAGTATGAATACATAACCACTCGTAGATTTTACATCATTTGACCCGGTGATCCAATTTGCATCACTATATCCTTCAATCACAGCAGGATATTTATTATAAATGCAAAGCATAATGTTGTGTCCATTTTAGATAACCCAACACACGTTTCATATCCATCCAGTGAGTTTGATTCGGATTACTAGTGTACCGACTCAGTTTACTAATAGCACATGCTATATCTGGTCGTGTCCAATTCATAATATACATCAAACTTCCCAACACTCTGGCATATTCCAATTGAGAGTCACTTTGACCTTCATTCTTTTTAAATGTACAACTTAAATCAATTGGAGTTTTGACTACGTTGAAATTCAAGTAATTGAACTTATCCAATACTTTTTCAATATAATGAGATTGAGATAATGCTAGTCCCTGGGGAGTTTTGATAATCCTGACCCCTAAGATCAAATCAGCAACTCCTAAGTCTTTCATATCGAACTTGTTGGACAACATGCGCTTAGTAGCATTTATATCATCAATTTCTTTACTCATTATTAACATGTCATCAACATACAAACAAACAATGACTTCATGATTCATAACATTTTTGATGTAAACACATTTATCACATTCGTTAATCTTGAATCCATTTGCCAACATTACTTGATCAAATTTAGCATGCCATTGTTTGGGTGCTTGCTTGAGTCCATAAAGTGACTTCACAAGTCTGCACACTTTCTTTTCTTTACCAGGAACTATAAACCCTTCAGGTTGTTCCATGTAAATTTCTTCCTCTAACTCTCCATTTAAGAAGGCTGTCTTTACATCCATTTGGTGGATTTTAAGATCATGCACTGCTGCAAGTGCTATTAACATCCTAAGATGTTATCCTTGTTACTGGAGAATATGTGTCAAAGTAGTCCAGACCTTCCTTTTGTCTGTACCCTTTGACTACCAGTCTAGCCTTGTATTTGTCAATAGTCCCATCAGGTTTCATTTTCCTTTTAAAGATCCATTTTGATCCTAAAGGTTTATTTCCTGGAGGAAGATCAGTCAATTCCCAAGTGTGATTGCTTAAAATTGATTCAATCTCACTATTGACTGCTTCTTTCCAATAAGTTGACTCTGACGAAGACATAGCTGCTTTAAATGTTTGAGGCTCATTTTCAAGCAATAGTGCTACAAAATCTGGTCCGAAAGAAACAGATTTTCGTTGTCGAGTACTTCGCCTAGGTTCCTCACTAGTTAGAATATTTTCCATTGATTCTTCTCGTGGTCGTTTAGATCTTTCACTTGTTGACTCACTTTCAGTTTTATACGGATAAATGTTTTCAAAAAACTCTGCATTATCTGATTCAATTATCGTATTACATGAATCTCAGGATTATCAGATTTGTGAACCAAAAATCGACAGGCTTTACTATTCACAGCATATCCAATAAAGACACAATCTATTGTTTTGGGTCCAATTTTAACCCTCTTAGGTAAAGGAACCTCTACCTTGGCTAAGCACCCCACACTTTAAAATATTTCAAGTTGGGTTTTCTTCCTTTCCACAACTCATATGGAATTGATTGTGTTTTTTCGATGGGGTACTCTATTGAGTATTTTATTAGCTGTAAGAATGGCTTCCCCCCAAAGATTTCGCGGTGAACCAGAATTGATCATTAAGGCATTCATCATTTCTTTAATGTTCTGTTCTTCCGTTCTGCCAAACCATTTGACTGTGGTGTATAAGGTGCAGTAGTTTGATGAATAATACCATATTCCAAACATATTTCTGCAAAAGAGATTCATATTCTTCCACCCCTATCACTCCGAATCATTTTTATCTTTAGATTTAATTGGTTTTCCACTTCATTTTTGTATTGCTTAAATGCATCAATTGCTTCATCCTTACTATTAAGCAAGTATACATAACAAAATCGAGTGCAGTCATCAATAAAAGTTATAAAGTACTTTTTTCCACCACGAGATGGTGTGACTTCATATCGCATATATCTGTGTGAATTAAGTCTAAAGTTTTAGAATTTCTTTCAACAGACTTGTAAGGATGTTTAACAAACTTACTTTCCACACAAATTTCACATTTCGACTTATCGCATTTAAAATCAGGCAATACTTCTAAATTAACAATTTTCGCAAGGCTTTGTAATTAACATGTCCCAAACGGGCATGCCATAAATCACTTAACTCCAATAAGTAAACAGAAGCAGAATTTTTATTGATACTGTCAATAACCATTACATTTAGTTTGAAAAGACCCTCATTGAGATAGCCCTTTCCTATGAACATTTCATTCTTACTTATTACAGCTTTATCACTAACTAGGACACACTTAAACCCGTTCTTAACGAGTAGTGCAGCAGAAACTAAATTCTTCCTAATAGTAGGGACATGCAGAACATTGTTTAAAGTCAACACTTTGCCGGATGTCATTTTCAACATTACTTTCCCAGTTCCTGCAATCCTTGCTGTTGCTGTGTTTCCCATGAATAAATCTTCATCGTACTCAGCAGGAGTGTACGTTGCAAAGGCTTCTTTTGCAGAGCAAATATGTCTAGTAGCACCTGAGTCGAGAAACCACTCCTTGGGATTTCCAACTAAGTTACATTCTGATATCATTGCACACAAGTCATCTGCATCTTCCATCTTTTCCACGATGTTTGCTTGACTTTTGCCTTTGCCTTTGTTTTTGTCCTTTCTTGGAGCATGACAATCAGAAGATCTATGACCAGCCTTGCCACAATTATAACAGTTGCCTTTGAATTTCTTCTTGGCCTGTTCTGACTTCTGCCCGTTGGACTTCTTTCTCTTTTTGTCTTTGGTAGGAGCTTCTTCAACAATATTAACTCCAATGATTGTTGAACTCTTACGCGACTTCTTTTCGGCATTTCTGTTATCTTCCTCAATCTTGAGACGAATCACAAGATCTTCAAGCTTCATTTCTTTACGCTTGTGCTTTAGATAATTCTTGAAATCATTCCACGAAGGAGGCAACTTCTCGATCATTGCAGCCACTTGAAAAGCTTCATTTACTACCATATCTTCAGCAATCAGATCATGGAGAATAAGTTGAAGTTCCTGCACTTGTGATCCAACAGTTTTACTATCTGCCATTTTATAGTCTAAAAACTTTGCGACCACAAACTTTTTCAAGCATGCATCTTCTGTCTTATATTTCTTCTCAAGTGCATTCCACAACTCTTTTGAAGTTGTTATTGCACTATAGACATTATATAAGTCATCCTCTAAAGCACTCAAAATGTAACCTTTACATAGGAAGTCTGACTGTTTCCATGCTTCAACAATCATAAATTTTTCCCTGTCTGGCATATCATCAGCAGGGATTGGAGTATCTTCATTTGTAAATTTCTGCAGACCAGAGTGGTAAGCCAGAAAAATACTCGTTGCTGCCATCCTTTGAAATTCACACCTGTGTATTTACCCGGTTTCTCTGCTTGTGATACAAGAGGTCGGGTTGGTGCAGCAACAGCCACTGTCACACCAGTGTTTTTCCATTTCTGATAAACAAAATTGATATAATATAAGTAAGCAATAAATTATAATTGCAGACTTCAGGAGATAAAATCACAAAGATTTTTGTCTCCACCAGAAACACAGATTTAATAATTTCCTTAAGATTGTTGCCAATCTGTGTTATAAAATCAGAAATTACTGGTTCTAATAAATCATACAGAAACACGAAGTATCTGATAATTTTTTATAACCAGTAAATAAGATGAACAGAGATAAAATAATTTTGTCCAAAAAAAACGTACCAGAATCTGGAATATTCTTATTGAAATTTTCGGAAGAAAATCAAGTCCACTGAATTCACAGTGTCCCCTTAAGGAAATTATTCCCCTCTAGTATCCGAGGTTTGATTTGGAATATAACCTCCCAGGGTAAAATGATTTTAATCAGTAGAGTATAGATACCAAAAACTCTACTGTCAGCGAATCAATCCACAGCAGGAAAGTACACGAAGAAAATGTGATTTTAAGAAGAAGGAAGATCAGAAAATTCGTAGGAAATATTCTGAAGACTGAATGGTATTTATAGGCAAGAAGAATATATTCTGAAAGGTTGCAACCCTTTCAGAATTAATACGACCATTAATGAAAGGTTGCAACTTTCAAATGGTATTGACTGTTCCTGAAAGTTGCAACCTTTCAGAACAGTCATGGCGGGAAATTTTGAATATAACAGAATTTAAAACGGGTCACGCGCTCCGAGTCGGGGCGGGTTTTAACTAAAAAAAATTGAAAACATTTCGGTTATCAACTAATTTATTGAAAATAATTTTTGGCCATTTAAATTAATTAATAAATAATTAAAATAAATTTTGTCCAAAAAATTATCTCTCGATCATTTGCCAAAGCCAAAGCCAAAGCCAAAGCCAAAGCCGAGCGACGACGACGGCGCGAGGGGGGTCCCTCTTTCCAACCCTTTTATCATTTAATAGGAGTGTTTATTCATTTAAACTCTCCTATTTTCCTTTCCATTACCGATGAGGGACTATTGCCTTTTTCAATAAAGCATTAGAGGACTTTTCAAGTTCCCAACCTTTCAAGTTCTAAACCTTTCAAATTCCTCTCCTTCCCTCTATTTCCCATCAATTCTTGCTACATACCCAACACCTCCTGCTCCCAAGCGTTGTTGGAATAGGAAAAGGTGTTGAAGATTATGATGATTCGAGTTGTTATAAATTTCTCACCAAAATATTTGTTCTTACTTTTTGTCTTGTAATTTTGGAGAGTATCATCAGTATTTACTTCATTTTTTAATCTAGTGTGGGGTATGCCCATTCTATATATGAATGATCTTTTACTCTGAAATAGAAAAAGTACATTCATAAAAGTAGCTCGTAGGATCAATCAAGTATTCATTCCCTTCTCATATTATACATGTTGATTATTTGGCTTTGATGTGGTTCCTCATTACTATTTGGGCTCCAAAGGGGTCGTTGCCCTCTTTCATTTGAATAAATGCATTACTTTGCATGTCATCCTTTTTCTCAGAGTTGCTTCATTATTATCTTTATCCTCTTAAAGAATATCAATAGTTTTACTCTTCCTGAGAGTTGAAACCCCTCATGATTTAGCATGTCTTTCTTTGTTTATTTTTATTAGTATTTAATACTTAATAACTAGAAGTAGATTTCATACCTCTGCGAGCAGATTAGTTTCAAATTTGAGAAATATTATAAGCTCAAGGAGATGTTTAACAGGCAAAACCATTTACTAAGTTTAGATCAAATTTTCTATTCCTAACTGTAGTTAGTGGAGTTCGTACAGCATCAAGGATTATCAGAATTAAAAGCTCACAAAAGCTGGCTCCTCTGAGCTGACACAGTGTTCAAATAGTTCAGCACCATTAAGGGCCCGTTTGGATGGACTTAATAAAAGCAGCTTTAAAAAAGTACTTTTGAAAGTGCTGAAACTTATTTTTAAAATAAGCAGTTATCGTTGGATAAAAGTGCTGAAGTTGTTATGCCCCAAACGTGAAAAGGGAAAAATAGAAAAAGAGATGTTAGGGTTATATGGGTAATTTGGAGATTGTATAAAAATATTAAGGGAAAAACATAAAATGTGGTCAACTTAAAACAGCTTATAAGCTTAAAAAAAAAAGCACCTCTACCCCAACTTTTAACTTTTGGCTTAAAATAAGTTTTTTTTGAACTTAAAATAAGCTATTTTGAGTATTGCCAAACAGTCAAATAAGTCAAAAATCAGCTTTTAAGTCAGTTTGACCAGCTTTTAAGCTGAGCCAAACAGGCTCTAAGATTCCTGATCATAAGAAAAAGCCAGGCATGCATACTTCCATCGCACAATATGGTTGAACTTCCCTATGGATGAAGATGTTACTTTGAGGACATGTCCCAAGGTAAATTATCTTTGAATCCGAGTCTTAAATCTTTTTGATGATTAGGAATTTAGTTATTGTAAATTTTTATCTTATGGTTT
The DNA here is from genome assembly GCA_027705065.1 of Solanum peruvianum. NCBI lineage: Eukaryota > Viridiplantae > Streptophyta > Magnoliopsida > Solanales > Solanaceae > Solanum > Solanum peruvianum. The sequence goes on from JAKWJD010001755.1 coordinate 78,038,778, forward strand.
AGTCACACTCTCCCTTACACTAGTACTTATGCAATCAGGATGGTATTGGATCCTCTGGTCTCACCATCTGCTAACCTGCCTGAGTTTAAAAGTTCCAATCTCGAATATACATAAGGCTACTTAATTTACAAATCTTGTAATAGCATACATATATTCATGGCTGAACACGTTAAACAATTTAATTTGCTGTCACCAAAAACCTCTGTGTAGAAGAGCTGCACTCCTTGATGCCAACATGCTAAAGCTGTCTATTAAAACATAGTAAATAAAATTTTCCATTGTCAATCTTCAATCAGGTTATGTACATCTTGTTTGTGGGATTCGTGGGAGGAAAAGGCAAGGCAAAATAATGTTTAAGAAGTGTTAGAACAAATCCCATTTAGATGTAAGAAAGGCACAATCTTCTTCATTTAGACTGAGCAGCAGATTCATGGAAACTTTTAACAACAGAGATCAAACGGCTCTACACTAAATCTTCATATAGGTTCAATGTTCAAGATGATATTTACACCAACACCTAACATCACAACACATTTGCACTGACAAAATTCTAGCTCTTAAATTTAATAATCATAAATGAATATAATCAGTCCATACAACAAACTTCATGATTTTAGCAACTTACAACTTTGGGTCTAAATTTGCTATCCTTGTGTTTGCTGGAGATGAAATCTGAAAAAAAATAAATAGCTTAGTTCTCAGTTTAATGGCAACATCGCAGCACATCAAATCAAACCCAATGTTTTTGATTAACAGACACAAAACAAATCAATTTCAAAAAGACAAAGGATCCCATGATAATGCTAATAAACAGAGACTACTATTAAGTCGTTGAATTGGGGTTCCATAAATGATGTACTCTTCCATATAATGTATTAACAAATGTGTCAACACCAGTTGGGAATCTTCTTGCAGCGATTGAGATCTAAATGCTTATATTTCTTCCCTCGATAGCAATCATACAAGGCAGCAAATAAGTTAACAACTGCAACTTTGTGGAGAAGAGAAACACTTATGAAAACAGTACACTCTACATAACCAAAAGGCAAAAGCAATAAAGAAGGAAATGTAAATTACTATAATCCAGACCATAGAATGAGCATCAACTTTAATTGAAACAAAATGAACTACAGGTTTCATTAATCAGATTCAGAATAGTACTAAACCAAAGGTTTACATATCAAGTAATTTGATTTACATAACCAATCCTAACATTCAACAAAGATTCCTAAGCCCTTTCTCCACGAATCCTCCTAGCAAGCTGAATATCCTTGGGCATGATAGTTACCCTCTTTGCATGGATTGCACAGAGATTGGTATCTTCAAAGAGCCCAACGAGGTAGGCCTCGCAGCCTCTTGTAGAGCAGCCACAGCACTGCTCTGAAACTCAGATCTGTTTTAAAGTCCTGAGCAATTTCCCTCACTAGCCTCTGAAATGGGAGCTTCCTGATCAACAACTCGTTGACTTTTGGTATTCCTGATTTCTCTTAGAGCCACAGTTCCTGGCCTGAAACGGTGAGGCTTCTTCATCCTCCGGTGGCCGGAGCTGACTTTCTGGCAGCCTTGGTGGCTAGCTGCTTCCTTGGAGCCTTTCCACCAGTTGATTTACGGGCAGTTTGCTTGGTACGAGCCATATCGATCGAATGCTAAGATGAAGTAAGAATTGAGACAAGCTTTGACTGTGCAAAAATGGCGAATTTGAGGGATATTATATAGGAGTAAAGTAGGAGGGAATCATATGAAATTTTGAAATTTTGGGCTGTGAAATTGTAAGTTAATGATAGCCGTTGGATTATAAAGATTTAGTGTGGGACGGTCGATATCTCACAAGCAAATGTTTGCTAGGATACCAATCTGCGTGCTACTTTATTAACAAATAGATATTTGCCACGTGGATTTTCATTTTTCGCTTTATTTTTGGGCCAACTGGTTAGTGACAAAAAGAAAAAATAAAACAACGCTTTCAATTATATATATTAAAATATTTAATTTTTATATAACAAATATAAGTATATTTTTATTTTAAAAAGGGAGTCAAAGTACAAAAAAATATATACTGACTATATATTATTATACATCCATACTAGAAATATATATGATAAATCAATATTATAAGTCTTTTGCAAGTCATTCCATATTAAATTTGAATTTAGAGCTGTTAGAGATTGTGAATGCACGACTATAAAAAGGGATGTGGTAGTTACCCGTTATAGTCTAAAGATCGGTAAGTCCTTTACTTTTTGATTGTTTATTGCTTCATTATGTATTTCAATTTTCTACTGAGCAAAATGAAATCAATTTTTTGTCTCTCCTGATGTTTCAAGTAAACATGTGGCTCGATTAGCCAAGAGAAAATGATAGAATACAAACTCCAAATTTGTTACGACTTTGTTAAGTGATATTGATATCATGCCAAAACGAAAAAAGTGAAGGAACCAGTCAACTTAGTCTATTGGGATAAGTTGTGTTACAGCCACATACTTGCTACAAATCTAAAAAATACACCTGATTCAATATCTTCTGAATAATTGGTAGATAAATAAATTAATATGTTTCATACAATACTTACCTTAACCTAATAAGCTAATATCACATTACTCTCTTCGTTTATTTTTATTTGTTATATTTTAGTTTTCAAGAGTCAACTTTGATCAACATCTCTACGATACTAAATAACGAAATAATAAAATATTACTCACGATAATGTTATATACTTTTATTTATCGATCAATCATTAAATTTTTCTTGTTAAAATTAATGAATAAAAAGATATAAATCTTTGATTCTTCGCCTCACTATCGTTAAGTCAAGAGCTTTACTTTGCTCTTTTATGAAAAAGTTCTAGTAAAATTCTATCACTAATTATTATTCTTTTGTCATTATAACATTAATTAATAAATAATTTTTTATATAAATTAAATAATAACAAAAGTCGAATAAATGAATTCTTTTTATATCTGCATCTTCATTGACATATTAGGAGAGAAAAATTCAACCCCTAAGGAATGATTAAAATTATTTCTCTTTCTAATTTTTTTTTTATCTTGAATGGACGGAATACTTATTGGGATTTCATTACGAATGCCAAGTCAAACTTTAATATCAAAGTATGCGACTCACCATTTGGAGACGAAGACTTATTGATTTGCGAATAATTTACAGATTACCATCGAAAGAATTGAACTTATGTGTGTATTTCTTTTAGTTGTATAAATACTCTTTCATATAGGCACTAGCTATGGCTTGAGCGTACTTTGATCGATCTGTTTGGAAAGTCCCCTAGTAATTGGAATTGATGTAATTATTAGGATAGTTTTTACCATCATACTAATTACACGGTCTAGTAATTACACTGACTTGTTTGGTTGCCACAATGTAATTACACATGTCCAGTTTAACAATCATAGAAATATATTAAATTTACAAAATTAAAATTATTTATTTAAAATTTGTACTATACAAATAAAAACTTTATAATTATTTAAAGTAAATATTTATAAGAGCTATATTCTTTTTGGGAATATATTGCATAATAAATATATGATCTTAACTAATATTATGAAAAATTATTAATTTATATTATTTTTTTTCAAATTAATATATTTCAATAGAATTGATCAATAAAACTGAAAGTATGAAGTTTTTTCGAACATCGTGAAATGCATGTTTGATAAAAATTAATATATAAATAATATGTCATAAATTATTAAATATTCGACAAAAAATATCAATCTATCAAGTCTAATTAAAAAATGACTTGCAATGTGAATTTAATATTACTACAACAAATGAAACCAAAAATATAACACAACTTATAAATTCAAAACAAAAAATTTAACATAATACTCTTATAACAAATTTAAACACAGCATACATAAATATGATTTTTTTTTAAAAAAAAACATAAGTCTATAACCTTACTTAGCAACAAATTCTATTTTAATTTAAAAGTTAGAATACTAATAAAATTATACTAATGAGAAATAAGCATGAAATAAAGAAATTAGATAATACAAAAAAATTGCATAGTATCACGTAAAGTTAGGTTGAGAACAAGAAAAAAATGAAATATAATAATATAAAATAATAAATAAACTTGTAGAAATTTTTAGAATAATAAAAATAATAATAGAACTAGAAGTAATAGAAGTGAATTTTTTTTTTTAAAAAAAAACAATCAAAATAAAATTACAAAAATAATAATTAAAAAGTAATCAGCCATGTAATTAGCAATTCACAGCTTCTGCATGTAAAAAGGAGAGTGTAATTACCCCCTACCAATTACAACAGTTACCTGCTGACCAAGTAATTACCCTGTCTAATCAAACAGGACAGACAATATAATTACACCAATTACACCAAATCCAATTATCAATGTGTTCGTCCAAACATGCCCCAAGTAATTCTAGTGGATTTTTTAGGCTTGAAGAGCATGGGTTGAGCTCGTCGTGTCAACGTAACAGAGATGTAATTGAACTTCATTTAACTCATATAATCTAACTATGCATAGATGAAAAAGTGCACAAACGTACAAACAGAGAGGTTGCAAAATGCAACTCTGAGAATCCACAAAACTCTTCTAAACAAATTACTGAAAGTTGCACTATATTACATACAGTAAGTTCACTCTTGCAATGTAAAGAAGACATAACAAATTTATATACACTGCTTATTACAACAGGAAAAGTGAAGTGATGAAGGATCAGAGAAAGATTATTTACAACAGAAATTGGAAGGAGACTGGAGCTCTACGTCCTTCAAACGACTTAGAGTGAATTTCGCCTTCCATAGGTCCTTGTCACAGCTCCAGATGGATCAGAAATGTGATTGTTTTCCTTTTCCTTTAGTGAATGTACCATCCAACAACCGTCCCTCCAATATGTATAGAATACTTCACGGACATGTGAAACTTTCCAAGCATCAGCACCTAGTTTGTCTGGACGCAGCGTCATGATAAATTCATCAGGCATGTCAAAGAATTCAAGAACCTTCAGATTTAGGAGGCACTCTATTCCAGTTGGCACGGTCTCAAGCAAAGCACATCGCTGGATAACCAGCTTCTCAAGATGAGGTACTGCACCTTCCCCGATTGTCACCTGCCTTAGTCCTTCCAACTTGTCCAAATTTAAAAGCTTAAGCCTTTGAAATTTGCCTTGCTCAAAGTACAGTTCCCTTCCGGGTATCCTACAAGAAATTCAAGATGGACAAGATTGGGCAAATCTTGGAGATATTTCAGTGGATCTCTGATAAATGACCACCTGAAGTAATTTTGACTAAGGAATTAAGATCTTGAATCCACGCAGGCAACTTAACAATGTGTCCTGTCAATACAGGCGCTGAAGAAGGGGGGAGAGATGACATGTAAGAAAGATCAAGTATCTCATGCTCTTCCACCGATTTAAGATTTAAAGACTCAAGCTTGCGGAGCTTTTGAATTGATGAGCACACTGTCCTCCCATCTTCTTTTCTCAACTTCAGAATACAAAGTCGTCTCAGTTCACCCAACATTCCTACTTCTCTAAGTATGCCACTGCCAGGGGTTGCCTCAATATAAACAAGTTTCTGCAAGGCTCTCAAAGCTCCAATTCCTCGGAAAGCCTTAAAACCTGGTGAACAGTTGTAAGGAAGATACGAATAGGATACATGGCTATAGACTAAAAGGTGACGGAGATTTTCAAGTTTTAAAATCTCCACAGGCAACTCAGTGACATGTGTCTGCTTGAGATCTAATATTTCTAGCTGTTTGAGTCTTCCAATGGATCTCGGAAGTACTTTCACATTGGTATTCCTCAAGCTTAAATACCTTAAGTGAAACAATTGGAAGACTGTCTCTGGAATCATTTTTAGAGGAGCTCCTCTCAAATCTAAAACCCTTAGCATCCGGGAGCTACCAAGCACTTGACTTATGCAAGACAAGGACTGTGGATCTGCTACACCAAATGTAAGCAAAGAGCGAAGTTTAGTGACTGACCTTTTCACTTGTAGGTTCCCCAACATGCCATGCATTGAAAGCCGTCGAGTTTTTTCAGGCCACAATTTATTATGCTCATCAACTGTTGCAGTAAAGTTATCATCTCTTGATTTTGATAGAATAAGCTCGCGGTACAGATCATGAATCCTACCCAATTTCATGCTACCGTCATCATTGTACTGCACAGGATGGATCAAGCTTCTGTTGATGAGCTCATTGAGATAGCCGTCTGCAACGTCTTCAACTGTCCTCCGTTCTTTTTGTTTTACAAATCCTTCCGTTATCCACCGGTAGATCAGTGTATTGCGCTCAATTAGATAATCCTCAGGATAAATGCTCAAATACAGGAAGCATGGCTTAAGATAGTAGGGAAGATCATTGAAACTGAGTAACAAACTATTCTCATACTCTCAAATTTGTCATTGCTATCCAGTTCAGGGCCAAGGCGTGATTAAGCATTCCCCATTCCCTATTGTCCTAATTTGTCCCTGTTCTTTGTAGCCAAAACCCCACCAACGGCCACAATAGCCAGCGGCAATCCACCACATTTTTTCAAGATGTTCCTTGAAATGCTCTCCAATGTGAAGGACATGAAAAGCCATGAAATGCCTTTTGGCAGAAAAGAGTCCATGACTCTTCAGTAGACAAGGGTTTCACCTCATAAACATAGCCATTGGTCTCTATGCTACAAAAGGAAGCCACATCCAAAAGACGTGTAGTGAGGATAACACGACTTCCGTCATTCACATCAGGCAATGCATATCTGATGGCTTCCCAAGCTTGAATGCTCCAAACATCATCAAAAACTAGCACATATGTTCTTGATTGCAGGAATACTTTGGCAATTGTTTTTAGCCTGTTACTACTCATGGTGTTTAGACCTTCAGGTGCTGGCTGCTTCACTTCATCGTAGAGCTGTTGAATCATATCTTTCAAAACTTCCTCAACCTTGAAGGACTTGGAAACTGTTATCCAAGCAAGACTATTGAAGTTTTTCTTGACTGTTGCATCCTCATACACTTTCTTAACCAGGGTGGTCTTTCCTGAACCTCCCATTCCCACCACCGAAACCACCTTAAGTCTAGGATCATCCTCCACGAGCCAACCGATTAGCTGCTGTGTGGGATTTTCAATGCCCACAAGCTCAGCTTCTTCTAACAATAATGCATCACCTCTGCGATCATTTGCAGCATCGTAGGCATGGTTGGAATTTGAACCTTGCTCCGGGACATAAAGTTTGTAACGATACCTCTGATGGCCCATTGCAATATTGTCAACTCTTGATTTGATGGCTTGGATTTCAACGACAAGTTTATGGCGGAATTTGATGTTTCTGATTGAGAAAACCAATTTAGCAATGAAACAACAAGATCCACGATAGTGATGATCATACGACAAGAGCATGGACTCATCAAGAACATCCTCAATGTCATTAGCAACATCTCTCACTTGCCTAACCCAAACTTTGACCTCAGAATCTCCCTCTTCGAAAGCATCAGCCGCACCTAGAAAGGCTATCATTCTCTCCAATTCATCTTTGATATACTGTATATCATGCTTGACTCCCTGAAGCAATATTGCTTCTTCAGCTAATAAGTTTGTGAGTTTGTCAAGTATGAAAACGACAGCACAGTCTGCCATCTCTACCTGATCTTCACAAGTGCCTATGCTCATCTCTTTTTGTAATGAAAATAAAAACTGCCCCATCTTCCTGGTAATTCTTTTGAAGAGGCAAAACTCAAAACAAAAACAAGTCAATATTGGAAATATTATATATTGTGGTCCCCTGATTAGGCATTCACTGAAGCTGCACTCCTTTATGCATTAACAAGACCTTGGACAGACTAGACTAAGAAATTTCAGAACAATTACTCAGAAAGTTTTAGCAAACACAAGTAATTAGGTCAAATTACAAGGAATTTCTCTGGAAATTCTGGGAACTCCTTATTAAACTAATATCTAAACTTACTCTGGCTGTCTTCTACCAGTGTTTGACTCAACAAAAGGATATATATTATTTTTGTTAGGTAAAGTCTCAAATATTCTCTAACAAAAGCGACTCTGTATTCAGGTAAGAGCGAGTACTTATCACTCCACCACAACTCTGATCGGTAACAAAAGCATATAGAAGCTAAAGATAAAAACTTACTTAATCTGATGGAGCAGCTCTTCTAGGTTACCAAAAATTAGCAGAGGGAGAAGAGATAACAGACTTGATGATAAGTATGTGGCTCCAAATGTTACCTTAGTTGGTATGTGTCACAAAGTCAATAAAGTTTCAAGTGATGAAGAACATTCAATATTCTCAATTGTTGAGTGGGAAAATGACTCATCACCAATTCTATGTTTGTTTGTTTGTTTGATTTTTACAAATAGTAAGTATAGAAGTTGACAGACACTTGTGTACATGTAAATGATTTGACATCTCATTATTTAGTCAATCAAGTCACCAATAAACTGAACAAGACAATATCAAAATGAACTTCAGTAGAACCAAATGAACTGAGTTTGTTAGAAAGAGCTATACTACTAACGTATCTAGCGATTTTTCAGCGCGAATTAAGATGAGTGCGGAACCAAAAGGGGCAACAATTTTTTTTTGAATTTCCAAAGGGTATATAAATTTTAATAAACCAAAACGGTAAAATCGCTTCCGCGGGCAGCGATTTACTTCAATTGAAAAAGTAAAATCGCTCCCAGCAGCGATTTTGCAAAAAGTTTTTTTTTTCTTACAAATCCTGCTGCCCGGCAGCGATTTGTAAAAAAAATTTTTTTTTTTTAAAAAACATAAATCGCTTGCCTAGGCAGCGATTTACAAAAAAAAAAAAAAATTTTATACATAAACCGCTGCCTAAGGCAGCGATTTTACCCAAAAAAAAATTTTTTTTTTGGGTAAATCGCTGCCTTAGGCAGCGTTTTAAGTATATTTTAAAAAAAAAAAAAATTGTTATTAAAAAATGTTAACTTATCTATATAATTTATAAGAAAATATACATTATTTTAAAAAAAATAAAAATAACTAATATTTTTCTTTCTAAAAAAATATATTATATTAAATTTAATTTAAATAATATTTGAATTCAATAATTATTTTTAATAAATAAAAAATTTAAGGGAGAAAAATTATTTAAATATTTTTTTAACACACAATTTATATACTTTATATTAAGAAAATTTAAATAATTTTCTCCCTTAAATTTTTTATTTATAAAATTAATTATTTGAATTCAAATATTATTTAAATTTAAATTCAATATAATATATTTTTTTTAGAAAGAAAATATATTTAGTTATTTTTATTTTTTTAAAAATAATGTATAGTTTTCTTATAAATTATATAGATAAGTTAACATTTTTTAATAACAAAATTTTTTTTTTTTAAAAAAATACATAAAACGCTGCCTAAGGCAGCGATTTACCCAAAAAAAAAATTTTTTTTGGGTAAATCGCTGCCTTAGGCAGCGTTTTATGTATAAATTTTTTTTTTTTTTTTTAAAATGTAAATCGCTGCTAGGCAGCGATTTACATCAAAAAATTTTTTTTTTTTGTTAAATCGCTGCCTAGGCAGCGATTTTACATAAAAAATTTTTTTTTTTTTTTAAATGTAGGCAGCGATTTATGTTTTTTTTTTTTTAAAAAAAATTTTTTTATAAATCGCTGCCGGGCAGCGATTTGTAAGAAAAAAAACTTTTTGCAAAATCGCTGCTGGGGCAGCGATTTTACTTTTCAGTTGAATAAATCGCTGCGCTGCCGCGCGGAGCGATTTTAACCCGTTTTGGTTTATATAAAATTTTATATACCCTTTTGGAAATTCAAAAAAAATTGTTGCCCTTTTGGTTCCGCACTCGAATTAAGATTTGGTTTGTACTAATATAAAAATAAAACAATTATTATATTTAGAATTTTTAAAGTTGAAATTATGATCTTGTTTAATCATTTATTATTAAAAAAAAGATACTATTTGAATGTTTTTTTTAAAAAAAATATATGGTTTATACATAAGTTGGAAAATTGTGAAGTTGCGAGTTGAAAATAAAGATAAGCTGTTTGCTAATAATACTTAGCTGTTGGAATGTACTTTTTCTTAATCAAACATGAAATATAATTCAATGTGCTTATTTTTTTATTATACAAAAATAACAAATTTGGAAAAGAAATATAGAGAAAGTGAAAAAGATGAATTTTCAAAAACAACTAAAGTTTTGTTTACAATTTTCATGGCCAGCGGTTGATTTTCAAGTAAAGTGAAAAAAATTGGGAAAAAAAATTCATTGCCAAACAAATTAATAATATTAGACTTCTCAAATATATCATCTCCCTTGGTATAAAACCACAAATTATGTTGTTAGTAGCTTGGTCGAAAGAGAAAATCATTATAAATGGCTCTACTCCGAATCACAATAATTTATTATACAAAATTTTATTTTGAAAAAAACGATTTTTATATCTCAAACTCGAGAGCGCCTAATTTGGAGTTAATTGCAAATGCGATTTTTTTTGATTTGTTTGAAAAATTTTTTTAAAAAACCATTTTTTTTTTCTTTTTTATTTTCTTCGTTTCTAATTTCTGGAAGTTCTTTCAAGGCAGTTTCTAGGTTTTCAAAAAACCATTTTGGCATCTCCGTATTTATTTATTGGCTCGTGGGCATAAGATTGTTCCTCTTTCCTTTTCCACATCCTCCCCTTTTTTCTTAATTATGAAATTAAATTATATCAAAACGAAGTGACAAAGTCTATTGTTCCCGAACCTGTTTGTAGTTTTCTATTGTTGGCAAAAACCAAAAAGAAAAAACGGTTCGTAGTTGAATGAAAAAATAAATGGATGCATTTGGGGGCGGGACAAAATTTATGACAAAATGATGTTATCAGAGAAAAACGTATGGGGAAAAAAGAAAAAATAGCAAACTAGGCAAAATAACGAACGGAGGAAAAAGGGCACTACTTTAAAAATATTAGAGAAAGGGGCATTATTTGAAAAGAATAGGTATCCAGGAAAACCCCGCGTTGATGTCCCTAAAAAAAAAATATTGACATGTCCTATGTATATCCATAATTCATTTTTTCCCAAATTATTTTAATTTTAAAAAAAATCAAAATATGCAAATTTTTCCCATATCTCTCTCTTCCATAGTTATCACATAAGTAAAAAATATAAAATTCTCTCTCCATATTTTCATGTTCATATTACTATTCAACCTTCAAATCCTTCTTCTCTTCAACTCCAGTTTTTTTATTATATTCTACCGAAATATTTTTTTTATCTTCAAAATTTTGATTAACACAAATTTTTCTAATTAAGGTATTTTTATCGTTTCTTCTTTTTTTTTTTTTTTTAATTTATTTAAAAATGTAACCGATTAGAAAATTAAGTGATTCTTATTTTTGTTTGAAATATTTTCTCTCTTGATTTTCTCCCTATTACTAATGAGCCCTCTTAAATGTTAAAATATTGACATTTTAAAAAGTTTTCCAAAAAAAATACTTACCATTCTACTACACCAATTACCAAAAGAAGACACACTAAACATGATAATATTATTTTTCTATTTTGTGTTTGAAATCCTAGCATAGGTTGGTAGTTGGTAATGTGTCACAAACTCACAAAGTCAAATGCATGTCAAGTGATCAAGAATTGTATATAGAAGTTTACATGCACTTTATGTGGCATTTGCAAATATTGTTTGTCTATATGTGATGATTTAGTCAATCAATTGTTGTTTGATTTTATTTTCATGTATGTTTAATAATCAAATCAAATTGATAACAACGAAATAACAAGTGATATTACAAGTGAATAATGAATTGGCTCCAACGAAGGATACAAACCAAAGCTGCAAACTACATCCAAACAACTTAATTATGCATGAGTCTATGGCTCGTTTTTTTCGGGAACAAGTTCATATGGGATTAATAATCGTAAGATTAACTATTACAAGATTGTTATTTCATTTGTAGGATAAAATAACATCACAATTTCAAATAATTTATTCTGTTATTTAAACACGAGATAAATTCATTTTTAAATTAATCTTGAAATTAGTTATCTCTAGTCCTTATACCAAACAATCCCTAAAAGACTCTCATCCAATCGAATAGTTTGAAACTATTGTTACCTCAGGTTTCAAAGTAACATAATCTTATAACATATAGGAAAAGGAAAAAATAATTTTGAAAAGGTAATGCTTAAATGCTCAGAAAATTTGGTCAGAATCTTATTTTTTTCTCATTTTTTAATCAAAAGATATAAAAGTTAAAAGCGTTAAAATGTTCAAAAAAGAAATAATATAAGTGTGAAACTCCCTCCGTCTCATTTTATACGTCAAGTTTTTACTTTACATTTGCATTAAGAATTGATGTAACTCTTTACCTTCTATCCTTATTTAATTTTTTGTAACTAAAGTTTTCAATCCATTAATATGAATTAATTAATTTTGATTAATTAATTTAACCATTGAACATGAATCATTTACTTAGTTTTTCTAAGTTGGTCATATGTGTATTTTCGAGGCTAATAATTCACAAGGGTAAAAAAGAAACAATATGATAATTTATGCATTGATTTTATGAAATAACAATATTATGGATCAATTATTTATTGAAATGGATGACATATAAAATGAGATGGAAGAGTATACTATTTAACAATTTTGATCAAATTCTGGCCAAAAGTATTTTTCCTTTGTAAACTTGTGGGCAATCCTAACAATTTTGGAAAGAGAAGTGTTAAATGGCCAGAATTTGATTAAAAAAATAAAAAACTTATAATATTTTTTTCTTTTAAAAAAATTGATATTTTTTTAATTTATAATTAAAATATATTAAAATTAAAAAAGATAAAATTATTTTAAAAAGTGAAATAACATAGAAAAAATATCATTCTGACTAAATGGATTTTTTGGTTTCTAAATCTTTATAAGAGGAGTTTGATGATTAGGTCTTTTTATTATACTTTAAACAAATTACTTTCTTTTCTTTTCATAAATGTTGTTCTTGTTCGAGTGAGCGTGAGAAGAATGAATATTGAAAAAAAATTTATGAGTTGTTTTAAGATCTAAGCAAGTAGCCTGATGAAATAAACTATTTATATTTAGACAATAAAAAAATTAGTACATCTTTATTTTCGGGGATAAAATTTGGTTTATATTTAAACATACTATAGCTTTATAGATAGTATCATAGGGAAAATATAATAAAAATATATTAAATTAATGTATGTTTAATCATAATCAATTGAAGTGAATATATATCTTCTTCTTTTTTCACTATTAAAAAATAGAGTTTAAAATCTTAAAAAATCACTCAATTTTTAAAATTTATCTAATAAAGTTATTAAACATTATTTTTTATCAATAAAATCACTCAACTTATATATTTATATCAATACAATCCCTCGATAAATTTATCATAATAAAGAAGTTTGAAATGACAAAATAATTTTTATTTTATATCTAATTTACAAATATAATGTATGCGGTACTTCATTTTTCTCGTACAAATATCATGATATATTGCAAATTTAAGTACATAAAAATATTATAATAGCTATGTCACTAATTAAGTTTGTCCATAAAAACTTCTTAATAAATTTTTCATTTTATTTATTTGCGGGATTCATATTTATGTATTATTTTGTCATGTCAATTTTTTTTTAATGACAAATTTAGTCTAATGATTTTATTGATATAAAAAATAAAATTGAATGATTTTATTGATACAACATAAAGTTTAATGATATTATTAGACAAATTCTCATTGAAAAGGTTAATTTTATAGAAAGTTTCTTAAAAAAATCCTAATCCTAAAACTTATCAGAAAAGGAAAAAGAAGTTTTTCTAAGGATGATTTGATGAGTTAAATTTGTGGGCAGTCCTAAACAACATAGGAAAAGGAAAAAATAATTTAGTAAATTTGTGGGTAGACCTAAACATATCGGAAAGGGTTTAAATTTCTAAAAATCGTACCATTCAAAAATGGAAATTATTGAAAAACGGTAAATTTTGTAGCACTCCTAGCCATAAAAGATTAAGAAAAGTTTCCAAAAAAATGTTATAAGAAAGGGTTTGATGAGTTTAAGTTTCTTATTACACTTTTAACAAATTACTTTCTTTTCCTCTCATAATTGTTGTTCTTGTTTGAGTGAGAAGAATGGATATTGAAAGAGTTTTCATGAGTTGTTACAAGATTCAGCAGCAACCTGATGATATTTTCGACTTGATCGAATCAGCTCTACGTGTTGGTGCATTCAAGTATCAGCCACAGTTTGAAAAACGCAAAGCCAGGATCATCAAGTTCCTCATGAATCCCTCAATGACATCAACTGATGATGAAGGGGAGGAGGAGGTTATGGAGGACAATGTTGGTGATCAAGATAGCGTCGAAGAGCCTGAGAAAGAAGAAGATGGGGGGTTAGGAACACAACAAATAACTGCAGAAAGCAACAAACCCTTGTTGAGGAAGATTAGAATAGTCATCCGCAAGTCTGTAAAAGTTGCTCCTGCGGAGAAACAGAACAATGGCAATGCAATAACAGAAAGCAGCACGGAGTTGAAGAAAACTGACTTGGTTCAACAACGGGATAAACCACAGTTCCATAATACTACCATTATGCCATCAAGAAAGAGGATGAACGCGTCCACCAAACGAGTACAAGTTGCTCCTCCTCATGTAAGACTTCTTTCTGATTTATCTTTCGAGAAGTGCCTTGACAGAGAAAAGCAGAGCCACAAAGGGTTCAAGAAGATGGAGAATGATCATCACACAGAAAAGAAGAGACAAGGAGGAGCACAAAAGACCCCTTCCCAATGCAGGAGAAAAGAGTGCACCACTGGTTCAACTAAGAGCATGCTGCCGCCATTGATGAAGATGAATATAGAAGTTTCTCCTCCTCTTCATCCAAAACAAAGCAACTGCAGTTCAAGTAAAACACCAGTGCAGAAAACACCACAAAGCTCTGCAGTTGAAAGACCAATTCCAAAAGAAACACAAAGCGACATTGATATGAAGAAGAAATTTGAATCAAGCAAGAGGAAGTTTGAGCAAAGGTTAGCAGATGAAAGGGAAGCCAAGAGACGGGTTGTATTGGTAGACTTTCATCAAATGCCTAAAGTTGCTAATGACCCTCCTGCTCCCAAGCGCTGTTGGAATAGGAAAAGGTTTTGAGATTATGATGATTCGAGCTGTCTTACTTTTTTGTCTTGTAATTTTAAAGAGTATCAGCATTCAATTCATTTTTTGTATGTATGAATGATCTTTTACTATGAAATAGAGAAGTCACATTCATAAAAACAGTTCCAAGGACTTGATTACTTATGTCCTGGCTCTACATTGTCTCTTGGCTAGTCGAGCCACTTAGTTACTTAAACCATCAGGAGCCAACAAACTGATTACACTTTTCTCTACAGAAAATTGATCACCAATTTAAACAAGAAATAACCACTATCTAATCTGCAAGACTGTAACTAGTATTCATGCCTAAATTCTTACTCTTATCTCTGGCACAAAAAGTCATCAACCATTGGAATCGAGTGAAACACTGACGTGAGGATGATCTGGTGAGCTTGAAAAAAGATGGTTATCTCAAGGTTAAGTTCAGCATCCCATTCCAACCAAGTAATAAAGATATTTCTTATTGTGCCAAACAACTGTTATTTTTCAAGATGTGCGAAAGAAATATTGAATGATTATAAGAATAAACTGAAGTCATAGATGAATAAACAATCTTTTGTTTTGTATTTTAGTTATTTGGCAGCAGTAGTAAAGTAGCAATATCAGAATGGAATTGTAATAAATGAAAGTAAGTTTAAAATTCTGTACCACTACCAGTTGCCCTGCCACAGCTCATTTTTGCTGAAGCTAAAGTGAAACAGAAAATCCTTTAAGATGGCTACCACTTCAATTGCATCCAAGCTCCACCTGTAATGCTATTGGTAAAAGAATAAACATCAGTCCACCCCCTGCAACTAATAGTATACACTAACTTAAAACCTATACAGTTGCATTTGGATAACAAACCCAAATCAACTCAGTTTCGGACAACTAATAACGGGAACAAATAGATTGTAACATGGTGATGCCACACACTGAGGACTTTCTAGGCCGATGATGGTATTTGAGTCTCTGGTCTCACCGCCTGCTAACCTGCCTGAGTTTAAAAGTTCCAATATATATGGAAAGCTACTCAATTTTCAAATCTTGTAAATGCATACATATAGATGTTCAGGTAAGGCGAATTTCGAAGATCTATAGCAAGTATATTACTGTAACACTACTTATCCTGATAGATTAACTGGTTCTGTCACTTCTTTTCTTTTGGCATATTATCAATATCATTCAGCATAGTCAAAAAAAATTTAGGTTGCACTCTTTCTATCTCTTCAGAAAATTGATGACCTATATAAGCAACAAACAATTACAAAGGGATTTCTGATCTTAAGACTGTAAGTAGTAACCAACGCACCCCTCTTTATAGTCACAGTGACTGTTACATATTCACAAACTCAATCAGTGCTAAGTTCAAATTCAATTTAGAAAGACTTGAAGAAGACAAGATATCTGAAAGTAGATTAGTTCATCTCAAGTTAGAATGAGAGAAGTAATAAACAAGGCTAATTACCTTCTGAGAAGTAAGTAAATGCATAGGCTGAACGTTTCTCATTCAAATAGCAAGTATACTTATTGTCAACTTTGTGGTCTAAATTTGTCACCCCTGTGGTCGCTGGCAATGAAATCTGACAAAGAATACCTCAGTCTTAGTTTAACTGTAACATCTGCAGCATCATGTTTCATGATGTTAAAATCAAACACAAACTTCTTCAAAACAGCTGCCACTTCAACCTTATAACTTTAGAAAGTAAACTCAACAATCAACATGCACTCAGCCCCTACAACTAATTGTATCTGTAAACAACCAAATTAGATTAACAAAACAAAATCAAATTGAATTTCAAAAAAGTATAAAGGATCTGCAGAGTTTCTACCATTACAATGTTAATAAATTAGGGCTAATAATAAGTCGATGATACATATACTTCTCCCCTCAATAGCAGCATACAGGGCAACAAATAAATTTAACAAATGAAACTTTGTGCAGAAGAGGAACATTTATGAAAAACGTACACTCTACACTACCAAAAGGCGAAATCAATAAAGAAGGAATTGTAAAATATAATCCAGACCATAGCATGCGAAGCAGCTTTAATTGAAACAAACTGAACTACAAATTTCATTAATCAGATTTCAGAATAGTACTAAACTAGAAGTTCACATTTACTTTTGATTGAAAAAAGTCATTTGATTTACATAGCCAATACTAACATTCAATAAAGATTCTTAAAGCCCTTTCTCCACGATTCCTCCTAGCAAGCTGAATATCCTTGGGCATAATAGTGACAGTCTTGGCATGGATTGCACAGGGATTGCTATCTTCGAAAATACCAACTAGGTAGGCCTCAGCAGCCTCTTGTAGAGCAGCCACAGCACTGCTCTGAAACCTCAGATCTGTTTCAAAATCCTGAGTAATTTCCCTCACTAGCCACTGAAATGGGAGCTTCCTGGTCAATTACTCAGTACACTTTTAGTATTTCCTGATTTTTCTTAGAGCCACAGTTCCTGGCCTGAACGGCTAGGCTTCTTCACTCCTCCAGTGGTCGGAGCTGACTTTCTTGGCAGTCTTTGAGGCTAGCTGCTTCCTTGGAGCCTTTCCTTCAGTGGATTTGTGGGCAGTTTGCTTGGTAAGGGTCATTTCAATTTTATGCTAAAAGGAAGAAAAAAATTGGTAGAATTAAGAAAAGCTTTAATCGTGCATTAGTGGTGAATTTCGGAGATATTTGTATATGAGTGAAGCGGGCTGTGAAATTGGAAGTGAATAACAGCTGTTGGATTATATAGATTTGGTGTTAACGATAGAGATCTCACAAACAAATGTTTGCTAGGACACCTAAAGTTTGCTAAACCTGGAACGCAATCAGGATGGTATTTGAGTGGCCTCACCATCAGCTGACATACCTAAGTTTAGAAGTTCCATTCTTGAAAATACAGAAAAGCATCTCAATTTACAACTCTTGTAAGGCATACCAGCTGTTCAGAAGACATTGATATCCACAAATAGAGTTTCAGATCAATATAAGAAGTTCAAAAATCTATAGTAATCTGGTTAGCCAAGTATACTTAAGCATACTTCCACATCATAATAGTATTATAAAGCCATGTGTTAACCTTGTGCGCATCATATATAATGACTTTTAGCCAACAAAATATACAATTTGGAAGCTTTTAGGCGCTAGATCTAGCATAGTATTTTGGGATCAAGATGCATTTATTCGTCCCCAAAGTACATGGCAACGGCAAGCAGTGAACAAGACCAGATATAGACCTTCATAACCAAAATCACAAGGTAAAACAAGAAAGATTTACTTCAAATCAGAAAGAAAGATATCCAGATTCCCCTTCCAAACAGAGTAGCTTTCTGTATATGTACCCAAGCCTCATCACAAAATATCTTTGAGTAGTCAATTGTTGGCAAAATTTATCATACTAATATGTACGGTCAAGATCTTCGATTTTGAGCAAAAAACTAGTGGATACACTAACAAGATCTCAAATGCTAACAAGCCAGTAGTTTATGCATACTTTCATTGAAATGAATCACCAGATTAACACTAGCAACCCGAACGCTAATTAAGTGTTCATTCCTGAGCCCTTCCTCCAAAGATAAATTTGAATTGGCATTCTGAGAAATCAGAGAACAATGTTTAAAGGCAAAATTCAGTTCAAGCACAAATTTAGGCAGGGAATCACTTCTCTGGCAGAAGTTGGAAAATTCATCCTAAAACCAAGCTTTATTTTACAAAAGTTCATTCAACAAAGGTGTGACTGTTATTGCCGAGAAGTAGGTACACGTATCAAAACCAAAAAAGCAACTCAATCTCCAAACCCAACCCCTCTACCCTATCCACAAAAAAAAGGGATAGAAGATGATTAATAGATTCAACTATACATACACAAATCAAGTTCGCAAAGCAAACACTTACCTGAAAGATGCAGGAGTTGAGATGCCTCGAAACAAACCAATCTCAGTTTAAATTTCACAGCCGCTGCACCACATCTCATTTTACCTGTACCTATAATCAAAGAGAAAAATCATCAAGTGGCTACAATGTCAAATGTAGCCAAATTTAACCGTTGTTGATAAACATGAAAAAGTGTATGAACCCACCTCTTGCATTAGTTATAAACACATTACATTTTGATAACAAATACATATACCAAAGACCAAAGTTACTAATAACTCAAAGCTAATACTATTGAGGTTCCATATCCAGCATACACAAGGTATTATGCAGAACAAGAAATGCAAAATGGTTGTAATTAATTGTCATAACAAAAAAGATAATTTGTTGAAAGCTCAAAGCCATATATGAGATTGGTGCAGTTAATCTATTGGTGTGCAGTTGTAAATTAATAGATCTATTTGAATCAAAATTTTAATAAAACTCGAATCAAGAAACACTGTGTATTGCTTCAATCATTAATCATTGGAATTCATCAGTACCGATGTAAGGGCAAGATCTTAGATTAAAAAGAAAAGGTACAAATTTTTCATTAATCCGATCCAGAAACTGGTAAACCAACAGTTTACACCTACTTCAACTAAAATTATCTATTAGGATTTACACCACTAACCCTAGCAGACAAACCCTAATCAACTTTAACCATTAAAAGTTTCTTCTTAAGCCCTTTCTCCACGGATCCTTCTAGCAAGCTGAATATCTTTGGGCATGATAGTGACCCTCTTGGCGTGAATTGCACAGAGATTAGTATCTTCAAAGAGACCAACGAGGTAAGCCTCAGCAGCCTCTTGTAGAGCAGCCACAGCACTGCTCTGAAACCTCAGATCTGTTTTGAAATCCTGAGCGATTTCCCTCACTAGCCTCTGAAAAGGAAGCTTCCTGATCAACAACTCAGTAGACTTCTGGTACTTCCTGATTTCCCTTAAAGCTACAGTTCCTGGCCTGAAACGGTGAGGCTTCTTCACTCCTCCGGTAGCTGGAGCTGACTTTCTTGCAGCCTTGGTGGCTAGTTGCTTCCTTGGTGCCTTTCCACCAGTGGATTTGCGAGCAGTCTGCTTGGTACGGGCCATTTTGAGTCTTTTACTGATGAAAACTCGAGTTCTGTTTTAATGGTGAATTTGGACGAATGGGTAATGGAGGATTTATACAGAGACAAAGGCGGGAAGATTGAAAATTTGGAGAAGTGTTCTAATTTTTTTGGCATTGAGAGTGAATCTAAACCGTTGATTTAGATTTAGTGTTGACGATGGAGATTGGAGAAGAGGTGATTACCCGGATGTCGATCTAGGTGATTCTAAAGTAACAAATGGATGGTCGACACGTGGATATCAAGTTTAATTAGTCCGTAATTCTTTTCTTTTTTGTGAATAATTTGTTGAAACCTTTAAAAATTAATTTCCAAAAAGAGTTAAATAATGGGTTTTTTCACCTTCATTTTACATCTAAATCATGAACCTTACTGTAATGGATCTTTTAATTTTCATAAATTAAAATTACTAATTTCTTGTAAGAATATTTTATTGGCTAACACTTTTTAAAAACCAGAATTAATGAAATTCAAACACATGAGCATTATCACATTTCAAAGAGTTGAATCATTGAGCTATAATAGCTTGTTATGTTAAAGGTGTACAAAATATATTATTTAATTATTTCTTGTATATGATTTTTTCTCGATGAAAAGTGTCTAATTACATGTGGTTATGTCACTATGTTTAGGATAGACCGAGATATCTCATTAAATTATTTTATTCCATATTACGATAGTGAAATAAGACAATTAGTTTTCTGATGAACTTATAATCCTTTATTTCCAACTTACTTAAGGTATTTGCAAAGCACTAATGACTCTTATCATATATAATCAGTTCAAATGATGAAGGTGAGTCATGAGAATTGAATTTTAACCACTTATTTACAAGCAAAAAAATCATGATCGTATATAGCTAGTAAAAGAGTTAGTTAGCTCATCGATTAAAGCACACTTAACTACCTATATATACAATTAAAGTGTCACTCCGTTTCCCACAATCCAAAATTAAAAAAAAAAAAAACATGATGACTAGTCGTACATTAGTAATGCTGATATTAGTAATAACGTACAGTAATATCGCGGTGAAAGGAAGCAATGGTCATCCTTGTAGCAGCACATTCTTTTCAGCGTTGATTCAGCTGATACCTTGTAGGGCATCGGTGGTACCGTTCAGTTCGGTACCACCGAGCGAAGCGTGCTGCGCTTCGATCAAGGCTTTAGGGCAGCCATGTCTCTGTGTTCTTATCAATGGCCCTCCTATTTCTGGTGTTGATCGAAACATGGCCGTACAGCTTCCTGAGAAATGCACTGCCAACTTTGAACAATGTAAAAATCCATCCTCTTATCTTTTATCGAACGTTTTCTGGAAAATGTTTTTCGACTAAATATTTTTTGATAGAAAAAAGAACTAGTGTAAGGATTGATTAGAAAAAAATAGTGTAATTTTGAGCTATCGAGAAATTTTTGAATATTTAGTTTGGAAAAATGCATGAGTATCCCTTAGACTATGATCGAAACAGCAACACACCTTAATTAAACTAAGGTCCTATTAACCATGAACTTATTTTTTTGGTAATTTTGTACACCTTTTTAGCTTACGATGCACCAAATATCTCTAACGCGCCTCAATTGCGTTGAGTCACTGAGTGTGCCACGTAAGACAAAACATGCAAAAATTTACCAAAAAGAATAAGTTCATGGATTAAATAGGATCTTAGTTTAGTTAAGGTCTGTCTCTGAAATTTCGGTTATAGTCTAGGGGGTACTTGTGCATTTACCCTATTTAGTCTTGACGATAGTTAATGAATGTCTATTTTGAGCAATTTTAAAAGTTTGTAAAAGAAAATGATTTGTGTTTGTGAAGGAAGTTATATTTGCCATTTTCATTACGAAGAATCTTATTTGTACCGTTAATTGACTATCAGAACTTTTACTTTAGTGGTGAAAGGTTCGACTATATGCCTTGTAATCTTCCTTTCGTTTCTCCTTCTCACGCTTTCAAATTGTTTTTATTTCTATTAAAAAATTATCTGTTATTTTTCTCTTTTTCAGGTGAATTTGGAAAGTAGGAGATACTAGATTGATTCTAGTAGGTGTGGTGAAGGAGAAGTCTATAGATCAATAAATTTATGTGCAGGGGAGCTTAGCAACTCTGAACAATTAGAAATATTTACTAAATCAAATTAAGTGTTCACTTAATTGTTATAATAATTTATTTAGCTTGCCTTAATATCATTGTAATAATGGCCAACATTAATATTATGTAATGTAAAATGGTCGCTTCGAAATGGTAATTAAACATTACTCATAAGAACTTAGTGAATATTTATCATTTTGGTGTTATTATATTAGTTCAAATTTATGCGCTTATCAGGCCTTATAAAAAACAAAAAAAATAAAATATGAATTGATATATTTATGATATAATTGGCTAATAGTGGTGTTGTGAGTGGTAGGTAGCGATGATAGTACGTAGTTGCTAGTAAGTGGTTGATGGTGATAGCTGGCGGCATCTATTAATAGTTTTAGTGAATGATAGTGATAGTTAATAATGGTGGTTAACGATATATAATGGTGAATGATGATAATGATTGTATGTTGTAATTGATGATTATTGTGACAATATTGATTGAATTGAAAATGCTTATATGAACATGCGGAGAGGAATGACCAGATTTGATTTTTATTTGTATTAATTTTGATTTTATAAGGTACAAACATACCATACAATTATATCTCAAACGTATATATCTAATATCATTATAAACTATATTAGATGTCATATAATACATTTGTTCACGCTATAGTTCATAATGATACTTTAATATATTTCATCTTAAATAAGAGAAAGGTCATTAATTTGCTCACGCTAACACTTTGTTTCGATCATTATTACCCATTGTTTCATAATGTATTATATTGTATTGTATTTTATTGTATTGTATGGTAGATACATTTTTGACTAGATTGTATTGTTTGTTGTTGTGTAGTAACATTTTAATTGTTTCGTTTGATTGTGTCGTACTGTATTATAATTTATAAATTTACTTTAATATCCTTAATTATTTTAGGATAGCAGGTTTGACTAGATATAAATAATTAAGGTAAAAGGTAAAATAGTATTTTAAAATATTATGTAAAGATATAGTTGAAAAAAGAAATTAAGTAACAACGGGAACACACCAAATTGGTTGTTCCATAATTAGGGGTTCTCATTGTTACGTAACAACGAAATTTAACAATACATATATTTTAAATAACAATAAAAATAAACATTATTGATATAATAACAATACAATATAATATAATATAATGAATAACAATGATTCGAACTAGTAAGAGACATTATACGGCTAAAGGTAAAACAACACCACAAAAATAAACTTAATTATTGAATTTCTAATTATTACACTCTAAAAAGTTGACATGATTACTTGTATAAAAAATAATTCATACATGATGGGAAAAAAATAGAGAAATTTTTTAATTTTTTACGTGAAGAGTGTGTTGGTATGAAGGAAAATATTTTCTGAAAAATGTTTTTCCAATTTTTTCACGTTTGGTTGGGGCAAAAGTTTTGGAAAATGTTTTCCAAATCAACTCATTTTCCTTAAAATTAAGGAAAATGACTTCCCTTTAAAAATTAAGGAAAATATTTTCCAAAGCTCTCCTCCAATTTTAAATTACATTTTTTTTGGAAAACATAAAATTTTTAAAAAATATTTCATTTCAAATTTTATTTTTTTCAACGATTCTACACACCACCCTCCCCCTCTACCCCCCCGACCCCAACACCACCCCCTCCCCAAAAAATTAATTTTACTTTTAAAAAATATTTTCAACTCCAAAATTTTATTTTTAAGCTCCTACCTCTCCCCCCCTCCCCCCCCGGCCAGCCCCCTACCCACCCCTACCAATCCAAAAAATAATTTTATTTTTTAAAACTAATATAAACTTCAAATTTTTATTTTTTCATTCCTACCTCCTCCCTCTGCCCCCCCCCCCCACCACTACCCCCCACCCTTATCACCACCACCCAAAAGAAAAATTAAAAAAAAAATTCAATTTCATAAATTATTTTGTATTCTAGTAAAAATAAAAAATATTCCTCAAAAATATTTTTCATTCATAAATCAAACACTAAAATCAATTCCGAAAAATATTTTCTACTCACCAACCAAACATGAGAAAATAAGTCCAAAATCTACTTGTTTTTCAGGAAATATTTTCTAGGAAAACATTTTCCTTCGTACCAAACACACCCGAAAATATTACTACTTTTCTTTCACAAATTCAATCAAATGCCTGTGAGACATGAGTAATCCGTAAAAGTATTTTCATTTTTCTCTATTTTCATAAAAGCATACCAAAATATTTTTTTACTTTATCAGCAATTGATGCAAAATCAAGTAATCATGTGATGTTGAAACAACTTTAGTTGTAAGCCTCGAGATATTTCCACATGACAATATTAAAAAAATAATTGAAGAGAAATTTAAAAAAGAAAAAATTATCTAAATATATCATATTTAAAAGATATATATATCATGTATAGCTATATAATCTTTTACCCAAAATAAATTTAATATATTTTAAGACACTTATAGTTTACTTTTAACACATAATATAGTGATTATTAGTGCTAAACATTTTTTTAAAATATGGTATATTAAAGTACTCTATAAATAAAAGAATACGTTTGAAAGTAGTAAATATTTTTTAAAAAGCCCTCAAAAGGTAATTATCCCTTAAATAATTAAAAAAAAGAAGAAGGAAAGACCAGAAAATGTAAAGGATAATTAATGTGTTAGCGATAACTTTCTCAATTAATTACTTAGTCCTGTTACTTATAAGTTAAAAGTCGTAAGTCGAAAGTTTTTATTTGGCCTTTGATTTATTTTTATTATTTTAACTTTAAAATAAATATTTATAAGCATTTTTAACTTTTCTCAAATACTTCAAAACTGCTTAAAAATTATTTTACCTTAAAAACACCTAAATAAATCAATTCAAACAGACACTTACTCGGACCTATATCAAGTGAATGATATGTGACATATGAAAATATTTAAGGAAATAAATGAAAAGATTTTTTTCTTTTAAATTATGTCTAAATCATTCTCCAAAAAGTAATATAATTAATAACCTCATTAAAAGAAAACATTGAAAAAAGATCCCGACAATTCTCTTGATCTTTAAGAATTTCAATCATTTTTAAAACTATAAAAGGACATTGTAACAATACACTTAAAATACAAATTAATTTGTGAAAATAAAATCTGCCATTGATTTCATTTACTTTAGTCAAAATCAATCACATTATATTTCTTCTATTTTTGCATGATTTTACCAAATAAAATAAAATAAATAGAGCATGTGAAGCTAATCTTGTCTCAAATTCATTTATAAATACAACATCTAAGTTCACTTCATCTCTCAAACTTATATATACACCATCAATTTCAACATCCGAATCGTCAAAAGGAAATTAGTTTATAATCATCAATATGGAATCACATATCCACCTAGTTCTCATCCTTCAACTTCTCTTTTTCATCGGTGAGCAGAGTCCTCAGATCTCTCTGTAACAGTCATCTTTGATCATTTTTTATACGAAATAAATTTTCATGTTATGCTACATTATACGTGTCTATAATAATATTCCGTTATATATACAGGTGGAGATTGTGCAGTTTTCACATTGAAAAACAATTGTAATGTGACAATTTGGCCAGGAAGTTTATCAGGAGCAGGTCATCCCTTGCTATTTAGTGGAGGTTTAGAATTGCAACCATATGAGACTACACAAATTGATGCACCTACTGGTTGGTCAGGTCGTTTCTGGGCACGAACCCACTGCCAATTTGACACATCAGGTAATTAAACACGAGTACGTAAGTTATGTCATGCCGTTGTACTTTTACTGGTCACTTTTAGCATTTAAAACACACATTATTTTCCATGTTTTATACAAATATTCCTCAATTTATTTTTCAAGACCTAAAATTAAACGCGAGTATTGTGGTGAAATGTTCATATTTTTCTTGACTTGTATCAACTGCTTATGGCTAGTAGGGGGAACTTTAATGTAATTATGGATCTAACAGAAATAACTTGGGGGTTGACCCAACATAATTCTCCTTACAGGCGTCAAAGATGAGCGAGGTTCAAATAGTTAGCTAATGAAGGCTAATAAAATAGAACTAGAGTCGTGGAATTTAACAGGCACACAAAATTTAAACCGGAGAAATAAAAGTGAATGGAAAAAGTATTACATTTTACCTACCTTTTTTTCACCCAAGATATTCTTGCTATGTCATTAATATTAGGGACATTTTCGTCTTTTCATTAAAAAATTCTTCTTTCATGTCCTAAAAGTTCAAATTGTGACAATAGATTGATGTTATCTAATTATTTCAAATTCTGCGTACGCTACTGCAGGTAAAGGGACATGTGCCACAGCAGACTGTGGCGGAGTACTCCAATGCAATGGTGCTGGTGGCACTCCACCAGCCTCATTAGCAGAGTTCACACTTGATAGTCCAATGGATTTCTATGATGTTAGCTTTGTTGATGGTTTCAATATCCCAATATCAGTTTACCCTTCAGGTGGAACTGGAAATTGTTCAAATATACAATGTTCTTCAGACATAAACTTACAATGTCCTCAAGAATTACAATTGAAAACATATGATGGTACAACTGTTGCATGTAAAAGTGCATGTCTTGCTCTTAATAAACCAGAGTATTGTTGCACTGGGGAATTCAACAATCCCACCACATGTAAACCTACAGAGTACTCACAATATTTCAAGAATAGTTGTAAAGA
The DNA here is from genome assembly GCA_027705065.1 of Solanum peruvianum. Lineage (NCBI taxonomy): Eukaryota > Viridiplantae > Streptophyta > Magnoliopsida > Solanales > Solanaceae > Solanum > Solanum peruvianum. Next base: position 78,065,678 of record JAKWJD010001755.1, read on the forward strand.
TGCTTATAGTTATGCTTATGATGATGCAACTAGTACTTTTACATGTAAGGGGGCTAATTATTTGATCTCATTTTGTTGATTTGAAATATTCAAATGGCAAGTGTGGTGGCTACTTTGTTTATGTTTTTATTGCACAAGTTTGGGGATTCAAGAAATACCTTATTGAATAGGGCAATATGTGTGGATGAATATTGATACATACATGAAAATCATGTGAGTTCATAAGTGGAATAAAAAAATAATTGTATGAATTACTTTTGAAGGAATGAAGGATTAATACTTGTTTTCAATAAATTCTGAGTTCAAGATTTTTTATACTAAAGGGGATCTCGGTACACAGTATTATCTTGCATTTCTACAAGAGATTATTTCCAGACGTAAACCCACAATGTCCTGGTCACATGACAAAAACCTTACAAATTACTCCAAGGCTCTTGAAATGTAAATAAAAACCTCGTATTCTTTTCTTAAACGTTTTAGGTTTAATTTTGTTTAAGTCTTTAAAATTAAGTTTTCTTAATCTTCTTTAAAAAATTTAAATGGTTGCTTTTTTCTTTTACTAAGTATTTTCTAAATTATTTTATACTTAAAATATTTTTTAAAAAATGATTTTTCTAAAGATAGTAAAATCGTGACATAACAAAAATGACTGCTTTGCTGGATTTTGAAACCTCCTCTGCATTCAAGAACTGGGAAACTAAGGGCCTGTTTGGCTCAGCTTTTAAGCTGGTCAAACTGACTTAAAAGCTGGTTTTTGACTTATTTGACTGTTTGGTCAATACTCAAATAGCTTATTTTAAGTTAAAAAAAAACTTATTTTAAGCCAAAAGTTAAAGCTGGGGTAGGAGTGCTTTTTTTTTTTTTTAGCTTATAAGCTGTTTTAAGTTGACCGTACTTTTACCCTTTTGCCTTAATATTTTTATATAATCCCCAAATTACCCATCCTTACCCTCACATTGTCTTCCATTTTTCCCTTTTTCCTTCTCACGCTTGGCACATATAACTTAAATAAATATTTATATTCCTCTTATAAATAATTTGTGATAATAAAAATATGTGAATGATAGACAATTATTATTACCTATGGATGAACTAAAATAAATCTTAAATCGTTCTTTGATCTATTCAAATTAAATATCTTTAAAATCTATAATAAGTTTATATTCCTCTATAAATAATTTGTGATGAGAAAGAATTGTGAATGATAGCAAAATAATTTATTTTATGGCTGTAAAATATAAATTAATTAACTTTTATTATGTTAACAGTTTTTAAGGGTATTTCAGACATTTTGATTTAAAAAACTATTTATCAGCCCTTATCTGCCAAACACATCAACAACTTTTTTTTTTAAATTTCAGCACTTTTATTCAAACACATAACTGCTTATTTTAAAAATAAGTTTCAGCACTTTCAAAAGTACTTTTTTAAAGCTGCTTTTATTAAGCTCATCCAAACGGGCCCTAAATATTGGAGAATTGGTGGTTGACAAATGAAAAAGATGATACTTAATATGTAAGAAATTAGGGGTGCAAGCAAATTCAGTAGTCTACTTTCTTCTATTCTAATAAAATCAAATTAGGGATAGATTCTTGACATATCAACCAAATAAGTTATGATACATTAAAGGACAATACGTGTAAATTGGATCTTTCTATGACTCTAAATTCATTGTGTTACATTAACGACAAAGAAATCATGTCAGGAGTTTCAAACTGAGAGCCCCCATTTGAGAAATCACCTACTCAATCAACCCAGTCAGCCTTGCGGGTATAGGATTTTGTTCTTATAAGAAGGGAACTTACAACACAAAAAACATGATACGTTGAAAAGAGACCAAAAGAACTGAAGGGAAAGCAAGAAAGAGCAGCAGATTATAGATTCGTTGCAAAATATTCATCATAAAAATTTCAGTCACAAAGGATGATTAATCAGACTCTCTTTTTGGGACAGTCAAATGCACATTTAGCATAAGACCAAGATTGAAATTTAATGGTTTTGAACTGTAATTCTTTTTACACTAATGACGAAAGTGCACATTAGAGAGAGGAAAAGTGGATGAATACCAATGTAGCATCATGTAGTTGTAGTAGCACTCAAATTTGCATTTGATAGACGTGCATAGCATTGAAATCTGATACATGTAAAAACCTATACAACTTTGAGAACCACTTCGATTGACTCCTACTATGATCTGCAACAGCTGTATGAGCTCCCACTTGGTACAGGTCCTTGGCCAGGAACAACAATTTCCTTTCCCCTTAGGAGAGCTGAACTCCCAGCGGCGGATTCTGCCTCATTGGCAACAAGGGATTTCTTGCTGACAACCCTATATATCTCCGTCAAGACATTAACAAAAGCTGTATCCACATTTGTTGCTTCTAGGGCCGATGTTTCAATAAAGAACAAGTTCTCTTTCTCAGCAAACTCTTTCGCATCCTCAGTAGGTACAGCACGAAGACTACCCAAGTCAGTCTTGTTGCCTACAAGCATGATGACAATGTTTTTATCAGCATGGCCCCGTAGTTCCTCCAACCACCTGGCGATATGATCAAAAGATTGACGTTTGGTGATGTCATAGACTAACATTGCTCCAACAGCACCTCGGTAGTACGCACTTGTCACTGCCCTATATCTGGAGCCACACACCATATATAAGTTTTTAGTCTCAAAAGGCCACAGGGAGCATCACAGGAACGAATGAGACATTTTTTGAGCAAGCACAAATATAATCACATATGATGATGGTAATGCCACATATAGCCATATCGAACCAAAACAACTAAGACATCCAGAATGGTTTGGCACATTTAGAACAATATATCTGCATGATAATAGACAAGCATAATTATGCATGATAAAGCACATTTATTTGATTCTCCATCTGATTTAGGCTAATGAAATTACTTAAGCTAATATGAGTAGACCAGCTTAGGGTGTTCCACACTGGATCAATAATTACTGGACTAGGTCAAATTTTTCAACTATCTTTTAGAGGAAAACACTGTTCTTTCTTTTGCAACTCTTTCTACCTTCATGAGAGGGGCCATATACCAGAAAAGGAAAAAAATGCAACAAGGCATGTCATAATTCAGATTAAATAAGTGCAGTAACCATAACTATTAAAAACATTCAGTTCAGCTCTCTATTTTCATGATTTAAATTAGATTGAACTTATATTGAACTTTGTATCTTCATCTGCATATTTAAATTCGATTTACTTTCTTTTATTTCTTGGGAGGGTACTCATTTCCCACATGTAAATATAAACCTTCACACAAGACTAAACTTCTTAAGCAATCTGGTGTTCATTGCATGTGATTAGTCTCGTGGAGATGATAACTTCCACATATTTGCTCATGATAATATTTCATTGGCTTTACTAATCCAAAACAAAAAACAAGTCTACAACAGATGTCATGTATTCACAGTCCCTCCCCAAGGCACATAAAATGATGCACAACACATTCTACCTTCGAGGTGATATAGAGTACTGATAACTATATACGCAGTCCAACACTCCTAAAACCAGACAAGGAAATAAAAGAAGCAACTACCACTCTCTCCATAATCAAAGCGGAAATAAGTCTGAGTTATTCATTTAATACAGAGTAATCATTCATCGGCGGCAATGGATTCTATTTAGCTACAGTCCACCTACCTGACTTATAGTGGTTTCTTTTTAGATACATGAACCAGAGTTCCAAATGTAAGCTTATAAAAATCAGGGAAGGAGTTCCCTGGGAGTTTGTGAAAAGTTTTAGGTAGCTCAAGCACCTGCCCATTCTGTGGTTGGGAAAAAAATCCACTAACAACTATCTTTTAAAGAAATTTCTAAAGTCTAAACAAAAACCAGGACAGAAAACGCTAAAAAGAATAAGCAAAGGAAATGATAAGAACTTTACAAAATACAAAATGAACAAGTCTAAAGAAAAATAAAATACATAGCCTATTTCTACTTTTGGGAAGCTAAAAAATAACCTTTTTTCTTTTAGGAGAATTGAGGTGTTGGCCAAAACAGAAAAATGATTTTGGGCAATAGCAGAAACAGTTTGGGAAGAAGCTATAAATTGTAGCTTCTTCCAAGAAGCAGAAGCAGAAAACTATTTTTTCGGGACAAAAATATCCTCATCAGTGTATTTTATTTACCAAACCTCCCCCCTTATTGATTCAAAAAGAAATTCAACCAGAATGTTGTCCCTTTTTCCTTCTTCGCCTTGGTTTTTTCCCATTACCTCTTCAAACTCTTTTCTTTCAAGAAATTTCACCAAAATCTCATACAAAAGGCAAAACATTTAATTTACTTGAAACTTAATAAAAGTCTCGAGTAATAAATAATAAAAATCATTTTTCCTTTCAAACAATGTCAAATGTAAAGTAAATTTGCATATTTTGATATCCTGTTAGGTGTTTTCATCAGTAAGAGGTCGGAAAGTCTGCCACAGAGGTTCGAACCGTGTGCCACTGACCCATGAGATCTCTCGGTTATCAAAATAGAAAAGAAGTTGTGGAACAATGTGAATCACTTATTACTTCACTTTCAGGTAGTGCACTGTTGTGTAGCACAATTTGAAATTTTTTTAGTTTTGAATAAGTAACGCCAACAATTGTTAGAGATTCATTACTAAGTCGGGTTTTCAACAGGAAAAGGAGGATGAAAAGAGCAGGGAAATGGAACCTTTGGCACTTTTAGGCATTATGATGTAAATTGAGAAATGTGCATAACATGAAAAATTTACTAGATTCTCTCATGTACCCTACATTTGACAAATTTAAAGGCATTGTGTGTATTAGCTGTATATAGAAGCACCAGTTTGGTGCAGTTTATTCAATGAAATTATTTACTTACTAAAGGAAAAATGCTCACTTTATCAAAAGAAAAAGGAACTTGGAAGGTAATTCAGACTATGGGTGATGAAACATGAGTAAGAAAAAGATGATAAACAATCAATAGGTGAATATGAGGCCAACCATTAGATTAGTTCTAAAAGGATGTTGCTTGTTGAGAGACCTAACCTATCACCGTCCAAGTACCCCAAAAGCCCACATGACAGTTTCATCAAAGAAATGAATTTTGTTTACCTAGTCACATTTTGCTTGCAGGTTAATGTTAACTAGAAAACATTGTCAACAAAGGCTTGCCTAAGGTGCACTTTATTGCCCAATGTATAAGAGATGCAAATGGGACAAAATGGGGTATCCCAATCCCCAAGCTTGAGGCAGGCAAAACAAAAGTCTCCATTTAGATTTCTTGAATCTCTACTTATTTAAGATGCCCATACTCACCCTACTTCTTTAAATCTCCAAATTACCTGGCCCTTTTGCATTACATACAGTGACTCCCTAGACGACTTGTGCTTATTCAAACTAAAGATCTTGAGGTTAAGGCTCATCTAGTCGAATTGTATAAACTCTACTTCTGAGGAACCAAGGTGATGAAACATTCATTCACTCACATTTCAAATATGATGAATGCTAAAAGGTAATCCAACTCCATTGTTTACAATTAATACATATAAGGGCAGTCTTAAGAAACACGGAAAACTATTACATACTACTGTTAGTGGCAGCTACCACCTACCAAACTCAATCCTATAAACTATTGAGTAAGTTGTGATCACCATTTGGTTGGTCAACAACAACGCCCAGTAAGAGACTATTAAATAAGTTGTGATCACTGATCAGCGTTAAATAAATCCACAAAACGCAATTAAGATCCATCACATATAACAATACTCTCTTTCTCATAGTGATAATAAGTGATCACCTTTAAAAATCTCTTACTAAAAGCGTGTTAGATATTGTATAGCAAATCAGATATCCATATGATCAAAAGCACATATCAGCCAAAAAACTGCATCCCCATATTTACCAAACACATAATACACCAAGTGAACTCCACAACTTGGACTAAATCACAATCACCATGAGATATCAATAGATCTTACACATAAACACTGGATCATGATCACTATAAATAAATCTCGAAAAACAAAAAAAAATGTCAGAGAAAGGGCTAAAGAAGAAGAAGTTCAAACTACCTCTCCTGACCAGCAGTATCCCAAATCTGAGCCTTAATAGTCTTATGATCGATTTCTAACGTCCTCGTCTGGAACTCAACACCGATGGTCGCCTTTGAATCAAGACTAAACTCATTTCTCGAAAATCGTGCCAATAACTGCGATTTTCCAACTGCAGAATCTCCGATCAGCACCGCCTTGAACACATAATCTATTTTCTGATTGAAATCCCCTCCATACAATTTTGACATCTTTGTAAACAAAAAAAAAAAGAAGAAAAACTATAACCCGATCGATCAAATTGAAGAAAGATCGGGTTCTCGAACTTCGTAGTGCTTACTTCATAAACTCGGGTTGATCTTTTTCCGTTCAGAGAACAACCGGAGTAGAGGGTTAGGGTTTAATGGGGAAGATAATGGAAAGGATTTATTTTGATTTTGACTGAGCAAATGATCAATCAATTGTTGAAAAAAGTGTTACATAGAGATTCGGGTATTTGTTGGTTGTCAGGTTGGAGGGAAGGAACCGCGTCCTCCACAATGATTAACGGTTTTGCGCCTCCCCTCTAACAATTTTTTTTTTAAAAAAAATAATCCAACAACTAATTTTGAAGGCATTTTTATTTCAACAATCCTCATTTGTTCACGAGAATTCTTAACTAGCCAATATTTTTCTGTGTAATATAATCAGTTTAAACATCCATCTGTAAAATATACTTTTTAAGTTTAAAGTAACAGATCTTTAAGAATAAGTTTTTACTTTTGTAATATTACATGTATACGTTGTATGTTATCTTATTATTTGAATATCATGTATTTCTGCTCTTATCGATCAATATTATGTCATTTATAATATATATTGTGATGCTTCACCTTTGATATGACGTGTCATTTCTTCCATTATCAAGGCAAACAAAAATAAACTTAGTTTACACCCAATTATTCAACCCCCTTATGATGGGAAAATATTTTGAGTCTCTTAGTACTATTCTCGCATGAATCTTAAATCTACCGCATATATCTTAATCATCCTAGCGTGTGACATCAATTAATACACCTCTAGCATCCAACACATCTTCTTTAAACCTCTCTTTGAGACTTTCTTATATTCCTTTTTATAGGTTAATAAGCATAGCATATAAGTCATTTACTTGTGTAGTAAATAAATTTGGCACAAAAACTACACATGTTCTAAAAATACTCTCTTTCATCATGTTCATCAATATAAATATGAGAAATGAAATTAACAATATTTAAAAATGATAGTTAATGGTATACGAACACTGGAATAAATTATTATACGAAGTATAGTATAAATTATAATATCTTCTAGCCTTTTTTTAATCGCAGAATGAACACATGAATTCAATTAGGGAACACGTGTAGCACTTTAGAATTCACACTATAATTTGTTTAACACGTATATATGATCTTTCCCTGCAAACAACGTCTATTTCAAAGCACTTCAGAGTTGTGCAATCTTTCTCCTTGGTGTGTCCCTTTTCCCCCCTCTTATCTTATATGAACATACGTTCTTATCTCATTTGTTTACTTAGAGTATGAAACTATGTTGATATGAATCTTTATATTTTATAATATCTCATATGATGATGTAGAACTGAAGAGCCAACATATAATCCATTCGAGTATAAAATGCGAGATAACATTCGTAAAAATGTCATGATAACAATTAATTAAATTTTATTGAATTAACTGTTTAATTATTTGTATGTATAATCTTCAATGTCTTATCTCGTTTTATAATATAGACAATAGAACACCGTAAAGTTTCGTATAAATCAAGTTCTATCAAGATTATTACGTTCGATTTTGAATGGATATCAAGTGTAGCGATCATATCGTAGGCAATGCCATGTAAAAAACAACTCATTGAAGTATGAAACACATTGATTATATACTCCTCAAGTAGTTTAACAAATCAAGTCTTATACCACCTCCAATCCACCTCTATTTACTCTCCATTCTCTATGTTGGGAGAGTAAAATAGAGAATGGACACTCCAATCCACCTCCAAATCACTCTTTATTCTTCAAATTCAGAAAGTTGAATAGCACTTCTCATAATTTGGGGAACTATTATTCACAATCTCTATTTCACTTTTACAATGTTTTTTTTTGTTTCTAATTAACATATTATTTTACATATAATTTCATTAATATCTTATATCATATCTTCTTAAATGCTATATGATATTTTTTAAAATATATTATTTAATATATATTACTCTAATTTGAAACTAATAGTAATTTCATTTTTTCTAGTTTACATCAATAATAAAATTTTATTTTATTATTAATTTTCATTTTAAAGAATACACAACATTAAAATAGTGAAATAAATTTTTTAATTTCAATACATATGACAATACAATACATAACATAATAATTTAAATATAAGATAAAACACAATGCACAACATAATAATTATTTTGTAATAAATGAACGTGATCTTAGTGCACCGATTCAAGATGTTATAGAGGATCCAACTCCAACGACAAAAATGGTGATAGATGAACATCTCCGGTTTGAACAATGTTTAGCAAGACATATAAAAAATAAGGACAAAAATGTTCATTTTAAACTGCGAAATGCATTAATTAAATATTTATGGGATCAACATAATAATTTAAAAAAAATGAGTGTTTATGTAATGTTTATGCAATGTATTTCACTTTTATTTGAACATGTCCATTAATTATACATTATATAATATTTTATTGCAATTTGTGGCATTTAAAAAATTAGAATAAAATCTAATTTTATAATAAATAAAAAATTAAAAAATAAATATATCACATAAGAATTATATAAAGTAATATTGGGAAAAAATAATTTATATTATGAAATAAGAAAATAAGAATTAGAGAAAAAGATTCTTTTAAAAAAAAGTAAAATAAAGAATTGAGTCGGAGTTGATTGTCTGAAAAAATGGACAACTCTATATTTAGAGAGTAAAATAAAGTGTAGTGCAGGAGACACACTTGTATATTTGTGATTCAGATATGAAATACACTATCAACTAAAGAAATACTGATGACCAATTGAAAGAGATTTATATATTCAATTTGATATCGATAAACTTCTCTTTTCTCTTGATCGATAAAATTAAAATTATGTAATCAGAAGGTATATAATTTAAATTTATAAAATTAATCTTTTGTTGATGTGTAGTTAAATTAAACTTATAATATATATATATATATATATATATTATATATATATATATATATATATATATATATATATAAATTTTAAATAATAAACTCGATCTTAAGAGATGAGTTTATATTAAAGTTGATATATTTAAATAATATCAATTTCACGATATCGATATTTATTAAATATTTAGTATAAATAATTATTTTAAGAGAAAAGACTCAAATATACCATTAAACTTTTTAAAAAGGCTCATTTATGTTAAAAGTTTGGCATGAATGTTAAAGAAAAGGTTCATTCATGCCATTATTTTTAAAAGTCGTTTTGCAAAATCATTTTTAACACGTGTCAAATTATAATTCGGCATGTCATCAATTTTTCAATTAAAAATAATAATTCTTAAGAAAAAATTGAATTAATTTTTTTGACTTTTTTTCTATTAAAAAATTGATGACGTGGTCGAAATATAATTAGACACATCATTAATTTTTCAATAAAAAACTAAAATTTTGAATAAAATTGAATTATTCTTTTTTTGATTTTTTTAATTAAAATAATTGATGTTGATTTTGCAAAACTATTTTTAAAAATAATGAACATTTTCTTTAATAATAATGACATAATTAGATAAAAATTTTAAATAATGATATAAATAAGTATTTTCCTAAAAGTTAAATAACATATTTGAGTTTTTTTGCTTATTTTATAAGAGATGATAATTTCAAAATATCCTAGGTATCTCTTTCACTCCTTTCTCACGCCCACCCAACCCCGATCCACCCATTCCGACCGGCGCTGCATAGATCATCATCAGCAGCAGCAGGAGGTCGCAGCATCACCGCAGAGGCGGCAGTAGCAGCAGCAAATTCCGGCAGATTAGGTAATGTAATCAAGCTCTTTTATTGTAATTATTTTATAGGGTTGGATGATATTATTATTAGTATGTATTGCTGGAAGTTTGGATAAAAATAATAAACAAGTGTCATCAATAAGTTGGGTTGAACAAATTGAAGGGTTAATTCAATTGAATTTGGTTGTTGTTCAATGTGGATCCTTTGGTTGAGTTTATACACTTTAAAATTTGAACACTTAAATGTGTTCAATTGAGTTTGATTGCTCATTTGTTCTCTTTGATTAACTGTTAAGTGCCAAACTTTCCCCATAAGGATGTTGATTTTGGCAAGTTGGACAGTCAATATATTGAAAACGGTTAGAGAATGTTAGTGCATGTTGAATTTTTGTCTAAAGTAGTATTTTGCTGTTACAGAGTATCTATGTTTTAGTTGCTCTAATAAACTAGTGACAGTTGCTCTAACAAACTAACCAATACAACACATGCCCATGTCATCATATACAATTCTACCTTTCCAATATTGGACAGTCATACCAATTACATGTGTATGCCTTACAATTCTAACATATACATTACAATAACTAGTGGAAAAAAGAGAGGAAGTATTAAAAATAGGAGAAACCTATTTTGAATTATCAAGAAAACGAAAAAACAACACAAACTTGTTCACTAACTGTCAACTGTTAATGTTAATAATGACTGAAATCTCTCTATGATGACCACTAAAGAAATTTTCAATTGTTTCTTTTCGCGCTAGGCAACTGAGGAAGCTCAACATCTAAAAAAGTTGATACAAGACTATACTACTTCTTTCATCAATAAGCAGATAAGGTTCGGTGTTTCTAAATTTTTAAAGTTCAAGTACAACTGATTTTTTAATGTGTTTGTGTCCGTCTAGTATTGATACTTAACTTTAATTTTGTAATAGTTTATTTGTGTCCATCGAGTGCTTGTTTAGCATAAGTACCAACACTAGTTGATCCCATTGATTACAAAATTGATTTTCTTGCAAAATCGATTTGTGCCCATCTAGTGTTGACACTAAGCTTCAAATTTAGAAATAATATATTTGTTATGCATAAGTACCAATACTAGTTGATCCTATTGATGACAAAATTGATTTTGTTGCAAGTTTAATTTGTGTTATCTAGTGTTGATATTAAGCTTTAATTTAGGAATAATGTGTTTGTTAAGCATAAGTACCAGTGCTAGTTGATCCTATTGATGACAAAATTGATTTTCTTGCAAGATCGATTTGTGTCCATCTAGTGTTGGTATTGAGCTTTAATTTAGAAATAATGTGTTTGTAAGGATAAATACCAACACTAATTGATGCTATTGATGACAAAATTGATTTTCTTGCAAGATCAATTTGTGTCCATCTCGTGTTGATATTAAGTTTTAATTTAGGAATAATGTCTTTGTTAATCACAAGTACCAACACTAGTTGATCCCATTGATGACAAAATTGATTTTCTTTCAATATTGGAGTTTGATTATGACTGGGATGGGTCTGGGCATTTGTGTGCTGATGCAGATGCTCAAAATCAAAAGGAGAAGGGAGAGTTGCCTTTTGTTCTTTGTCATTTTGATTTTCCCTTTTTGCTTTGTCTGGTTATAGCTAATCTGTATATAGGGGAAAACATCAAGCTTTGAGGGATGGTGCTATGAATCTACTTATTTTTTAATGTAAATAATTTGAAGGTGGTGCATGTGGATGTTGTTGCTTTTCGAAGACAAGGTTTTATGTCATTTAGCTTTATCCATGTTCATCTAGTTTATTCTCTATCATGCTTTTGGTCTAGCCTTTAGCTTAGAAGGATTTGAAGAGAACATAGGATTGTGGATAATCCTATTCCTTCTTCTTTTGTATTGTACTTTTTTCCTTCTTTTCCTTTGTTCTTCACTTCAAAGTCAAGTTGCATCTTGTCCATTTGGACACTACAACCTTGGTGAATTGAAATAATTTAGTACTTCTCTATTTATTTGATGCGTCATAATTTTTAGGCACGTTTAAAGAAGAATGCTATTCATATGTATTTATAGAACAGATTTATCTGCTTATGTATCCAGTTTGTCACTTGTTTAGATCAATGGGAAATACTTTTATTTTTTCTAGAATAAAAATAGGAAGATTGCTACTTTGATTAAAAGAAAGAGGAAGAGTCATTCCAGAGATGAACCTGACTTATTGATGATGAATTTAAACCATAAGAATTGGAAATAAAATATGCTTTTCGTGTCGATTCCACCCATCTATTGGTACCATTTGGATTATTTACGCTGATACCCCATGCCTAAAAGTCTGACGGCCTGAGTTGCTGGACAATGGGTTTACCATTCTGCATTTTCTGGTTTTATAGTTTACACTCCTTATTCGACTTGAGGTTCAAGAACCGAGGAGAATGAGGAAAAATTCAAAGAAGAAAGAGATAGTGACTAATGTTTTACTCTCTCCGTTTAAAAAAGAATGACCTCCTTTCCTTTTTAGTCTGTTCAAAAAGAATGACCTCTTTCTTTTTTTGGTAACATTTTAACTTTAGTTTTCCACGTGACATGTTTAAGGCCACAAGATTAAAGAGCAATTTTATACATTTGGCATAACTTTAATTTAGGACCACAAGATTCAAAAGTTTCTTTATTCACTTAAACTCCGTGTCAAGTCAAACTAGGTTATTCTTTGTGAAACGGAAGGAGTGATAAAATATGCTATTGTATCTTCATTGTATTCTGTTTGTAGTAGTCCTTGTCGTAATATTAACATTTTAGTAGTTTCTTCTTTTCAATTTAGGATGATTAAAATCAAAGATAGCTAGCATAGTTATCATTTTTTTGTCATAATATTATCATTTCCTTAGTTTCTGCTTTTCATTCATTGCCTCCAATGTCTATTCGTGACAATAGTTAAAATTGGTTGCACTAATGCCCATCTTGAAGTGAATTCCCTTTAATTATTATCCTTTTGGTTCTCTTCAGAACATGGAGAGGAGTATTGTTCTTTGTGCTTTTTATTGGTTTCTTCTAGTTGTAGCTTTCTTAGTTTCTATCTTAACTGATTTTAGACAGATGGAAACTGCAATGCTAAGCCAGGAGATGCTGATTTATGTAGCAGCAGTTAATATCATATAACTTTGTTATAGACCTTAATCATTCAGATCTATTTAGACCTATAAGTGATTGTATAATAAAAAGGACACATAATGTTTAAGATCTAAATGAATTTTATTGGAGAGAGAAGGAACATTAGATATGAATATGTATCATTTAGATCTTAAACATTATGTGTGTTTTCTAATGCTCCTATCTAATGTTCCTTCTCTCTCCTGGGAACAGTGGTTGATTATTGGAGTTTTTCAAGTTTCCACTCACAAAACGTGAATTTTGTTCTCATGTAACTATCACTTTTTATCTTAACTTCAAGTATTTCTTTCCTTTTTTCCTTTCAAATCTCAACCAATTTATGTTCAAATGCCTGTTTAAAATGGTTTGTTTGTTGTGTGTGTGGGTTGGGGTTGGGGGGGTGGGGTTGGGGTTGGGGGGGGGGGGAGTTTACCACAATTCATCCATATTTTTCGCTGAAGTCTAAATGCAGCTATCAAAATTTTCTAACAGTGATTTAGCTTCAGCCGGAAATTGATCTTCAATGTCAGGAGAAGTTCAGATGAGTTCAGAAAAGCAACCACGAAGAGGACTGTCATGCACCCGTTACTTCGATGCACTTTGGTTCTGCTACTGTAAGTTGAATTTCTTTAGCTGTTTTCATTTGTTGACTGTAATTTTGAAAAGGATTTATATGCTCTAAACCATCAAATCTCCTGGTCATTAAGACCCTCTTTATGTGGAATCTTGCATCTTCTTCTTAGCGTTGAAACTGAAAATGTGTGTCGGCCTAAAAAATGAATGAAGTTAATTTCTACTTCTTCTTACTTCTATAGCTACTTCAGATTGAGTTTCTTTCTTTACCGAAAATAAGTGCAGACGTCATTAACGTTCGTAAAGCACTGTACAGGCTAGTTATTTCATTTGGGTTCTTTCTTGTGATAAGGATTGAATCTGACTTTTTTGTGTGTGTACTTAATGATGTTCTCTTATGCTATGCATCTTTATTTTGTGTAACCTGATTTGTATACTTTGACATGTTATATTTGCCAGTATACCTAATCAAATCATCATATTTTTCTCTTCTTAGTCTAACTACGTTTAGGGTGCAGGGCTTTATGCTTTAGGTATCAACATTCATGTAATCACTATATAATAATAGCAACCAAATGGCACGTTTGGAGAACGTAATCGTTAGGCATCAGTGTTATGCTTTTGGTATTTACTGTAGTCTGTATGTGAGGATTCAATTTGTCATGAACACTGTTTCGAGATACCAATATCCAGTAATCCTTGTTTAGAAATACAATTGTCAGCTGACATATTTCTAATTTGTCACTACAAGAAACTAATTACTGTGTGATTTATATATAGACATATTGGTTGTTCTGTGGATGATAGGCAGATCTTGCCAGTCCACCAGGTCATATGAAGCTGGTTGCATCATGGCTCTCAAGAATCTTTGACAGTACCAATAATTTTCTCCTACTGGCTCAAAAACCCACAGGAGAAGGGTTAGACTCCTATCTATAGTATGAGTAATTAAAGCAAATGAACAATTTGAAATCCGAGTTATATATTGTGCAAGAGGTCTTTGCTAGTTGTTGATTTTGAAAGAGAAAGATCTTCAGTTTCTGTAAATCACAGAAGGTTGAACGAGACTCTTTCTAAAGTATGAGTTTGAAGGAGGATCACCCTTTTTGTTGTTGGAATGGAACTGGTGCCCTATCCCAGCTCAATAACGGAATTTATTTTCTATTCTGCTAAGCTGAAGTCTATGGCACAGGATAGCACTTGGACCAGCCTTTCGGATGTAGTAATATGGTTTTTGAGGTGTGTCTGTGCGCATGCCAAAATTGTGAAATCAATAGGCTACAGGTTGCAATGAGCCAAAGGCTATTAAATCTAGTGCTGCAACTGACATTAGTTTCTTTGATAGGGATAAAGAAAAGAAAGGCGAAACTCATATCATTTCAACCAGGAAGTACTTTCTGGCTGGTAGATTTAAGGCAGATTCTAGATATTGCATCACAATCATTTCTTTTTGCAGATTGAATGGAGTTTCACTTTAGAACCTATGAATTTATTGTGCAACAAGTAGGTTTTCTACTTTGGAACCTTTAGGGATCGTTTGGTTGGGAACAAGTTATCTGAGATAACTTATCCCACCATGTATATGGGATAACTTATCCCATGACTATGATATAAATGGTGGGATAAGTTATCTCAAAATGGCAACCAAACAAGATACAAATTTTTATCCTATCACTATTTATTTTTATCACTCTCACCAAACGACCCCTTAGAGTGCAACAATCAACCTGATCTTGTGCAACATCAGAACAAGAAATATCCGACTTTTTTATCCAATGAAACCCCGAATTGATTGGTTGGAGTTGTGATTCATAGTAACCCACTTAGAGCCCTTTGGCTTAACTTAAAAAAAGTAGCTTTTTGAAAGTAGTTTTTAATAAGTCGAACTTTAGTAACTTTTAAGTTAAAAAATGAAAAGTAGGGGAGCTACTTTTAACTTTTTTAAAGTCATTTAAAACTTAAGTTATTTTTAACTTTGCCAAACATTCCAAAAAGCTAAATATGACTTAAAAGTAGTGACCAACTTTTAAGCCAATCCAAACAGGCTGTAAATTTTGTTAGAAAGATGGGAAATTAACCTGAATCAAAGGCTTTCCAACAAAAAGCTCACTTGTAATAAACTTGAAGTCAATATCTAATACACTATGTAATCCATTCATATATTTTACGATGGAAGGAGAAAGAGAGGATGGACAGATGACCAAACAATAGCAGAATTTCACTTGATCATCCTTTCAGTTGAAAACATTATTGATTCCCTTTTTTTGACACCTTACGATGAATAGTTGGAAAATTACTGTTTGTAAACATATGATTGCCTTAAACACTATTTCGTAATTGATTAAACAAATGGTAGACGCAGGAGGCTAGTGAATTGCTTATGAAAATATGTTAGTAGTCTTGATACTAACAAATGTGAGACTGATGTTGGGGTTGTCAGCCGAAAGCTTTGCAAGCATAGATTCTTCAAGGATCTAGACTGCTGTTTAGCTAAGCTGGGGTCTTCAAAAGACAAGTGTTCCACTGATCCTTGCCTTTAGTAATCTTAGTTAATCCGCTGCAACTGACGGGAACTATTAAACACAATAGGGTTATACTGTACTAGTAACTTGCTGTATCTTAAGTGATGTGAGTCTTGCTCTTGATTTTTGAGGACACTCACGATATAGTTTGCTGCTAGTTTCACTCCTAAAAACTTCTTTTCTATTTGTTCTTTTTCCGTCCTTGTTTAGGATTGAAATTCACGGAAGCTGATTATTTATTTGAGCTACATGCATTTAGACGTTTTCAATAACAAAATAGTTCATTTACATGCTGAGAAGGAAACACAATTCTAAACTGAAAAAGAAGGCTCATCACCATACATTCTGTTATATTGCTGTTGTTAATAAATAAGTTTTGGTTGCAATGTCTGTATGAATTTATGAACCAAGTTCAAAGTTAATATTAGTGGGACTTATATGATATCTGTTTGTCTTCTGTTCTTACATGCACTTTCTTCTTTGTGAATTAGTTTAGGCTGATGTGTAATTATGTTGTGGCAGCTCCAGTCCATCAGATGCAGCAATATTATAGACTTGGTGCCCTTGATAATTGTAGTAAGAAATGGAGTGGTCTCGTTGATTGTCTGACTTTAAAAACCAAAAGGTCTTCTGAAGTGGAGGTACAGTGTTCTCTTGCATCATTGTCTGGACTGTTCACAATGTTCTTTTTTCGCCTGAGTCATTCAAATATGTGAATAAAAATAAATTTTACAAGTTACTAAACCTTGCGTTGCTTGTAAGATTACTTAAAAGTCAGATTTGTGAGGATGAGGAATATAATTTTATTGTTTCGACATTCTAGCAATTGAATCTGAGTCTCTCCAAATTATAAACTCTTTGATTAGAATAATTTTTGCTATAATATCAGAAAAAGGAGGTATACTAACACAACTTCTCAACTGGGGGAGGTCTTGGATGCAAGTTTTGCTGATGTACAGCTTTGCTTTTTTGCTTTTTATGTTGTCGAAAACACTTCTAATTTGTTGATAGTCCCATTTAACTGCTCAAATCCTGGGGATTGAAGTAAAGGAGGTATTTTAAATGAGATTAAACTAGAGGGTACATTTTAGGTATTTCACAAACTAGGAGAAGATTCATTTAATTTTGCCAAACCCGAGGTAATGCCTCACCTAGTCACCCCTCACCTACAATTGGTGTGCCTCAACCCATCCAAATTTTTGAGTATGGCTGATAAATTAGTTTTGATTTCATTTGTCAACCACAGTCTTGTGTTGCTGATTTAGGCAGTAATGCTATGGTATTTGCTTCTAATGAGGTTGCTGAGCTAGCAAGTTCTCTTTTCGGATGGATGCTTCTCTGAAGATGTTATTATAGATGCAGAGGATTTTTTTTAAAAATCAATAAATACAAAATTTATCATGTGGGAATTTTGTTAGAGTTTTAAGTTGTATACACCGTCAGTGCATGCAATTTTTTACTCATTAGGTCATCTAATGGATATTTATAGGTAAGCCTCCTTAAGATTTGGGACTTGAAATTTTAATAATGAGATATATTACCTGAATACCTGCTACAACAAGTAAAGATGATCTGATAGTGTAAAAAATACTCACACTGACGGTGTTCTTCCCTATATATGCTCGTGAAGTCACTTCTGCTTTCTGTATTGTTTTGTTGATTTTGTTTATCATACTCATCATTAGATCATGTGAAGCAGGAAATTTTAGAAACACGCGAGAAAGCGAAGCCTCACCTGTGGTCAACACGAACCCCTGAAGAAGCCGCAGCTTATTGGAGCGAACTCTTTGACCATCTAGATGAAGAGTAAAATTCTTAGACCTTTTCATCAGACATTTGCCCAATCAATACGAGAAAGTTTATCATATCATTTGAAATAATCTTCTCCCCAATGATGCTTGTTTCAAACATGTCTTAGAGGCACCATGGTTATCAAAGTGGGTTTCTAAAGAGGCATCAGTTTAGGAATGTTTAGAATAGGAACATTGTGTTGGAAAATCTTCTTTTTCCTTGAGTGATTGAAGCAGCATAAACAAATTCCAACAATCTTTAACGTCAGAGTAACCCCACCTTCTGATTCAGATGAACTATGGAGCTTATTATTGCATTATAAAGAGATGGAACAAAACACTATTCATCTTCCTTTTTTTTTATGTTGGTTTAGTGCCTGTACATGGTGATTCTGCTAGGGTACATGCCTTGCATGGTTTTCATATAGCCTCGATGATTAACTTCGTTGGATCATCTGGGTTTTTGCTATATTATATCCTTGTTTAGACTTGATACCCTTATGTCCAGTAAACGATACAACAATGGAAGATCTTAAGACAGTCCAGAACCTAAATGATTTTTTTTTTTTTGGGGGGGGGGGGGTTATAGCTCTCGAATTTGATGCACTATATATGAATTGACTGACATCAAAGTTCATTTACATGTTTTTTTTCTTCAAGTAGATAACACAGAAAATTCATGTGTTATGCATCATTTTCATTTACATAGTATCTTTAATTTTTGCTAGCTATAGCCTCTTTAATTTAACACCTTTGAGAAGTACAAAACTAGTTACATGTTCATTTTGACAAAATATAACACATAGCTTCTAGGGAGGACCACTATTTAAGACATAGTTGAACATTACAAAATATTTAAATGTCTAGCTGTTTGACAATTATCTTAAGAATTCTGAACTAAAGTTGGGAAAAAAAATAAAACATGTTTGATCTTTGTTTCGAAAATTTTCCCTGCATGAGTTCACTCTTGTACGAGCAGAATATATATCTAATGTGATCCCGCAAAAAGTGAAGTTTGAGAAGGATGGCGTATACTCAAACATATAAATACGAGTGACATATTCTTTAAATTTAATAGTACTATAGTGTAATGATTCTTTCAACCCTGTGGCAGTCTTAAAAATGACCCTTCTTGAAATGGACCATTGAAAAAGTCAAGTATTGTCACATTTGAATTTGAAGTGAAGTGAGTAAGCTAGCGTTTGGCCATAGATTTTTAAATATTCTTGGCAAATATTATTTGAGTGAAAATTTGGGTGAAATTTCACCATGTGTTTGGCCATAAAATTTGGGAAATATATTTCACTTTTTCTGAAAATATGATTTATACACACAAGTTTTAAAAACTATCAAAATTAACTAAAAGTTTGTATTACGAGTCAATGAATGTTCGTTACAACAATAACAAATAATATCCATGACACTAAAGCAATGTGGTAATTTAGAGCGAGTGCAACAAGAATTATTCCATACATCGTGAAGTAGACAAAGTACATGACTTTGTTACCTAAAGCCAATTTTTAATAATTTTCATCAACAATCATATCATTATTTAATATTTCACTACATATTTCATCACTATTTTGGTGTTCACGTAAAAAATGATGTAATACAACGCAAGCAACTACTAGAGAGGGTGTTTTTGTAAAAGATAAAAGATTGGGGTAAAATTTTAATTTTTAAAATATCCCAAATAATGAGATTTGGCCCAAATACTAGAAAAAAACTAGTATTTGGAAATTTGGGATATTTACCAAAAATATTTGCCAAATAATGACAAATTGTATGGACAAACATTATTTGCCAAATTTTGAAAATCCTTATTATTTAAATTTAGCAGCAAAGTCAGTCAAAAGAAAATTAAAAAAAAAAATACATGTCTTTTCTCATTACAAAAGTAGCCCCGTGGTAAAGTCAACAAGTTCAAGTCTTGTACGATCTGGTCAACAGTATAGGTATAATATAATTGTAGTAGGTGAGTTTGACAGAATTTTAAATAATTTTACCTTATTATAAATGTTTTTCTTTATTATTCCGTTTTAAATTATTTATCGTAATATTAAAAATATTTATATCGAATATCTCAAGTCATTTCATTTTTTGTTCTTTCTATTTTTTTTTAAAAAAAATAGATGTAATGCCTACTTAGCAGTAAGCCGGTTACCTTATTACCCCCATTGTGATTCCTATTTTTAATTTTAAAAAAATGAAAATAAAACTAATGATAGAATTTCCGATACAACTCGAATTTCGATATAACTATTATAATAGTAGCCATATTTCATTACAACAGTATGATTGCCAATTTTTATGTTATATTTCTATAATAATATTTTACTTATATCAACAATGGCATTCATTATATAAAATTATTCCTCTTTAAGAATCATAACTGAAAATTGTGTCATAATAAGAAATATATTTTTATAAGAATTTGATTTAAAAATTTCACAAATATATTCTTCGCGTTACATAAATTGCTGAACCGACATATTTAAAACTTCCATAGTGAAAGTATAACTCCACGTTTTCATTTGACTCTCAAATCAATTATTTTAATTATTTTTTTTTTACTTTTTGGCGTCTTAGGACTAACTTTGTAGAATTATTGATGTTATATAATATATTAATTGACACAAAATTTGATTGTTAGAAATAATTAAAAGTCTAATTATAAAAAATAATTTTATATTATATTGTAATGTTTTTCTAAAAATGTATCATATTTCAATAATTCATAAATTAGAGGGAAAACACAAATAATACCAATCCTTCCAAATTCTTTTTTATATAAATTATGTCATATTAAAATAAATTACATCAATTAAGAACGATAAAATAGTATGAAATTACCTTAGAAAGTTGGTCATAAAACACCCAAAAAATAATAATTTAGAATAACTAATTTGATGGTCAAATAAAAACGTGAGGTTACACTAAAAACCATGAGTCTTTAACATGTCGGCTATTAAGCCATTCATGTAAGGCGACTATTACTTTAGGAATTTTTTTTTATTCAGTATTCGATATTTATATTAAAGTTTAACTAAATTTAGTATTGTATTTTATATTAAAAGATAAAATGCTTTTTAACACAAATAATTTTATATTTAGAAAAACAAATTCAACAACTCGAACAATATATGTGAAAAATAGGTTATAATGCTAAGAGAAATAATTTGGTTGTATTGGTGATTAGTCACCAAGAACATATGCGTGTATATGGGTTGTGTCTTAAGTAGTGTAGACAGGCTTCACCAAAATATTATAATTACTTAATAATTAAAGTCATTTTTTAATTTGGAAAGTTTTCATTCACAAAAAGAAAAGAATTAGTCAACTGAAAAAACCTTGAAATAATCTATGTCAATAATAATGTCAAAGTATTTCAATTAAAAAAAAAATACATTTTGTTGTAGAGTAATGAGCCACGAGTTTAATTTATTCTAAATGTACTTCGCGAAGGCTGTTAATAAATTAAATTATTGTCATTTTGATTTATAGAAAAGATGAGATATTTTAGAATTAAATTTAAAATTGATTTTATACTTATTTGATTTTTAGGATTACGCTTTATTTGATTGAATATTTACATTTATTTTGTAAGTTTTAAAATATTTTTAATTAAATAAAATAGAAATTTAATCTCAAACGTAACACTGAAATATTCACTGTATAATCTCATCAATTTAGTTTTATTTTTTCGCACCTTAGTTCTATAATATGATAAATTAATTAAAAAATAAGCCGGACAAAACTATTAGATTCGATTTATTTATGCTAAGTGTTATTTTAGACCAACATCAAAATCTATCCCTGTTTTAAAAAGTCGTATAAAAATTATTCTTCAGCATAATGGTAGACTCGAAAATAATATTTACTCACATATTTCTCAATTTTATGAACAAATAGTATATTGTAATTTAATATTTATAATAGCTCATAAAATAAATTATAATATGATATAAATGTTTTTTTTCAAAAGAAGAATATGTTAACTTCATATTTAATTTTCTCTTATTTAGAAGAGAGAGTTTCAAACTTTCAATATGGCTGTTTTTTGCCATATTACAAAAAGCTTAGGTGTAATTTGGTCATTGCCCCTACGGTATCTGCTATATTTTTTAATTGTACCATTTCTTCGACAAAAATACTAATCAACATCTCTA
Source organism: Solanum peruvianum (assembly GCA_027705065.1). NCBI lineage: Eukaryota > Viridiplantae > Streptophyta > Magnoliopsida > Solanales > Solanaceae > Solanum > Solanum peruvianum. The sequence continues at coordinate 78,087,900 of JAKWJD010001755.1, forward strand.
TATAATACACATATATTATTTAATTGAAAACTTACATAAATATATTATGAATAAATAATATTTATTATTTAATAATAATAATTTTTTTCACTTGATTATTTTTAATTCACTTATAATATACAAGTTTAATATATATTATAAAGATAGATATATTATTTAAATATATACATGTTTTAATGATGGATAATACATTATAACACATTTTGATACACTTTTAATGTAATGTGATAATTTTTTACAACAAACATAATATATTTCAAATATATTTCAAAAGAATTATAAGTCAAATATGTTGCAAATATAATTTACTTTTATATATATTACGAATTTATCACAAATTACTATAAAATGGTAATAAACAAAATATATCGTTAAATGAGTAATTATTTTAAATTGCATTTATTTATGTAATAATAAGTGGCCCACCAACTTTGTTAAGTCGGCTGACCTGCGTATTTCTTTATTTTAATTCTCATGTCTCACTTTTTTTTTTCATTACTTGCTTAAAAAATAAAAATAATGTGGATATTAAAATAATTAACAATTTTAGTATACTTTTTTTTTTATATATATATCACAATAATAAAAAATTATTTCACACTTTAAATTTTATCAATACCATATAAATTCGAACAAAAAGAGAAACACATAATATTAGTAATAATATAAATTACGATAATTAAAATTTAAATATTTAAAAGTTATATAAAAAGTTTGTTTGACTCTCTAAATTCTACTGATATCACATAAAATAGATTAGATGATAAACATATACTTTTTGAAATTGACGAATATAATAATTAGCAAAAGAATTTGCTTGACTCCAAAAAATTTATCAATTAATGCCATATAAATTGAGACATGAAAAGTAATATCTATTATTTAAAAATTAAGTTAAAATGTACTATAAAATATAATAATTAACTTAATATATTTAGAGACATAAAAATGGTTAATTCTTGAGATCCTACGTGGTGCCACATAAATCGAAACAAAGAGAATAAATATTACTTTAAAAAATATGTCAAAATAAATACTATAAATCACCAAAACTAACAATTTAAAATATTTTAAAATAATATAAAAATTAAATAGTTTCCGCAATATTAAATCACATAAATTAAAATATAAATGTTATTTTCAAAAATACGTAAATTTTTTTTACTGTAGATCACAATAACAAACAATTTAACATATTTTAGAATCATATAAAATTTCAATAGTTTCTCTAATTTCATAATATCACGTAAACTTTATATATATATATATATATAATATATATATATATATATATATATATATATATGGGCCCGTGCTGCACGAAGCAAGACTAAAGAATATTTTCTTACTATTTAAAGGAAAATATGAAATTGCTAATTGAGGAAATTAAAATTGTTTTTTTTACTTTCTCATTACTTTCCTTTTCTTGCTTTTGCAAATCTTATCCAATATATATATATATATATTAATTTTGTGGATAAGAATGTGAAATAAACTAGAAGCTTTTCTTGAACCCTACATAGTTAATATAATAATTGTATTTTATATCTTTTTCAATTGGACCCTCATATACTCTCAAACACGTTTGTCTCTTTGGTCCAATTTTGTCATCAATGTCGATAGTTTTTTCTTTAAAAATCAGTATTATATTCTGTCCTCCTTTTAAAGTAAGTCTTATTTTACTAAAAACAATATAAATTATTATTGCTTTAACATTTAAAACAAAAATTTACAATTATTTTTAGTTATATCATTACGTTAAAGAATTTTTCTCAATAGTTCTTCCCAATGTTTAAAATATATAATAAATAAATAGAGGTAAGTAACTAAGCAAATGATAGTATCTTATATTTATTATTATTTTTTATTGAATTTGAAAAAAGCTAAAATGATACTTAATTAAGTAGGTCATGTATATATATATAGTAGCCTCCAAAACATCGATGTGATTGTGAAAGGTCGATATGAAAGGAAACTACTATGATAATTATTGTTACTATAAGTCAAATCCATGAGCTAACTATCATTAATTAATTAGTTAATTTACTATTATTGAGATCTAGCTCTTCCCACTTTTTGTTTTGTTATATAGAATTTAAAATTTATGGATTTTAAATTAATATTTTGTAACATATTTTAAAGATAAAATAAGATAAAGAACTAAAGCTATTAAATTTTGTCAATCGAACTCGTACCTAACATTTTAGCTTTGCTCGAATGGCAAGGCGATATAGTACTTGTAAGTCGCTACCTAAGCCTCTTAAGGCACATGGAAACCTGTGCCTTCCTTCGTAAAATTTTAAGGCGTCATCCTCCTGTTTAAATGTTGTTTTTTTTATTTCGATCTTGTATTTATTGTCCTATTGAATTTTTACTTAATTTTTTATTGTCTTTTTTACTCCGAGCTTTAAATTTATGATTAGGATGTAAAGATTCGCTTAATGAGGGGATGAATGGCTGATTAATTAGCCTCATTTGGCTGCTTATTTTGAACTTTGAACTACTTTATTTTTGCTTGCAAGTACAAAAGGTGGCTCAATTAAATCAAATTCAATTTTATTACTTCAACTAATAATTTTTTATATATTTTGTGAATTTTACTATCTTGATCAATTGATAAGTTCCATAAACTTACTCCCCCCACATGAATGTAGCTTCTCCAGAAACTACAGAGAGGTGTTTAATCAAATTTAATAATTAAACACAAAAATCAACATAAAATCAGAAAAAGTTACCGCCAATAACTTCATATCAAATTCAAAGAAAATAAAAGAATTTATATAAACTATTGATAGTACACCATCACACTTCAATAATAAATTAATTATTATTTAAATTACGTGTAAAAATGAACGAGTTATATAATTCTGTTAAATATCTTTATTTCTCGACGTATCTTTTAAAGAAAATGATTTAAAATATTTACTAAATTAAGCTTAATCAATATTTTTATTTAGTTTGATTTTTTCGATTTAATTCGATTTTTCGATTGGATAGTATACCCTGTCTATAATTCTTCTTTACTCATTGAGTGCCCTATTAAATAAGTTACTCCTTTCCCTCTAAAAAGAATAGTCCACAAATTTTTCTAAAAAAGGATAGAGATATTATTATATAATATAGTTTGAAACTTCATCTACTTCTATCAAAATATCATACCAACCAAGTCATCTAATCATATCAATAACTTCCACTCCAACCATATAACACCAAGCACCCCACCCCCACCCCACAAAATTTTACTTATTTGCATAGTGCATGACCCCATTGTTTTGTTTCCGTTCGATAACACGATGCACTAAGCTTTTTTAATGAATAAAATTTAGAAAAGGATTGTAATTTCGAAGTCACTCTTTTCAATCGATATTATCTGTCTTATAAAGTTTCGAATCAAACTAATAACATAGTTAAATTCCAATAAACAACAGCATAATACAATAATCATGTGCTCCTATACATCTAGATTGTACTCACTAGACTGTTCTTAGATCTAATCAAACTCAATAATACATTGAAAACTACACTTGCCTTGTTGCTAAATAAAAACAAAGTAAAACCATATTTCCAGCATATTAGGGTAGAAAGAGAGTTTATTTACTCTCCTTTTCCATCTAACTTCACCTATTACTATCTGTACACAAGACTATTTCATGTTGTTATATTGCAGCTGCTTACTTGTACACGAGCATTTCGCCTTTTTATCGGTCAGTGTCTGGCATTAAATAAGTGTAAATTTGGTAAGAAGATATAAATGTTGCTTGATAGATTGATTCATGTGAGTACTTCATGGAGAAAAAAACACTTTTTTTTGGTCATTACCTGGACTTGTTTCTGAAGGTCTTTAATGTAATCAACTGCCAAATCTAACATATCAGCTGTGTTTGTTTGCTGCCATTTCATTCAATAAGCAAACATGTGAGTTGAGTTCTTCTTTTAGACGAAAATTGATTGATACAACAAACATTACTAGAATTTACCTTGTCCATATTAGGGAAAAGATCTTGCAGTTTTTTCATTCTTTCACTAATCCGAGTACGTCTCATCTATACGAATTGTTAAACAAGAAAATGAGAACTTAACGCGAACAACAAGTTTCATCATAGTTATGCACTTCAAGTATAATGATTAATCGGAAAACTAGGTAAACAAGACAGAATTTTTACCCTTTCTGCAATACTTCGTGGGTGCGTAGCACAGCCTCGTTTAGCACGAATTTTGCAAGGTACTGAATCTTGTTGGAACTGTAGGTATTTCTCTATGGCAGCCATTTCAGAAGATGTCTTAGGCAAGCTTAAATGATGAGATAAACCAGAAGAAGTGTAGTTTCTTGATTCGTCATTCTAACAAACAAAACGAACGTTTATTAGTAACAGATACAACAACAAGATCAACAGACAGAAACTAGAATAGCTACCTGATTAGTCATTCCATTGAAATTAGTAGAGAACATTTTTAGATCACCATCTCTATTTCTCTTCAAGGAATTAAACGACGCGTCGTTCCAAGATTCATTCTCAGCAATGCTAGGCATGAAGTTTGAGGTAGATGATTGATTAGTTGAGTAACTTATATGATTGTTGAAACCATTAGTTGATGTACTTGCTTCCCTGTTAGCCCCAACACTTGCTCCGAAATTCCCAACTTCTCTCATAAATCCTGTAAATAAACAACAAATATCCCCATTTCTGATCACTACTATATCAAACATTACTAATCTCTTCACACCATTTTCAGATTAACCAAAAGTTCAAATAGAGGCACAAATTGCTTCATAGATACTAAAATTAACTAGAAGTAAACTCTCTGTATAAAAGTCACATAATCAATCTACTAATTAAAAGTTTAAGCCAGTGAATCTGATGATGTTTTCATGAATTGAACAAATCAAAAGTTAAAAAGAGTAAAGCAGCATACCATTGAAGAATCCAGCAGGTGAACTGTTTTGTCTGATGAGATCAGAGTCACCATTTCCATTACTCAAATTTGCTCTAGTTTGCATTTGCACCCCTACACTATAAGAAACACCACCGTTCTCATATCTATTTTGTACACCATTATCATCTCCAAATTCAATCTCCTCACCAATCTCCTGTTTCAAAGAAGTACCAAACTGAAGCTGATTTTTCTGGTTTTGATCATTCAGATCTCGAGTACCATTGTTGTTGGTGGTGTCGTTATTGTTCAATAAGGCGGTGAACATGGAATCCGAATCAGAACTCGAAGACCCATCACCGGTAATGAAATTTTCACCGGAATTATTCCCGTCTCCGTCAAGAATTCCGGCGAAAAACGAACTTGGAGCTGACCTGTACCTCGTTAACCCACCGGAATTACTCTGCTGAAACTGTGACTGTTGCTGAAAAAAATCAGAACCCATCATTTCTTTGCTCCTAAAGAACTCAGGCTCCATTCCTTCACCATTTTTGAAGCTTGAAGAACCCCCACCACCGCCGGAAAAAAAGAAACTATTCAACTTATCCATTTCTCTAGATATTGGCTCTGAGCTAAACATAATCAAGATTCTAATAATATCTTTTTTGGAATTATAGCTTCAATTTTTTCGAATTTTATCAAAGAAGAAGAAGGAAAAATGGCGTATGAGCTAGCAAGCAATTTCTTTGGGTGCTTATTTGACAGAGCAATTTATCGAGCAGAATTGATGGGGACTTGTGCGTGATAAGTAAATGACCAAATTACCCTTTGTGGACAATTTTAGTTTTACCATTTTTATCCTTTTTTGTCTTTTTGTGTCAAAGGGAATGGCTTTTGATTAGTTTACTAATTTATTTTTAACCTTGATTAATAATATTTAGTTAAGTGAAGATTATCTTAATACTACTTTTATTGAAGCTTAGCTTAAGGATAAAGTGAGATTAGCTGTGTTTGTTTCTTGTCTTGTCTTTTAGTTCCAAACAAACGTAAAATTGAGATTTGGAGTGTTCTTTGAGTAAGAGAAGAGGCAACATGTGATTTAAAATTTGTAGTTAATTCTACTTAATTATTCTTAATTTTTTTGCTTATCTTTAGTTTTAATTTAAGCTTACCCAATAGTGAGACAGGTAATAGTGTTTTTCGAGAAGTTAAAGTTACATAATAGTAATTTTTAGTTTATCTTTAATGTTAGGGAAAAGGGTCTGATATACCCCTCAACTTTGTCATTTAGAGCTGATATACCCTCCTCATAAAAGTTGCTCATATATACCCCTACTTGTAACAAATGGCCCCATATACCCTTTTCCTCTAACGGAAATAAAAATAATAATAATTTTAATCTAAATTTTTATAATTTTTTTCTAAAAAAATATAATCCCTATGAGTAAATTTAATCCTTATCAAATATATTTTTTTTGACTTTTTTTTGTTTTAATGACTAATTTATAATTATTATTTTGATAATCAAATTTATTTATGTTTCTAATATTCTTGTAAAACTTATTATAGATGACCAAATTTTTTCTTCGAATACGAAATTAAATTACAATACACACAAAAAAATAGTTTAAATTTTTTTTCTCTTAAACTGAGGAATGAAAGAAAAAACAACTAAGAATAAGAAACTCAAATAATTATAATAAAGGAAGTCAAAAAATAATTTATGTGTGAAAAAAATTAAAATATACCTTGAACTTTGATAAAAGAATCATATATACCCCTAAATAATTTTTTAAAAAAATAGAAGTAACAAATATAAATTTAAAACTAATTTTTTAATTTCCGTTAAATAAGGGTATATGTGAGCCATATTGTAACGGCAGGGGTATATGTGAGCCGTTTGTATAACGATAAGGGCATATATGAGCCACTTTATAACGAGGGGTATATCAGCTCTAAATGACAAAGTTGAGGGGTATATCAGACCCTTTTCCCTTAATGTTATGAAAAAGAATTGAAGATTGATAAATAGTTGAATAATATATCAAAGGAAAGAAATGTCTATTTACCTTAGTGTTCTATAACTTTGTTTTATAATATTTTTTACTAATTATTTTTTTTTGTATTATTATTTTTATAATTATATTTTCATAGTTTTTCTACTGAATCAAAAATCTATTTTTCTCTTTCAAAAATAACAACAATAAGGCATACACACATTATACAGCCAATAAGGCTAAAACTCTATGATGATTAATTTTATTATTTTAGCCAAACAAAATTTAGATATAGCCAAAGTTTGTAGTGAACAGAAAGTTTCTCTTTTTTCTTGTTTTCCCATTTTATGGCTACAATACAAAAAAATAAAAATAAAATATAATAATAATAATAATTTTTTTTAAAAAAAAAAAAAAGTTGGCTCAAAAACAGCTTATCAAACAAATCGGCAAGTACGTGGATTTGGCAAAACCAGTTTTAATAAAATATTTTTTTTATTAAATCAGATGTGTACGATCATATTATTTAAAAAATAATCCCTTCGGTCAAAATAAGGAAAAATTCAATTTTTTGACTTCCCATAATTGATGACTTTTTTCTTAGAATTTATCTATGAACTTTCTTGGAATGGAAAAAGTTCATCTTTGTAAAAAGAAAATAAAAAAAAAGATTATACTAAGTTGATAAAAAAAAGTTATTGACAAAAGGTAAAAGTTTTAAAAAGTGGGCAATTTATATGCTCTCTTTTTAGGATTTTTTTTAAAGCTAAGCCTTCGTGTTGAGGATTAGAAGATTTTTTGAAAAACTATAAGATTGGGCAGTAAATTACTCCCTCCGTTCAGAATTATATGGCAGATATATTAAAAATAAATGTCCAAAATTAATTATCAATCTAAATAATTAAGAAATAATTAGTTCTTTTTTTTCAAATTGAAAAATTAGGTAGACTTTAAATATTCTTGATAGGGTTATATTAGTCAAATTACACATTGTATTAAATTTTTCTTGAAGGCTATGCATAACCTTAACATAATAAACAATTATGGACGAAGGGAGTACTATTTTATTTAAAATATTCTTCGAATTAATATTTCACCTAGTAGAAATGGAATTGATCTATATTTGTCCTTATAGATAGCTAGATAGTTAAGTCTAATATTTAAAATTCTCTCTGATAATTTGTGGCGATTATTTATTTTTTGTAATTTTCTTTTCTATTTTTCTATTTCTGGAAAAAAAAATCAGAAAGCTAGTACAATTTCAAATTACACAATCATATATAAGTTAGTAATTAAATTGTATATTTAGTCAAAACCGATTGAATTAAGGATCAATACATCGCGATCTTCTCATTGTTAATTGACTACTTGATGTTTAGCAATTAAAGTTTAAAATAATCATTGCTTAGACTTGAGATAAACTATTTGTCTTTTCCATGTTTGGACAAATTAAATTTTACTCTCATCGTTTATATTATTTGACTCAAATTGATTTAACACAATTCTTAAGAAATTTTTTCCTTTTTTTATTTGTTTTTACATATCAATTATTCAAATATAAATTTTTACTTTTAATTGTCATTTTTAATATATAAAAAACACAAAGAATGTCTAATTTACTCTCTTAAAAAAAACTTTGCTTAAGCATGAAAAGTCTAAGCTGGACAAGTAAAACGTAATAGAAATTTTAAATGTGTATTTTACTAAACTAACGCGAGTAATGATACGTTAAAAATTCCAAATTTGACTACTATCATTTTATTCAATAATTTGATACTAATTACTAAGTATAAAGGAAAAAATATGATAAAATTCTCTTGATTTTCTTAATCAACCAGTAAAATGAAACATGTAATTTGATATAGAAATCAAAGTAATATGAAACATTATGAAATATACCTAGAGCATGTTTATGTTTTATTAATCATGAATTTATTTTTAAAAAAAGTCAACCTAGCTTATCTTTCAAAATTTGAATAGGATGTTTATTGTTTGGTTTTATAGTTGACTTTGACCATCTCCTTCATAATTAATAATACTACAAATATTAAGCATTGACAAAATCATTTAAAACCAGCATTTTTTCCTCCTAAAATAGGGGAGAAAAATAAAATCATTAACACGACAGATATAAAAACTTGTCAGCACAAGTATTTGGATAAAATCAATTAATACAAGATATGTGTTTATGAAATTTGAGGGTAGTTTAATTTAAAGATATTATTAATATTAAGAAATTAGGATTTGTGCTAGATAGATTAGCTATGCAGTAATTAATAATGTAATTAGTTGGGGTGTCTCAACTAAATTGGTAGCATAAAGCTAATTTTAATACGATACTTTAGATTTATCTAATAAGATTTATAATGTATGGGAAGTAGAAGTAGGGGTAGAGATATAGGGTGGTGGGTGAATCCATCTAGATAGAGCGAAGTAGAGATGCGTTGAAGATTGAGAAGAATATAATCAACGTGAAATATATTAGTGGACAGGGATGAGTTTAATGTCAAAATTATTATACACGTGAATTCATAATTCTCATGTATAATATTTCATAGAAATTTATTTAATTTATTACATTTTAACACTTATATAAAATATGCTATAAATCGATTAAAAAATTACACTTGATTGAAGGATAAATGAATATCCAAAGGAAGATGGATCAATTTTTACTTAATATTCCCTCCTCTCTCCTTTCTTCGAAGTGCATCTACGCTATAAAAATTACTTTACTTTTTAATTATAAGCGAACATCCCTCCTCTCTCCTTTCTTCGATGTACATCTACGCTATAAAAATTACTTTATTTTTTAATTATAAGTGAACATGGAAAAATTTAAAATTATCTTACACACACTAATGTGTATGTGCCTCATTGACTATATGTTTAGTTGTTAACCATACTAGTCTTGGAAGGTGATTGGTTCAAAACTACATTATTATAAGAAGGTATTAATGTCAAGTTGCTTAATTAGTTATTAATTGAGATTATATTGCTTAATAAATATGAATGTGAGTAGCATAAGTGGCTTAACACTACTAAACCACATGTACTAAAAAATTATAAAGAAATAACAACTTGTTATAAATGGTCACTACTCATTATAATAATAACCCCTCTCTATATGTAGAACATGAGGTAGTGTATTGATGGTGTAAACCATTAAGCACCAAAAGCCACATACACAATATTTCTAAATCAAAAGAGATGTATACCTACTAATTGGGGTGGGACTAGAGGATTCTAATGTATTGTTCAATCGAATTTAATATTTTTTTATTTTTGTAAGATGAGCGATAATTATAATATTTAAATTATATTAAAATAATTGAATTCAGAAATTAAAAATACATGAATAATAATTTTAATGTTTGGATCAAATTGATTATTTTATTTTTCAATTTAAGAAATGAAAATATAAGGCTTTGAATCATTCATCTCTTATCACTCATTACAAATATATTTATTGAAGATCATTCAATCGAATTTCATCTTACTTGAACAACTTGGGATGTCCAAAATTAAAAAGATAGAAAAATCGAATAAAATATATATATATATATATATTATATATATATATTATATTATATATATATAAAAAGATTTAAAAACGGCGCTGAATTTTCTTAATAAAGAAAATATTCCTTTCTCGTTAGTTATTTAACCGTTTGTTATTTTTTATTTTTTTTCTATGCAAATAAAATTGTAGGTGACATGATTAAATTTAATATTGTTTTTATATAATTCGAGGATTTATCTTTCTATAATATGAGATTTTATTTTTATATATATAATTTAACTTTATCAATATTAGGATGATTTTTTTTAATAATTAATTAACATTTCAAAAGTGTTTATGAAAAAAAAAATATTTTCACTATAATTTAAACTACCTTCATTTTTTTTAATAAAAAATTTGATCAAGTATCTTAACTTAAAAATAAAAGTATTATTTTTACATAATTTTTCAAAAAATTGACTAAACGAACTATATTATATTTATTTGTTAGAAACAAATTTTTTACATGAAACCTTTAATCTGCTGGGCCCTACTTTTGAACCCCACGGCGGCTACCACCTGACCATACAGACATTCCAACCCCACCCAAAGAATATGTTTTTTTTTTAAAAAAAATAAAAAATAAAACTTATAAATTTAAAGAAATTATAAATGTTGCAAATCATTATAGAAAAATATAATTACTCACCTAAATTATATTATATTATTAAAATTTTGATAGTCAATCAAAACTTTTAATTTGATTGTAATTTATTTATATAACTTTTAAATATTTTTAAATCATTAATTATTATAATATTTTCGAGGCCGAATACAATTTAAATTCGATAAATGTATTGCTTGTGAAGTATTTGTTCGTGTATGTTCTATAGATTTACCGTTGTTGATTAGAAGTTGAAAAGTGATATTCGAAAGAAACGATTGCTTAATTACAATATTGAATTTGAAATATTTATATTTAGTGGTAATTGCGCGTATTACCTGACAAATTCTCTACCAATGATCGAAGAATATTAACTTTCTACTTATGATCGTCACGAATTGAATTATAATCATATAGAAAAGTTATATATTTTTAAAATTTACAATATATATACTTAAATTTCATAAATTTTTTTAAAAATTTTATCACATGAATTAAAAAATCGATGAGAAAAAATACACTCCACTTCGAAATAAAAAGAGAAGAATATTTTTAAGGAAGGGATTATTGTACATGTTATTTTATTCACCTTATCCGATAAGCAATTGTCGTAGGAATTGTATGTTTTTAAAAAGAAAAAAGCACATTTCTTTTTGCCCTTTTTATTCCTATGGAATGGGACAAAAGGTTCTCCAAATTCTTATAATTGTACACAATTATATTCATTTTACGTGGCCAAATTCACACTTCTAAAAAGGTATTTTGCTACAATTTTAAAATAACTTAAAAATATTATAAATTGGAATTTACATATTGGCCTAACTTAAGGTGTTTGATAAATAAATTTATTGTGTACATGAATTAATATGATTTTAAAGTAGCTGTGATCTCTCTATTTCTAATAGAATATTAAATTTAAATATTTAAAAACTAAAAAAATAATATGATGTACTTAACATGTGTAACTTTCGAACAATTAAAATGCATGTCTAATCATTTTAGATAGGAAAGAATTTTATATTTAATTATATTTAGAAATATATAACCATATAAAATAACAGTATAACCTTAATATATAACCATATAAAATAACAGTATAACCTTAATGTAACATGAATAACTAAATTATAATATATTTAATGATTCTGACAATTATTAATATTGACAAATAAAAAATATAAATTTCAAAGAATCAAGATTTCATTTAAATATAATCAATTAAATATAAACTAAAATTTATCAATATTTGAAAGGATAAAATTTCTTTAAAAAGTCATACTAAAAAGATGAAATAGATGTGATTATAATTTTAAAAAGAAAACATCTAGAATAAATTAAATAAAATAGATACATCGCAATCTTCCACTATAACAAAGTGAATGACGAGTTCTTTAGTCATCATGCGTCAATCAACGTAGAATTGCGACTTGTAATAAGTAAATTTGAATTTAATTGAACATAATAAAAATAATATTCTTTTTATTAAAATTTTTATTATTAAAATTATATAATTTATATTTAATCAAAAACTAATATAAATATCAAACCAAAAAGAAAAAATCAACGATTAAGCTTTTACAGGCACATACATGAATTAGCTTTCATACATTGAACATTGAACATTTCTTATATACTTTGGATTTTAATACATAACTGTGAAAATGAAACATATAGTCGACAAAAATAATATATTACATTACTTATATAGAGGTGTGGGGTATGGTTGAATCCTGAACATAACATCAAATCAACTATATTTATATATTATATTCTATTGAGTGAAAGTATATATTTTTTTAATTTTTAATTTTTAGTTTTTAATTTAAGTAATAAAATAAAAAAAAAACATTTTAATATATTCTTTCCTCGGTAGAATATAATATATAAATTTTTTTATTTGATGTTAAAATCGAATAAAAGAATGAAAAATAAGTTGAGTATTAAAATGATATATGTTCATGTCAGAAGATAAAATTAGAATAAAATTTCTACTACTATATGATACGTACAAATCAAATTGATTTGAATTTTTATGTCCTGAAAAACGACAGTAATTTGTTTGTTATCACTAAGTAAGAGTAGGAAACTATACCTAAATTTATTAATTGACAAATTATTTAAAAATTATATTAGATATACATGAGTTAGTTATAGATAAGTTTCATAGGCAAACTCTTTTTTTTCAAGTGATAGTGTATAAGAAAATATATTTATTAGATTATTTAAAAAATAATACAATAATTGTTATAATATATGAACAAAAATAAGAGAAACAACTTATTATAACAAAATATAAATATAAATTACATGAAATAACAATTATCTATGCTTTTAATTTCAAGATGTTTATGGAAATGAAATGATTGAAGAGAAGATGAATTTATTTTTTGTTGTTGAGGAAGTGGCAACTATGCAATTATTTATAGGACTGTTCGAAAAGCTGCCCAACTAAAACTTGAGAATTTTTTTTTTCTTTTTCGATTCGTATGTTTTATTTTTTTTTTTAAAAAAAATATATACTTTTTATTTTAAAAAATATTTTTTATGTTTTAGATGATAAATTTAAAATCGAAGAATCAGTGTGTATATATTTCCTATGAGTTCTATTTTAATTTTTACTTAAAAACTCCTTTTAACTCAGATTTTATTTTATTTTAAAAAAAGAACTCAAAGAAGAACTAAGGAATCTAAAATTTTACCTTTTGCTTTTATGGATTCGTGATGGATTTGGAATTAGATTTGGGGGAATCTTATACCTTTGAATTATTATTGTTTCCATAATTGGAAACTTTTACTTATTTATTTTTATTTTATTTTTACCCATGATTGGAAAATGAAAAATTAATTCAAAAAAAACATTCTTTTTGTAAGAATTTTTTGCCATATTTGTAAAAAGCTACTAAATTGCAAGAATATCCTCATAAATATTTAAATGATCATGCTAATATTATAACTAATCAACTATTTATGGACAAGCCATTCGTCAAGAAAGAGATGATATTTTTAGTAATTCTTGCTTAACGAAAGCAGGTCACCAATCGATGATATAACTTAAATATTAGTAGACGTTACTCCCGTTTCAATAATTAAACTGATAAAATGGAATAAGCAATTAAGGTTTGACTCTAAACTCATTCTTCATACTCAGGTTAAAAGAACGATATTACTATAGAAAACGAAAAACATAAAACATAATTTGATAAAATAAATAATTTATAATATAATATATAAATTATTTTCTTTACAGCCGACACTTGCTTTCCATTTCTTTTCTCACACACACATGCCTTCTACGGCACTATATGAAGCTACCCAAAAAAGACCAAGAAAAAGTTGTCTTTATCCTCTTAATGCTTTTATTTCTTCAAAAATAATCTTGTGAATGTGAACCTTTCTTTTTCTCTTTTGCTTTTTTTTTTTCTTTCTAATATCTATTATTATTAATTTTATTCGTTTTACTTTTCTTCTCATCCCATTCTTCATCTTTTTTTGTTCTCGACGTACCCTTATATGGATAAATTACCCAGAAAAAAAAAATGTTACATATCAAACATAGGATTTAAAGATGGCGAAAATGTCATAAAAGGAGTATGAAATTTGGCGAAGTGATTTGGGAGACCAAACATATAAGTAACAAGATGATATTGTACCTTTGATTTGTTAGATAAGAATTTGGAGCATGATTGACCATCATTGACTAGCCTCAATTCAATGATTAAATAAGTAATACCACAAAGTATATTAGCTTTGTGAAGAATTTGGTGCCACTATTCACAACTTCAAAAGTATCTCTAAAAAAAATCATTTAGACAGCTATCTTTCAAACAACTCGGGAGTATTCTTATATAGATAGTACAATAGCAATTTATGCAGATGCAAAATATTATCTCAACAAAATCAATGAATTCACACCTAAAAAGTAAGCAGGTTATAACACTCATATTCAGCATCATCAACTTTCCAATAACAAAGCATATCATGACAATTACAACAGAATAACACAAGTGAAATTTTGAATAATCAAAGAGACCACAAGGCGAAAGACGTATCGGAGTTCACAATACATGTCATTTCAATATCTTAGATGCAACGAATTCAAACTTTTCGAAGTAGTATGTAGACCAGAATAACATCAACTTCTAAATACTGTCTTCCTGAAGAAAAAGCTATAACAAACACAAGTGACTCCAATACAGAGGTAGCCCGGGTAGACGACAAGCTTGCAGTTTGCCTCAGTAGTATGCTTTCCGCGGATTGTTCTGCAAAAACAGCTTATCAGTCTTGGTTCCAATTATAATAAAAATTTAATGTTTTCCCTCTCCATTCTATCTAAACCAAAAAACAAATTCCTGAAATGAAAAACGAACAGGAAGTCATCTTGACTGTGAGGCTAGAGTTTTTACACATACACTGAGTAAGCAGGATCCTCCCTCTTGTTAGGTGACAAGTTACTTTATGCATGTGTCCAAAGATAGAGTGGAGGAAAGGATTTTATCTTTTGATACATAAAAGTTTCTATCGTTTTACTTAGAAGGCGATGGCAAGATGGTTCCTTGAGTTCTGTTCTCATATATTACTGCTATGGTTTTTTTAATTTCCCTTGATGCAAACTGTATTCAATAAAATTATAGAGTACTTTGCTGCATAAATAACAAACCTAAATGAAAAGGAGAAGTTCCATACCATAAAAAGGTTCAATTACAGAGGACATAGAGCACATACCAGTGGATTTGGCCTGTACTTGTAGCCTAGCATCATCCGTTTCTTATATTGATCATAGATATCATCTTCTGGAGTGACCTCCCCGGGTTGGTGAGCACCAACACCTAAGTTATTTGATTTTATACTGCCAGCTGCTATTGGATCTGCAATACCACTTTTAGAACTCCCTAGTCCTTCACCTGCAGTTCCGCATTAAGATTAAGACTCCATAGGAATTTGTGGCATGTAGCTCCTAAACATGAACTATTTGCATTTCGAAGACTAATACTTTTTGACTACAAGAACAACATACCCAGTGGAATCCCACTAAGTGCGGTCTGGGCTAATACTTTCTGACTAGAAACTCCTTAAAATTATCTACAAGAGTGTCACTTGGATACCTAGTTACCAAAACAACTTGCTACAAGTAGTGCATTTATACATTTGAATAAACAAGATGAGGTAAGGATGTGCCCCAGACCTGAGGAGTAGCCTCATCAATCGCAGAACAAACCCAACCCTAACCTCGTCCCCTTCAACTCAACATAACTCTCTTAAAATTGAAAAGCTCTGCCCCTAAGAAAAGGCCTATTAAAAAGGGGAAATCTTCCTTTTCCTCTAAAAAATTTACCAGTCCAAGTTATTTGCACCCAAATAGGTCCTGTTTTCGTAGAGGGAAATATACCTTCTCTCCAACCCATTTTCGATAGAAGTTTGTGGCCAATATTATCAGCTTGTATTTTCGACCTTTCTGCTGCCTCTATGGCTGCTTTCCGAGCACCTACGTCGTTGCAGGTAGACAAAAACTTAGCAAGCTCTTCAGGTGGGATATAGTCCCCCATATGATGACCCTTCTTTCCTGGAACTGCAACACAAAATAAGATATAAGAAGAGTTGCACATATTTTAATAAACAATGCATGCACCTATTTTGAGCTCAGGTACCTAAGATGTTAAACTTAATAGGAAACCAGAACATAGATACAGCAGAACAACAAAATTAGTGACCAACCTTGGAGAGAAGCAGGTGGAGGCATCTCATCTTTCGATGATCTCGGTGCCCTCAGTTTCTCTTCATCTGCAGCTTTCTTCATGTAATATTCCATCATCGCTATTGGATCTGACCCCGATGGACCGCTTGAATGACCTGCAAAGACAATACATGTATAAGCCCAAGCATAACTGAAAACCTTTTCAGTGCAATTTCATGAAGTCCATCATCCAATGAAGTTATGGCAATATGACAATCTGATGAAATGCAGAAGGTGCACAAATTATAGCCACAGATGAGATCAAATTTTCCAGGAGGTGGCACTATCCCGTTGATATCTCCCTTCATTATAATTTATTTTCGACTTCTTTGTACATCTATTTGTTTTTATTGATAATGCTGTCCGTCTATTTGTTATTCATACTTATAGTTATTAGGTTTGGACTACACATACACATTTATATTTTTTCTCCTTTTGGGCCTCTTCCTTAAAACCTATACTTTATTTGCACTTTGCATTTAAAGCCCAGTGGATATTAAGAGTTCTTTTGTGTTTTTCGCCTTTGATAACACTGAACTAAATGCCAATCAATAATACACATACAGACTCGCGAATAAATGACATTACCAGAATTTCCAGCCAGTTCTGAAGAACTTGTATTCTCTGTTGCTCCCCACAATGCTGATGCAGGAGTTTGGTAATTCAAATGCTGCTGATGTGACCTATGAGAACTGCTTGTTGAGCTGGGGGTAGCAGTACTAGTAGCTCCTGCAGCAGCAAAAGCCAATCAAGTAAATAATATGGAAGAATCACCACAAAGAAACGTCATGTCGATCAAGCAAAGCCAGATGAACTAGACATTAGATGCTCAAAACATGAAGTTGGCAATTTAGTTGAATAACCTCAAGTTATTCAGCTAAATGCATGCGCGCACACGCTATACACATGTACATAAAATGCATATTAAACATGGCCAACTGAACACAGAAAGCTAGAAACATCCTGCACTACTTAACCAGAAAGTTGATTAGGCTTCTGCCAACAATATATGCATGTGGAGAAATTTTACTTACTATGTGATGTTTGGGCTTCACTGGTCTGTGATAGAACCTTTTCCTCTTCACTAAGCTGATATTCATAGTATTTGTAATCAGGACAGCTTTCATCAAATAAGAACCTGCAAATATATCAAGAGTCATAAACAATATAGAAATCAGATGATTGACTGCTAACCATTCATAATAGGCTGTAGATAAAATTTCCAGGAAAGTAAGCTCATTAGATAAAACTCTAAAGAGACCAATAATTTTAGCAAAGAAAGAGCTTCCAAACACCAAGACAAAGTAGAGAATTAAACAAGCAAGGGCAAGGGAAGAACAAGAAGTGGTCACCAGTTCTTAAGGAAGTGAGGCAACAAAAGAAAGAAGAAGACAATAGATCCAACAGAACTCGAGGATATGATGTCACATGACCGCAATCGCACATACGTGTGACTTGAGAAGACAGAACAACCCATGGCAATTTACATCGTAAAAAAATCGATGTTATAATAAATTATGTGACTATTCTACATGAAGAGACCAGAAAGATTCTGATTCATACTTAAATGGCGTGTCTCCTGGATTTTTTTGGCGAGTGATATTCTCAAACTGCCTTCCATGCTTAGCCACAAAACTTGCTAATTTGTCTGCAACTTTCTTCACTGCTGGATCACTTGGGGGATTTGGTGCTGCATGTCACTTAAAGCACTGATTAATACCAAGAGCATGAACAAGTGAATATAAATTACTCTTGTAGCCGCATTTTCCAAATCTTTCATTGAACATCTCTTTCCCCCAATGTTGGTAGGGACTTAAGATATAAGCTGCACGATCAGACAAGAGTAACTCAAGAATGTCTAGTTCTTATCCACAATGCCTAGAGAATATCCTCAAAGTACAAAACAAAATGGTAAAATCTTGACTAATGAAGGGCTTTGAAAATTTACACCATAAGACTTCCATGACAGATTAGTAGTAAATGAGAACCCATGCCACCAGTTGCACAAGAAATTAGGTGAATTATGTGGTTCAAACCAAAAGGAAATTACCTCATATGTGACCATCAAGAGGAAGCAAATTCTCGAAATGGACAAGAACTAAGATCATTCCATGAATTCTAAAAATTCCTAGGCTAAAATGACGAGTCCTCGAAAAGTGAGGGTGGACCCAAAATCAAGCCAGCAAACAGAAAATTAAAGGAAGGCAAATACATAGCAACTAAGAATGGAAATACATAGCTACTAAGAATGCTGTTCAAAGAACCAACATGTGATATCAATTATCATGACTCATGAGCAAAACTATACTTTATTCAGTTATAGAGAGAGAGAAAGAGAGAGGGAGGAGTTATCATCAATGAAATTCCAATATTTGTAATAAATATTTACCAACATCAATCTGTCTAAGAGGCTGGTGCAGAGCACGAGGTTCCTCCACCCTCTGCCGTTTAATTGGCCCATCTCCTGAAGAATTCCCAGCATCTTTTTCATCCTCATCATCCTCATCTTCACCTAGCTTGACAGAAGGTGCAGGTATTTTGGATTTCTGTTTCAGGCTGAATGCAAGTTTCCCACCTGAAGCAACTGTGGCAGTTTTCCGCGAAGAGTTAACTTTAAATTCCAAGCTTGGCTTACTAATGACGGCCTTCGGAGTTGAAGCTCCCAATATACTGGAGGTTGTCTTAGACTCTTTTGATGATGAACCCTTCAATTTCTCCTTTTCCTTCTCCTGTTGAAGCTGTTTGAACCTCTCCATGAAAGAACCATCATTGACAAATAAGCTAGAATCTGTTGGCTTCTCCATTGGGAAAAAAACCAATTTTTTTCTTTTCTGCCAGCTGTAACTGCTCAACAAGCACTCTTACAATAGATTCAGATATTGAATGGGTTTTTTTTACTGTAAACAAATATTCAGATACTAAATGGTTTTGTTATCACTTCTTTCCTTAATGTTCTGTAAGTGAACATCACATTTACATTCCAAGTTGCATTCTCAAATCCATCGTTGAAATCAGAAAAGAAAATGTAGAATTCTATATAAAAGAAAAGGAAAGCAGGTTGTTCATTCCCCTGAGATTTTTTAGCATCAGCAACAACACCGTGCAGGAGAGGGATTAGGTATGTTTGATAGACTGGAAAAGTAAACCAGGACAGGAAAGGTAAATTTTCCTCCGACCAGCTTATAGAAAGTCAAGGATCCTCTCCTGGACTTCTTAACACGTTAGTGAAGTCGTAGGACTCGGAAGATGTAGGCATATAGCTACCCACTTTCTTCTTAATTTTAGATTATTATACTCGTTCAGGCAAAAACATATGCTAGAATGTTTGTTTTTCCTTTGTGTACTTCACATATCCAAAAAAAATGAAAGGCTTATAAGTTATAACTTTCTAGACATTCATATGGATGCAGATAGGAACTTAGACAAAGTACAAGTATTGTCCCTCAACCATACACGAAACCACCTTACCTTCAAAAGCTGTAATAGAGAGTTTTAAATATCTCTTATAACTCCACATGTCAGATCATATTAAAAAATCGGCTGTTGCTCATCTACAGTTGCCTTGTAATCAATCAGTTATTCAACACCATAGCAGCAAAAACAATCAGGTAACGATTGCGAGTAATGTTACTTCCAACTCCTTCTTAAAGTGCTCACTTGGATCTGTCTGAAAAAAGTTTTTGGTTCTAAAAAGAAAATAACGCTAGTAGAAGTTGAAGACATGTTTAGCTCGTTGTAGTTTTATAAGATTTGCTAGTGATTTGTTAGTGAATAACGATTTTTGGGTAAAAGAACTTCCTTCACAAGTCTTCAACTACAACAAAAAAGAACCAAATTTTGCATAAAATGATATTTTCAATTTCTTCAATCAAACACAATCTTCCGAAAATGACTTCCACTTTTTACAACAACTTCCCAGGAAATTTCCACCCAAAATCCTTCCTAGATGGTACTATCTCTTTTTACCTTACTCTTTATGCAACAGTTGCTAATTTTTCGAGAACTGTAACAATGTATTACTCATCAGCACGAAGGCTGTGCTGGCAGCCCATTTACAATTCCATATAGCAAAATTATGTCCTTGATCTTCTTTACGAGGACACTAGGAACTCTAGTAATGATCCAGCTTAGTTCAAATAGGTTTCTTTACACCAAAATAAAATACAACTCTGCAACAGATCATCCAGTCAATTTAAACCCAACCTAAACCCAACTATATGAAACAACTGAGCGTCTATACCAACTCATCCAGAAATAATCACACCACAAAAAAAGAAATACAGAAATCAACAGCAACAAGCAAACTTCAACAGATTGAAATACTAACAATTGACCAGGGAAAACGCATCATAACATCACATTAAAGCACAAACATCAAGAAATTTATAATTTCGATCAAATTAATTGAAACCCTATAGTCATCAACCCACAATCCAACAAACTAAGACTTCAACACACGCAATAAAATAAAAATCAAACATCTAGAGAATCGTACAAGAAATCCACACAAGTCAGAAAATCTAAACTGATAGAATTCAGAAGAAGAAAAAAAAACTAAGAAGCTCGAAGTGCTCAAACATCAGCCTCAATAAATCTACCTGCGGAATCGAGAATGAAAAGTGGATCCCGAAATCAGCAAGCGTAAACCGAATTGACTGAACAAAGCAATGAAATTGAAACCCTAAAGGAAGATCCACAAGAGAAAAATAATTGGAGTATTTGGTAATGAATAATTTGGGGGAGAAAGCAACGTCCGTTAAACGAGCGGACGAGAAGGAGAGAACACGTGACTTTGGGCGCTATAGCTATGAAAATTGGGGATTAATATGTTAAATAGGTTATTTTTGCTTCCCATAGGTTGCGTATCGGTTGATTCGGTCGATTTTAATATTTATCAATTTAATTTATAGATTATTAATTTGTAAGCAAGCTAAACTGTTTAAGAACTATTAAGGTATTGACTTATGGATTGATGGTTATCAATTTGATATTTTTTTTACCGTTGAAATTTTACACAAAAAGATAGAAACATGTTGACAAACAGGAGTGCATCCACGTTGGATCTAGGATGTTCACCCGAACACCCTCGGGTAAAAAATACATGATATATCAGGTAAATTTATGTATTTCTATAGATGGATATATTTTGAACCCCCTCAATAACAAATTAAAATAGATGGCTCAATGATAAGACCCTGAATATTAAACTGCTTGCCCCAGGATCAGTTCTGTTTTTCAAACATTTTTTATTTTTAAAACGTGCCAAAGTGTGGTTTTAAACTCAAAAAAAATTCAAAGGGCCAATTCAAAGACATATTTACATGTTTATATATTTTATCTTTCAAACCTCCTGAACGAAAATTGTGGATCCGCCACTAATGACAAACCAAATAAATCATGCATATAAGTTGATATATTGAATTTACAAAAGTAACACTAACATATTGTACAATAACCGCACAAGATTGAGATTTTCGAAAATAAACTAAAATCCTAAGTATTATTTTCTTTTATCTTTTTAACAAAAAAAGATAAAAGAATATATTGATGTCTATAAGTTTTGACTAAGTAAAAAAAATATAATTGAAAGAAAGGAAAAATTACGCGCATAAGCAAATGTATATTAGTTAATTAGTTAATATAGCTATAGTTTCTTCAATACAATTCACGACATACTTATAACTATAAGTACGCCACTCAACTTTTTTGTTTTGTATAATTCGCACGTTTGTATAGTTCAAAATTTATATAATTTTTGTGTAATGTAATTTTGCATGATATAATTTGTATAAATGTGTACACTTAAGATGTTGTAATTGTATAAATTAGTTATTTCAAGTTTATACAAAAATAACTGAATTATAGAAACGTACTTGCAAGTTATATAAACTCACCTGCGAGTTATACAAAATCGTGAATTATGCAAACATAGCGCGCTATAATCCGTAGATATGTAAACTATAGCTATGGAGCATAGTTTAGTTTATTATAGTGACTATTTGCGAAAGTTTTCCTTAAAAGAATCCAAGTATAAGTCTCGTAGTTAATTTTTTTACCGATATTTCAATTCATGGCTACTTATAAAAATGCATTTAACTCTGTTTGAATCATTGTTACCTATTGTTTCATAATGTACTACATGATATTGTACTCTATTTTATTGTACTGTATGATGGATATATGTTTTGGCTAGACTATAGTGTTTGTTGTTGTTTAACAACATTTTTATTGTTTGGTTTGATTGTATTGTATTGTAATTTATAAATTTATTAAAATATCAATAATTATCCTACGTTAGGAGTTTTGACTAGAACTAAATAATACAGGGTAAAGGGTAAAATAGTATTATGAAATATTAAGTAAGGATAAATTTGAAAAAAGAAATTAAGTAACAATAAGAATACACTAAATCGTTTGTTTTATAAAGAGATAATACCCAATTACCCCCCTAGCCTATACCCAAAATCCCCGCGACACACTCTTATCTTTGATGAGTCCTATTACCTCACCGTATCCAACTTTTTTTTAAGTAATTAATAACCACTTTCGTGCCTACGTGGCATAATAATCTAAAAGGTCGATGTGTTGTCAACACGTATACCCACTTTTTCAGCTTTCGGAAAAGTACTTTTACACTTCCAAGTTTGAAAAGCTGGCGTTTTATGTTGTACAAATTAATTTTAACAAAAAAAAATAAGTAACAAGGAAAGAAGAGGGAACATCATACACAACTTATTCAACTCGATTTTGTCATAATCCTAACTTAATAAACATTGTCAAAAAAATAAGATTAATAATCGACATAAAAGATTAAATAATATATTTTTACTTTACCTTTTCAAATCAAGGAGCTATTTACTTGAATGATATGATGGAGCTTCTTCAAAAATGAAGAACCATGAAATGGGGTATTTTTCAAAAGAGGAAGAACTGCTTTTGAGAGAACAATAAAATTTATTTTTGAATTTTTTTTTCAAATTGCTTTGACACGTGGCTAACTTTTATTGTCATTGTTGGCCAAAATCTGCACTCAATCTGCACTCACACTATGGGTAATCACGATTATTGCCACGTAACACGAAAGTGGTAATTAATTACTTAACAGAAAGTAGGAGGGGATAATAAGACCTCATCAAAGATAAGGTGTGTCGCAGAGATTTTGGGTATAGGCTAGGGTGTAATTGGGTATTATCCTTTTATAAAAATGAAATTTCTTATTGTTACACAACAATAAAATTTGACAATACAATACATTTTAAGTAACAATCAAAACAAACCTTTGAGGAATGATAATGATACGATACAATATGTAACAATGATCCAAACAAAGTGTTATCTACTATAGATAAAATGAAAAAGAAAACCTCACGAAATATTAAACCTTAAGATTATCTATATGTTCACTTTTTTCAACCTTTTAAATTTTGTTTATACCTTCTACAATGACTATATATTTATTAAAAAATTAATATTTGAGGTTAATGATTCATTTGATTCTCCAAAAATATCAAATAGTAATAGTTTCGAGAAGCAAAAGGATAAATTTCTAAAATCAAATTAAAGATGATTAATTGAAGGATAAATAATAAGACAGTTCAAATCAAAATACAGACTTGAAAGGAAAAACTTTTATCTTTTATTGGTAAGTCTGTGTTGATTAATAATATTTTGTAGAGTATTCTGGTATACCTCTTATATGCAATGACACCTCCCAAATATGTTATTCATGATTTACATAAATTGTTTGCTAAATTTCTATGGAACTCTAAGAAGGGGCATGGCCTAATATTTGTATGCCTAAGGAGAAAGGTGGGTTGGGCTTTAGATCTCTTTTAAATGTGTCCAAAGCAATGTTTGTCAAGCTTTGATGGACTTTTTGAACTAAAAAATCAATGTGCACTATATACATATGGAATAAATATTGTAAGAAACATAGACTTCAATTGGTAGAATAGAATGGAGGTTCTCAAACTTGGAAGTTTATGTTAGAAGCCACAGATTGTATTTACCAACAAATTTGGTGGGAACCAAAGTGTGGTCATTTCAGTGTATGGTTTGATAACTAAACACAATTGGGTGTTCTTTACTATGCTCTTTAGTATTATCTACTTGTTTCTCATTTTAACAGTTTTGATGTAGATGAGGTAAATCAGTTGATGATTGAGCGACATTAGAATGAAGATCTCATGCTTTAATTACTATCAGAAGATGTCTATAAACATATACAAAATGTAACTGGAGTAGTAGAGTAATTGAAGAACAAGACTCACTAGGATGGATGTGTACTAACTCTGATCAGTTTACGGTTGAAAGTGCTTGGGAGTAAAGACTGCTCGTCAAATAATCTGATTTTGTTGTTTTTTTTCTAATAAAAAGTTTTTGAGACCCACTTTTAATTAAAAAAGAAATTAAAAAGTAGTATTTTTATTTTAATGACAAATAAAATTTCAAATATTATTTTATAAATTTTGTGATATTAAATTTTTGCACGAAGCACCAATAATTTTTGCTTAGTTATCTATAAAAATTAATATATTATTCATATTTATTTATTTTTTAAAAAATCTAACCTTTTTTTCTTTCTAAAAAAACATTTTCCATCTTACTGAAAACGCTCACAAAAGAAAAAGAGAGAATTTTTTTGTGCTTTTTCTTTGCGAAATAAAAAAAGAGACATCTTACTTAATTGATAATGGTGTGAGAGATAACATACACTGGCATTTGGAGTCGCCGGAGAGTGTTGCCGGAATGGAGCGAGCTGGGTTGAAAACCCTCAACACCGTAGTTTCACCTCTCCATTTCCGGGCAAAAGCTTCAATTTTCCGTCCACTTCTGGTACCCCAAGTGGTGCACAATCTCCATTTCCCTCTCTTATCTTCCTCTTCACGTTTATCTCCACTCCGCTCTCTATGTATGTTTATTCCTCTTTTTTTCTGATTTGGGTTAATCTTAAATGTTGATAGTTTGAGCCCCAGCTTGTGTTCTTGAAGATTGATATTCGCTTGCAGGTGTAAGAAGTGATGCTAGCACTATGCTTAATGGAGCTGGAGGTGTACCAGCTCAGAATAAACTCCTGCAAGTGGTGTTAGTTTCTCCTCAGGTAGTGAACAAATATAAATACATTTTTATTGTCTTTCTCGTTTAGCTTTGGACGTGCAATTAGATAGTTTTAGGATTGCATTGTGAAGATAACTAGAAAAAGAACTGGAATGCATCATAGACAAAGTAAAAAACTATTAGTAGCAGGTATAAGTGGAATTAAGATCTTACACTCTCTTTTTGTAACCTATAAAGAGTTAAAGTTCTTGACAAGCAACTCTTAAGTAGTTGGATACACCCCTCACAGTTATATTGAATTGAAATTGGAAATCTGTGACCATGAGTATGTTCCTGCCTACAAGGAAAGTTCAATATAATTTTTCCAATCAAATTGCTTACTTGTGCAATGTGGATTAGGCATTTCTTGATTTTTGGATGGGCTCGAATTCTGCAAATCGTTAGTGTATTGTTTGTGCTAGAAGTAACGATAGTATTATCACAATCTAATACATACTTTCCGTGAGTGTCTCATTCTGTTTTAGTGTCTCACTTCAAACCACACACACCCTAACTGATGCCAAAGTTTTTTTTTTTCTTTTTTTGAGCAACCAAGAGGCTAAAATATTCAGGTGCTGCAACCTTAAGTATCATAGTTTTGTTCTCTTGAGCTGTTTAGTTGGTTTTGCAACTGTTAACATGTTATTGATGCAAGGGATTGTTATATCTTATAATTATGGGTTGATACTGATCTAGAGGCTTGCCTTTTGGATTTAATCCAACAAAAGATTATTGCTTGTATGTATCTTAGGATGTCTGCTCAACTCTAAAGGGCTTTGGGATTGCAGTACGCGGTTACAATTGTTTGCTTTAAAGCTAGCCATATCTACTTTATTTCCTCCCTTTTGTGTCGGTTTGGGCTCTTTTCCTATCTGTCAGATTCCTTTGCTTTTCTTTTCCTGAGCTGAAATATGTCGCTACCTTTAACTTTCAAATGAAAAAAAAGTGTGGTAAGAGGCAAAACTTTAGAAGCATGCTAGGGCTCCGGTCCTCCTGGAACTGTGATGTGTGCCTCATAGAAAGAACTATGGTAGTGGTTCCATTTAGTTCTGTTTTTTCTTGCAAGATCAATCCTTGTACTTTGAGGCTGGTTGCCCTCTCTTTGGTTTGGTGCAGTCTTGGGTTGGGGGGTTTTTGGTTCATCCTTGCAATTTTCTGTCTAAACTGGGTAGAAAGGGTGCTGTGACATCACTAGTTTTGATCATGTTACATGGTTGTATTTCCAATACAATATTTTGCAATCTTACCAATTAAAGGAAATTCTAGTCATGATTGCGAAAATGAGATGATGAAGATTAAATTTGGATTGTCCATTTCCTTTTTCTTTTTTTTTTCTTGTATTGGCCTAATCATAACTATTGATTGGTTCTGGTGTCTTGGCCTATTGACAACACATACATCATTAACTATAAACACATACTTTATTGTGAGTTGTAATCCATAGGCAGGTTGGAAATTGACTTAAACCTCTCAATACTCAACTTTCAATCATTTGAATGAAAAGCTCACTTGCCAATTCATGGAGCAATGAATTCAAGAGCAACAAAGTCTATCAATATTTCACTTTTTGACTCTGTGCTTTTATGATACTGTTTTTTTCCTTATCATTTTTGAATTTCAGTCTTCCAATTTGATCATTGTCGGACGGCAATAAATCCTGGTATAGATAGTTGATATTTATAATATACTTTGCTAAAATCATTATGGTCTAGATTCTAGAATGTGTTCAATCATTGTGGTCTTAACTCTAGAATGCTGTTAATCATTGTGGTCTAGACTCTAGAATGCTGTTAATTTCATCTAGAGGGTAAGGTCTGGATACACCCACCCTCTCCAGACCGTACTTGTGGGTCCTTCCGTATGTTATTGTTGTTGTTTACTTTTCTAATGACATTCTGAACTGAATTTGGGAATTTTCTTTGCTGGAAAATCTCAACTTAAATCAAGGGAACAATTTCTTTTATATGTATAAATGACAAGAGATAAGTGGATTTCAGAAGTTCTGTTCTGTGTAGTTGATGCTTGATTGCAAAAAATAGATGTTATTACGATGCTTAGTTTCAAGTGGCATGACTTCATATTGAAATGTCACCTACAGGATGTTCATATGTTCTTTTTACATGGGATTGTAGTTGTTCCTGTGGTGTATATGTAATTTGTAATCGGATAAATAAAAGAAAGACATCTTGATGGTTACTATAGATAAATCTGTTTGGCGTTCCTGATATGAATCATAGAGTAAAATAAATAATGCAAGCACATTTTATTATGTAGAAAATTGAGTTGTCTAGACTGTTCAGCCGTGCAGCTTTCGTCTAATATGTATTGTATCAGTAAAGATTTGAGTAAAATCCCAATTCATTGTGACTGTTGATAAAATCAAATAGAAAGCCCCAAGGGTGTCATATTCTAGGAGCCCAAACTATGTGATTTGATAGATCCTCTTGTGGGTCATGGTCTTATTCTCTTTCCCTTTCTTGAAACTCTGATTCATATTTTTCATAGAGAAATCTCTAATCAAGGGTAACTCTTCTTGAGAACCAAATTGGCTATTTCCTTGCAGTATTGTGCACAATTTCATACTGGGCTAATTTATTTTTTATTTAGATCTTGGCAAATGTCAAAATTTTAGAACTGGCTGGGTTTGTACCATCTAAGTATACAGATTCATTTTTGATAGGATATCGCATGACCTAGTTAACTTAGCGGGGTTGTCTTCCCCAAATTTTCCCTCTGTGTGGTATTTAAATTGGAGAAGGTGACAAAAACAGGTTGCATATGACTCCAGTGGCCAAGCATGTTGTCCTGACTTACCATCTTTTCAGTTTGTTTAATCCGTCTTGAGAAACTTTCGATTTCTTTCCTCTACCTTAACAAATTAAGGAAATTTCTCTTTCTCCCCAAACCCTCTGGCCCCGTCTTCCTTAGTTAATGAAGTTATTTTTCTAACTTAAAAGAGTTTTCTTTTCTTTTAATTATAAGTTTTTGATAGCCAGTGCTTTGATACAGTTTGAGGTTTGACAGTTTCCATTAGCTTGGTTCAGCAGGAGATAATGTATTTTTGTCTGCAATTTGTTACGTAATGATGTTTCGTAGGTAAATCATACAGCGTTAAACATTCTACTCTATAGGATATTTACATCTCCTCTTTGATGGTGTGTTTATTACTTCATCTTCATAAGAAGGGAAACTATCACATAAACATTAGAACACATACTTTTGGATTGAAAAACGACTTAAATGGTTCTATTTCTTCTATTTCCCTGTATTGATAGATACCTGGAAACACTGGAAGCATAGCAAGAACTTGTGCAGCATCAGCTGTTGGACTGCACCTAGTTGAGGTATCAATACATATTTAAATATCTTAGTAACTTCTTGCATGGTGGTAGAATAGCTATTATTTTTTACTAGTAAAATCTATTTAGCTCCTATAACTGTGACATCAAGACTTGTATTCATAATTTTCTTTGCTTCTGCAGCCATTAGGATTTCCAATTGATAATACAAAGTTGAAGCGCGCTGGACTTGATTATTGGCCGTATCCTTTTAGCAGTTCACTGTTTTGAACTTTTATACTCTTTGGTCTAGGAGCGTGTTCCTCTGCAATGTACAGATATCTGAAACTCTTCATCATATTTTCTTGTTTTTTTCGTACAAATTGTTATGAACCTGTAGAATATCAAAAAAATGAACCTTGGGCCTAAGTCAACCTCAAAAGCTTGCTCATGCCGAGAGGGTTGTCCAAGACGATATATGGAGTCCATGTTCATTGTTCCCCTCCCACAAACAATGTAGGACTCCAATAACCCCTGCACTCCCTGGACATCTGGATCGTGCGCAATATAGACCCCCAACATCAGGAATAATGAATTGGGATGAGCTCGATTCTGATACCATGATGAATGAGTTTGGGCCTAACTCAACCCCAAGAGCTAGAGTTAGGCCCAAGGTCCATTTAACATGGTATCAGAGCAAGACCCATCTCAATTCTTGTTTTCCGATGTTGGGCTCCTATATTAAATTGTTCGCACTCCGGATTTCCATCCCTGGGAATGAGGTGTGTGTGAAGAGTCCCACATCAGTTGTTTAGGGGATGAATGGTCTCTTTAATATGACTTTGACAATCCTCACCCTTTGAGCTAGTTTTTGGGTTTGAGTTAAATTCGAAGTGCATTTTAACAATATTTTTGGGGGATAACAATTCTCAGCACTCATTGTTTGTCTGTTTTGCTGAATTCATCATTTCTTCGGCCATCAGTGTTTCAAATTTTGGAGTTCTCTATAATGCTCCATATCTATGGACCTCTAAATTGGAAGTTGTCGATTTTCATAAAATTTTCAACTGTTAACTCTTCCCAACAGATATGTTGTTGTCAAAGTGCATCGGTCCTGGGATGAATTCAGGGAGTACTTCATGGGACAGGTCTCTTAAATACCCTATTCATATAGCTCCAAAACATTCAGATAACATAGACTTAAATTCCTTCTTCTTCCTTTTCTTCAGGCTGGGGAAAAGAGGCTGTTGGCATTTACAAAGAGAGGAATAGCTACACATTCCGTGAGTTTATATACTTTTTCTACTCATATAGTTCTCTCAGCTTTTAACCTAGGAAATTTTTTGGCCAAATGAGACCAATTTATTCTGTTTGAATTGAAAGAAAACATAGAAATCCTCTTTTTGCTTTCTTTTTTTTGGTTGATAAAGAGATATGTTCTTTTTGCTGTCACTGTGAAATCTATAATGTTGGAACAAGGTAGAATTAAAATCATTCGAAGGAAGTTGTCTCGAAGGACCAACAGTTTCTTGAATCTGTGCAGACTTAGTGGAAGATAGGGCACAATGGAAGAAAAAGATTTATTCAGGATACATCTAGTAGCTAAGGATATATTTCAGTCATGTTAGCACCTTACGTCCTATGCTTTCAAGGAGTTGAGCTTTTCAGAAATTTACAGATCAGTAGAAAATATAAAGAACTTCTGGAGCCTTCTATTTTATATAATATAAGTCTTAGATGAGTTTAAATAGAGTAATATGGTAGGTGAGGATTCATATGTTAAGCTTAATGCTGATGCTGCAGATTTTCCTCGAGTTTATCTGAGATAGGCTAAAGTATTTGGATGCAAGACTTATTTGAACTAAATTAGTTTTAGCCCAATTCTAAATTCTTTTTGGTGAGACCCTACAGATTTGATCAACCACCTCTTGCTGTTTCAATATTTCCAATCTCTTTCGTGTTCTAAGAATTTCAAATGATTTTGAGCATCTCAATTCAGTTGCTTTCAGCTTTACTTTCCCTTTCTGTTTGCTTACTTCCGTTCTTCAATTGTGACTCCAACAAGTTTGGAACTGAGTTATAGTTGATTGATTGTTGAGCATTTTACCTGGAAATGCTTTAGCTGTTCTTTCCATACAAGAAATTGTAGTCTTCTCTTTCATGTTCTTTCCTTTTTTCTTTGGTTTCTGAGGTTGGAGAAGTAGGAGGTGGAAAGCACCAAGGAAATTCTAATAGAACAAGGAATAGGTAGAAAACGAAACTAATTTGTTTAATGTTACAAAGAGATCAACTGAAAGGACCAAAAAGTTATGTTTCCATTTTGCTTTCTTGAAAACTATAAGGAATCTGGCTAAAGTGGAGTTCTTCTTGGCTCCGAAAGTATTTTTATTTATAAGCCAAAGACTTTCCTCTAGTTTCTTCACAGTTCTTTCCAAGCATTGTTGCGTTTTCTCCTCAACGGTTCTCTTGTCTAATGGAACACACTGTTAATCAAAGGGGACTCGTGCTGTCCACTACCTCTCATGATGAAAGCCGGATTAATATAGACAAACCTTTCCTTATATTGCGAAATTGGTGTAACTCTAGTATCATTGATGCAGGACTTCTCCTACAAAAAGGGCGATTGGCTTGTATTTGGGTCAGAAACTAAAGGGTTACCTCCTGAAGCCCTTCTTGATTGCAAGAGTGAATCTCTTGGAGGAGGAACCCTACGGATTCCCATGGTTGAAACATATGTTAGGTGCTTGAATTTATCGGTAAGTGTTGGTATTGCTGTATATGAAGCTTCTCGACAAATAAACTATGAACAACTTCAATGTCCACCTGATACTTGTATGGATACCGAAACATCATTTGTTACTGAAGATATTTTTGCTTAAACTTATTCATATTGCACTTCTACAAATCCTATGTGCCTTACACAATGAAGCAGCAAACAGGAAAAGATCAGCATATCTAGATCATAAGGTATTGATATCATAGTTATTGAGTTCTCACTCTTCTTGTGTTGCCATCTTCTGCACTTGCATCTTTTTTAGATTCAAAATATATCATTACTATTACTATATACATTGAGAAATGTCGTTTTCGTTGCTCAAAGGATGAATTAGAATCTCCAGGTTTTGCTAACATGGTGTTAGTATAAAATGTGAGAAATGAAAATGGCTAAACAGGATGAGTATATATAAAAAGACCATTCTGGCATCTTCATGTGTATGCTTCTTGATACTTGCATGTGAGTGAGAGGGCAAAAAGCTAGCTGTTTCTATCAGACAACACAATTTCCATGTTCTCTTCAACAGTGAAAATGAAAGCACCACTCCAAAAAATCCCAAAAATGTGATGTTCTTTGGTCTAAAAAATCTCATTATTTGCATACAATGAAAATGGATGTATAAATATATATATTTTTGTTTCCCTTTCTCCTCTCTTCCAGATCTCGCTCGCAACCTTCGCTTTTCTCACTTATACAAACAGAAGCGGAATGTATAAATTGCGTTTCTGTTTGTATAAAGCGTGAGAAAATTGTATATACACATGCAAGTACATATATTTTCGTCCTATACACTTATAATTATACAATAAAAATACTCCCCTACCCGGTTTCTTTTACCTTTTTCTCTTTCTCGTTTTATACAAATTCAAATTATATCTAATTTTTCTCTTTCTCGTTTTATACAATTCAATTCAATTGTATATTTCCTGTCCAAGTCTCTTTTATCTTTCTCTTTCTTATTTTATAAAAATTCAAATTGTATATAATCGTTCTATACACTTATAATCATACAATTCATTTTATACACTGCGTTTATACAATTCTCTGCCCAAGTGTTCTTTTCTTTCTCGTTTTATACACTTTGTTTTATACAATTCGCTGTAACTGTATACGTATAGCGAATTATACAATTTCTATGTTTGCCATGGAGCGCAATTATCCAAACTTTGTTATAGTATACAAATATAAATTTTTTATTTGCTATATATGAAATTTGCCCTAAATTTTATCACCAACATTTCAAATCCTTTTTCCTCCTCGCTTCCCCTTATTATTTCTTCTTAATAATAGTGTATGATTTCGTAAATCAATGTATAGGCTCATGTGCCCATCTTATTAAGTGCGTCAGTCAATAGGTAGATATCATCTGTTTTCAATGTTTTTTGACGGTTGACGAAACGAAAGTTCTTAAGATAAAAATTTAAGTAGTCAATCAATTTCGAGCTATTTGAGATTATTCAATTATATTTGTGGTCCATTTAAGTCCTTTACCACAACAAATTAGTTTTTTTTTGTTTTAATATATGTAAAATTAAGCTATTTCAAACTAAAACTTTTGTGAAGGCAAGGAACAAATAAAAAAACAAATATATATAGTGAGACAAAATTGAACTATTTATAATAATATAATAAAAATATTTTTGGACCTTTCGCCCGTCCAAATCAATCAATTGGTAATATGCAGATAACAGTTCGTTACTATATATATAAACTCAAGCAAACTAAAAATATACTCCAAAGTCATGACTTTGTCTGCTTAATTTATGTACAAAAACAAATAATTTAAGGACAATTTCATGTGGAGCTAGCAAAGCAACAAATTAATGACCCCAAAATCCAGCTCAAATATCTGCATGATTTTCAGGTCAATTATTTTCAACAAATTAAGACTCATTTAATTTCTTTTTGGACCCATTCATATGAATGAATTCAAGAATAGTCTTCCCTCTGTCGGTGGTTGTACAATTTTAATGCAATGGTATAACTAAATTTCTCTCGGAATTAATTTAGAAATTCAACAGATAATTTGAGATCGAAGAGGTAGTTTTCATCGTCTTTAATAATTTATCATATTATTAATTATTAGTAAGAAAAAAGAAAAAGGCTGAGGATTCCTTCAAAAATGCAAATGCTGAACAACAGTGAATCTTTGACAGTTAGCTGAATAAGTCTAAAAGGTTTAAAAAAATAAAATAATTGAAGATAGTGCAATAGTTTAATTCTATTGCACATGAGCCAACGTGCCACAATATCTCATATAGTGTTGGTATAGTCATATATAGATCATTGCTTTTTTCTTTTGTTTAATAGATAAAAAACTTTTTTCATCAATTTCAGGATTTTCATATTTAAAATAATTATATAAAGAAAATAAGAAAATTCAATATCAGTTATATATTAAAAAATATTAAAATGTTTCATGCCATAAATAAACTCGGACACTCAAGAAATTTGTTGGACAGTCACGCATCCTAATTGGTGAGCTTATGCCGGCCATAGTCTCTTCCCTGCTCTTAGTTTGCTTTAAAGACACCATTTTCGCGAATAAAAAGAATATGTGATTAACCGAATGGTTTAATCTTATATTAGTGTAACAATTATTCTTTGCTATTTTTACCTATATAAGTAAATGTTAGAATTTTGATTATTATTAATAAATTAATTTTCTCATTATGCCAATTAGTTTCTTGTAGTAGGGGCCTTTTTTTGTCAAAAGAAAATGAGCCAACACTTTAAGAAGGAAAATAAAATTTTAAAAGAACAAAAAGTGACCAAATAATAGATCCGAAAAACTTTATAAAACCAACATTATAAATTTGCTTCCAACTCTCTGCAATATAACGCTGACCCCTCACGTGCCCCTCTTCTCTACTACGTACATGGACAACTATACTTTTTATTGTATTCTTTTTTATTAAAATTGCTAAATATATTCAAATTAAAATGAAGGAAGAAATAAAAATAAATAAATAATTAATTTCATTTTTGGATCTATATACATTTTTAAAAAATATTTTATTATTTAATTAATTAAACTTAAATACATTATATCATCTTGCAACATGAGAAATACACCTTTAAATTCTCGCTATTTTAGAAGCATTTTCAATATTTCTCCTGAGTTTTTATTAAGAGTAACTGTTTTTATAAGTGTTTGAGATGGCGATATAACGTATCAAAATTTAGTTAATCAGTTAAAAAAATATGATTCAAAACAAAAATAATAATTCACCCTAAGTTTCAAAAATGTTTTTAATACTTTTATAATTCCTATATATAGATATAACCTCTCATCCTCTTTACTACTCAGAAGAAACACTCTGTAAATAGAAAAATACAGAGTGATAGTACTGCATTTTGTTATAGAGAGAGGAGAAATGAGTCTCACCGGAGTAACATTGTTGGTCACACTCATGGTGGTGGCCGCCGTCACTTTACCGGCAAATGCCTGTCTGCCGGCGGACCAAGCAGCATTGATGGATATCAAAGCAGCTCTTAAGGAGCCATATTTGGGCATTTTCAGCACATGGACCGGCAGCAACTGTTGCCAGGGCTGGCATGGTGTTAGTTGTGACCCGACTACTCAACGGGTTGCAGACATTGTTCTTCGGGGAGAATCCGAAGATCCGATTTACGAGAAGGCCGGCCGGTCTGGTTACATGACAGGTTCACTCTCCCCTTCTCTCTGCAAACTAGACAAGCTCACTACACTCATCGTCGCCGACTGGAAAGATATCTCCGGCGAAATTCCGGCTTGTGTCACTTCATTACCAGATCTCCGAATCCTTGAGCTCATCGGCAACAAAATCACCGGTCAAATCCCGGAAAACATCGGTCAGCTGAGTAAACTCACTGTTCTAAACCTCGCCGATAATAAAATCTGCGGTTCAATCCCTGCCTCCATTGTCAACCTCGGAAAACTAAAGCACCTCGAACTCAGCAACAATCAACTCACCGGCGAAATCCCGTCCGATATCGGAAAACTCGGAATGATGAGCCGAGCACTACTCAACAAAAACAAACTCACAGGTTCAATCCCTAACTCAATCACTCAACTTCGCCGGTTAGCCGATCTAGATCTATCAATGAACCAAATCACCGGTTCACTCCCAGCTCAGCTCGGTTCAATGCCGGTTCTCTCCACTCTAAACCTCGATTCCAACCAAATCTCCAGTTCAATCCCCACAAATCTACTTAGCAGCAGCGGATTAATCATCTTAAACTTAAGCAGAAACTCATTAGAAGGAGAATTACCAGATGTATTTTGCACAAAAACGTACTTCACACATCTGGATTTATCATACAATAATCTTCGAGGTTCAATTCCAAAATCATTATCATCAGCTAAGTTCATTGGTCATTTGGATTTAAGCCATAATCACCTTTGTGGCTCGATTCCAAACGGGTCACCCTTCGATCATCTAGAAGCTTCTTCTTTCTCTAACAATGATTGTTTGTGTGGATCGCCATTACGTACTTGTTAATTCTTTTGTTTACTTACTAAGTTTGTAATTAGTCGAAATTATCGGTTGATTACGCATAAATGGATATGTAATTGTGTATTATGTTGTGTCATGATAAAAAAAAAAATCTTATTCTGTTTAGCTTAATTATTATTATTATTATTATTGCTAAGCAATATAATGGGTTCTGCGGTTGTATCATGCATGCACGTGAAAACGCGTGACAGTTTTACAAGAAAAATTATTGAAGAAATTGTGTGCTATTATAATTTGTAAAATTGTAGTAATAAATTCTACAAAATTTTGATTACTCAATAATTAAATCTGGTTTTTCGAAATTGTATTTGTTTTTGTTTATTTTCTGTTTTAGCCAAAAAAAATTCGCACAAACAAACACTCAGAAAGAATAATTAACACCTTGTAGAACGGTGTATTGTATTATTAGTTTAATATTAGAGAAAAAAGATAAATATATTTTTGAAAATCGCAAATGGTATGTACATATCTTTTGTCATATTTTAAGGACATTGGTGCATCTGTCGTATAAAAACTAGAGCGTATATGTTCTTCACTTCAACAGAAGATCAAATAGGGACACGTGACACAATCTTATCATCGATTCGATGTCGAATTGGTGAATAAGATTATGACATGTGTATATCCATTAGTATAAAGAGTATATACCCCTAAAGTATACCAGAAGGAAATCGCATACCATTTACAATAGTTCAGATATATTTGTCTTTTTTCCTTAATATTATGTTTGTTTCAATGTTGATTAAATTTTATTTTATCATATCATTTTTATTTATTGTTAGGTAATGAGGAAAAGTTCATCTTTATTTGTTATTCAATAATATCTTTTTTATTTTTTATTATAACTTTTTACAGTAACTCTGTCAGTACCTTACTTTTTATATAAATTTATTATTTAAATTATTAACGTGATATTATGAAATAATAAAGAACAGTACGATCTATTTAAATTTTATATTTATTAAAATAACGAAACATAATTCAATACAATAAAATACATTTATGAAGCAACATATGACAATTATTAATAATGTTAGGGGACTGTACTTAAAGGTATATTATATATAGTGATTAATGAAATGGTAGGTGACTTTTTATATCTAATCTTAGTGAATATATTTCAGATGTAAGGTGCCAAATTTCTATTTTGTGCAAATATCTAAAGTTTATTTGGTCTGTGAAAAAATTGATCTGATGGGTTATCAAGAATTCAGTTATGTACAAAAAAGCAAAAGCAGAACCAAACAACAAAAAAAAATGGGAAATTTCAGTGGATTTGAAAGGAAATATATTTGACCCTATAGTTGGCTTCAAATTTTAACTTTAACCATCGACTTTCTTAATGTATAACTAGGCACTTTAACTATCCAACTTTGAAATAAATAAACACATGAGTCCTACCTGGCACAATACATATAGGACACCACGTAGGATAAAAAATGACATGTACGACATGTGTGTCTATTTGTTCAACTTTATACAAATTTAAGTGTCTATCTATGCACAATTAAAGAATATAAATATAATTTAAAACCAAATTAAAAGACACATTTATGTATTATGACATCTTAATTTTAATTGTACGAGATAATGATTTAAATGATATAATTGCTTAATTGAAAAAATTATAAAGTGCTTTCTCAAATGCATTGATAAATCGATAAGGATTGGTGGGTGGGTGACCCTCATCAATTAATCCACTCTATTCAGTATTCACTAAACAATTTTGTCTTTTGTATTCAAATCAATTATGAGATTATTTACAATATGATATTGGTGATTAAACTCATAATGAAAATGTTTTTTTTTTTACCATAGTAAGTAAATTAGCTTTCGGTTATTCCATCATTTGAAAATTAGAGTTACTATTTGATACTCTCTCCATCAATTTTTATTTGTTATATTACGTTTTACGAAAATTAATATGATTAATTTTTAAATTTAAATTAGATTATATTAATTCGATATTTTTTTAAAAAATTGATATTAAAAAATTATACGAAAAGTACTATACATTGCAAATTTTTGCATATCAAATATGATGACAAAATATATCCTAAAATGTTAGTCAATTTTTTTAAAGTTTGACTCTAAAAATAAAAAAGTATGACAATTAATGATGGATAGAAGTAGGAAATAAAAAATACTCTACGAATTAAATTTAATAAAATTTGATCAATCTTAATATTTTTTATTAAGGTGGAGAACTGAAAAAAAATTCTTTCTTTATCATCAATTAAGTCATTATTTATATATATCTCGACTAATTCCGTAAAAAAATTTACTAATATAAATATTTACTAGTTTTTCATTTGAATATTAGTAATGATAACTAAATCCTCAAAAATCTTTATAAACCTTGAACATTGAGAAGTAATAAAGTAAAAATTGGTTTGGTTATAGCATAATCAGTAACTTAAACTCAAAATTTGAGTGAAGTAGAAGTATTGCAACTGCAAATATACATGACACATTCCTAAGGGCCCGTTTGGCCATAAATATATTTGGGAAAAATTTGGCAAATAATGTTTGTCCATACAATTTGCCATTATTTGGCAAATATTTTGGCAAATATCCCAAATTTCCAAATACTAGTTTTTTCTAGTATTTGGGCCAAATCTCATTATTTGGGATATTTTGAAAATTAAAATTTTACCCCAATCTTTTATCTTTTACAAAAACACCCTCTCTAGTTGTTGCTTGCGTTGTATTACATCATTTTTTACGTGAACACCAAAATAGTGATGAAATATTTAGTGAATATTAAATAATGATATGATTGTTGATGAAAATTATTAAAAATTGGCTTTAGGTAACAAAGTCATGTACTTTGTCTGCTTCACGATACATGGAATAATTCTTGTTGCACTCACTCCAAATTACCACATTGTTTTAGTGTCATGGACATTATTTGTTATTGTTGTAACGAACATTCAATTGACTTGTAATACAAACTTTTAGTTAGTTTTGATAGTTTTTAAAACTTGTGCGTATAAATCATATTTTTCTAAAAAGGTGAAATATATTTCCCAAATTTTATGGTCAAACAGATGGTGAAATTTCACCCAATTTTCACTCAAATATATTTGCCAAGAATATTTGGAAATCTATGGCCAAACGCTAGCTAAGTTAGGACAATATAAGCACCACTATATTGATTATACTCTAATTCTAAGCAGGTTGAAATCAATTATATAAATTATTATTATCGATATAACTATACATAAATCAATATTATTTTAATTTTATTTTTAGAAAAATATCGCTAAAATCATCGTATATAAATTAAAATGAATAAAATAGTATTTAGGATGAAAAACATTTGACAGTGAAAGAATTAGGTACATCACATGCTAAAGAAATGAGAGTACAATAAATTTGGGAGAAGAGAGGTCAAGTAGTTGATGAGCAAATGCATGTCCCCAAACCCATGTGACTCACTTTCCCACAATATATATCAAACTATATTACACTAATTTATTTTAAGGGTCCACTCACTAAATACCCTAAAACTTTATAATATATGGTTCACAACAGCCAATAGAAAGCTAGTGTACTATTCTATCCGTCTATTTTTATTTGTCATATTGTACGTTTCGAAAGTCAATTTGATGGATTTATAAAATTAAATTAAATTATATTAATTTAGATATTCAAAAACTATATAAAAAGTACTATAAATGATATTTTTTTGCATATCAATATAATGAAAAAATACATCTTAAAATATTATTCGAAATTTTTATAGTTGACTGTAAAAATAAAAACTATGACAATTAAAAGTGAACGATTACTCTTTTTTATTCCATTAGGATCATCTGATAGGTGGAATGAAAATAATAATTTCGAAACAAATTTATAATCAATTTTTAATTTTAGTATTTAATTAGAGATATTAGCTTATTTTAACATTTTTTTTTATCTCATCTGGTGTATCAAACATCTTCTAAAGACATTTATCTTAATAGAATATATTTTTGTAATGAGCATGACTTAAAATGAAGGTGTCAATGCATAATTAATACTACAAGTTTCTTGGTTGCACCTACTTTTTTTTTTTACATAAATGAAAAGATCGGTCACAGTTGTGGAACATTTATGACACAATAAGATAATAAAAACTATGGTCACTTAACTTTTTTATCACTTTATTTTAGCAACACATGTTATACAAATCCCAAAAAGAGTATTGAGATTGTTCTTTGACGAATAAATAAAGTTATTATCACACGATTAAAAGGTTATAAATTTAAATATTTAAAATATTTTTTTTTGTAATAACGTAGATTGCAAACATTATATTCATATATTTTATTCTTTTTCGAATCTCACATGTAACAAGAAACTATCTGGTTGCCTTTTAGTATTCCTTGATTTATATAATAGTCATACATTTTAGTTTCTTTTAGATGATTTTGTATCTTTTGAAAAAGAGTATTTATATATAATATAAAAAAAAAAGAGGGTTCACCTCACACATTAAAGAGCTTCATTTGTGTCATAGTGTAATTAGTGTGATTGTGTAGAGTAGATAATTTCACACTTTGGAGAAGTGTTGGGGGCACCACTTCTTCACTACCTTACATTCAATCAGATTGTGACATGTGTTAGTCTCACATGATCAAATCAAGCCTAGTTGCAAGTATAAGCCTAGTTGTAAGTATAGGGCGGTGTATCTGTCGGTTCGATTTGATTTTGAAGTTTATCAAAAATCGCTTATTGATTATCGCTTCGTATAGATGTTAAACAGTTATAGAATATTAAGATATTGACTTACGGTTATTGGTTATCGATTTTTGATCGTTATCGATTTGGTTATCGATTTAATCGTTAAGATTCGACACAAAAGAAAAACATTGAAAATCACCTGAAACAAGGTGACAAACTAAATAAATCGTGCACATGAGTTCACAAGTTTCATCTTGCTCAAAAGAAAACACTTTTTACATTGTAGAATAACTAAGTGTTTGAGACAACCAAAAATAAAAATAGGAAATCAAAATCTAAGTCGAGAATTTTATATACAAAATGGTATTAATATAATT
This sequence comes from Solanum peruvianum, assembly GCA_027705065.1. Classification (NCBI taxonomy): domain Eukaryota; kingdom Viridiplantae; phylum Streptophyta; class Magnoliopsida; order Solanales; family Solanaceae; genus Solanum; species Solanum peruvianum. Next base: position 78,129,360 of record JAKWJD010001755.1, read on the forward strand.
ACTATTTAATTTACTATCGGTTATCGGTTAACCCGTTAAAAAAAATTTCAAATCGTTTAGAACCATAACCCGATAACAAAAAAATTAAAATCATTATTAAATCGCTAAACTACTAATCTTTTTGTTAATTTAGGTTATCGATTTTGACTCAGTTTTGAACCGTTCACATTGTAACAGCCATTTATTATTGTCATGCATATAAATTACATATATGAATATCTAAAAGGTTAAAATATATGACCATTATTTTACGAGACAATTCGCATTTGTCCTTTCTACCTTATACTCTTAATATATTCTTTTTTTAAAAAATTGTTAAATTAGTTAACAAATACATTTCTTTCTTTTCTTTTTTGTACATAAAATTATTTCTTTATTTATAGAATCAAACCTCTCTAGTAGCAATATTTGTCTTTTTAGTTGTTATAATAAAATAAAATACTTGTTAAATTTAAAATCTAAATTGATTTTGTTATTTCATCAATCTTAATTGTTGGTTACACTATTATCAAAATTTATTAGCTTTGCTCAAATCAAGCATAAATATTTATATCACTAAGAACTCAATTATATTGTAGTAACTTTGAGATTTTATAAAAACTCATAAACTTTAAAACGTAAATGCAATCGGTCTCTTAACAAAGACTTTTTTTTTTCTCTTGCAGCAGTGCGTTTATTGGTATGAATTCGTATTAAATCATGTAACAGCAGTCTCCAATTTGTTGACTTTAATTATTGGGTTCATTATCTATGAAGGGAAATTAAGAGAATGGATTTTTCTTTTGGTTAACTGGAATACCTAACAGTGTACCTGAAACAAATCCATTTATACAAGGGGAAAATGTACGAGTACTCACTCAATCTATGCCCGAAATTTCAAAGACACATTTATACTATACTAAGGTCCTATTACCCCTAAACTTATTTTATAAGTAATTTTCTACCCCTTTTCGGTCTACGTGGCACTAGCTTGAAAGAAAAAGTCAACCAGCGTTGGACCCACAAAATAGTGTCACGTAGACCAAAAGGTGTAGAAAATTATTAATAAAATAAGTTTAGGAAGGTAATACGACCTTAGTATAGTATAAGTGTGTCTCTGAGATTTCGGATATAGGTTGAGGGGAACTTGTGCATTATCCCTTTATACAAGCTATGACTTTTTTCTTTTGTTATCATGTCCGAAATAATTTTTATGCATTTCGACCGTCTGCGGAATATCTGTCACTTCCCACCAGCAATAGATATCAAGTAACTCTGTCGACTGGGCTAGGACATACGATATAGTGGCCTTAATTGGGTAAAACCTTCTATTCACAATCACCTCGAAGAGTACATATTTTACATTGGTGTTTTCCACTTGCGAAGTTCTATAAGAGAAATTTCTTTGGCTTAATACATTGTCAATTTGCAAGCAAATTTCTTTGGGTTAATTTTAAGTGGGGACGTAGGGTTTTAACGGGTGGAGGGTAAAATATGGCTGATAGTTAGGGGCAAGATCATCAATGTTGAAAAAGCATAACGGGCGTGTAAATAGAGCTTATTTTTATAGTACATGAACAAATACGACTCGTATTTTGTTGTTTTTTCTACTTATGAAGTTGTATAAACACAAATTTCTTTTAAAAAAGTAATGAAAATAACAAATGACATACTAGCAAATGCCTCTTAAGGTATAGCAAGTGTAGCTTTAACAAGCAAGCTCAGTTGTTCCCTATCATAGTTACTCGCAAGTCATTAACGTACAGCAAAGCACCTTTGCTAGAAAACTCACACCAAAACAAAGATAATTTGAATTATTTCTAAGCAACTTTCTTCATAATCTTATTTTCTAGCAGTTCAAGTGTAACAAATTTACAAATATGAAAGCAAACTGATCAACAAAATATAGCATTAGCCACATGAATTAGACAGGTTTGACATGTCAAAACCATTAAAGCAACCCCTACCAAGATCCAAAAAATCATAACGCTACTAGTTGATGCTTTGCATATCAAGTTTCTTCAATAGTTTCTTGTTTATGAATTGAATGGTCGGATTATAGAGACAAATTAGAACTGGAAAGAGAGCATTACTTACAATAGAAAACAATGCAGTTTTAGCACTGGATTTACATTAGTTCCTTTAACGCCAAAACAAAATACAGCATGAGTTACACTAGATCACAATTTCTACTAAATTACTACTATTCTGAATTGAAACCTATGAAGGTTATGCACTAGCCTTCCCTTTATGGTTACAAAAGAATTCTCCAAGGAGCTCACTTTTCAGATTCAAACCCAATATTCCAAAATCCTTCAGGAGTTAAAGGAGGTGCATATCTGTATCGATGCCTTGAAACTCCATCATGATGCTCACAGCGTAGGTTTTGCCTATTACCATTGGACTCCTTATCTTCACCAGGATGAACAGCATCATAAAACTTCTTACATTGCAGGCATTCGACCCCTTTTAAATTTTCTCGTTCAGCTTTCTTTCTCACAGGTTCAATGTATTTGAAGCCTGTCGCACCTGACCTGGCCGGAGGCAGCATTTCCTGCTTTTTAGGGTCACTATCAATATTCATGTCCTGAGTTTCATCATCTGAGTCTTCAATTTTTTTGTCCTTCGAATTTGGTTTCGTGTGATTCTCAACCTCATCCTTCATCACCTTTCCTAAGTTTCCTCTGATATTCTCCAGGGGAGTATCGAGAAAATCATCATGAGGATCAGGTCCAACTCGACTCTGATGCGATCTGGTATCCCTCCAATAAGAAACAGAACGCTTTGTACCAGCTGTTGGGCAGGATCTGACATTGGCTGGAATGTTAGGAGCAACAAAAGCACTTGAAGTTGGAGGTGAGATGGAGTTGGATCTTGGGATCAGGCTAGCTCTTTGGTCATCGTCCTGGACTTCCTGTTTGTCTTCTTGCTTAATTACTTTGCAGGCAAAACCAGAAGCCTGAGGAACTTTATTTTCAACCTCTAATAAAGATGGAATCACTTGTTAGACAATCTCAATTCCTTTTCCTATTCATTTGGAAATTAAATTCCACTTAAGATTTGCTAAAACAGTGAGCTTCCTTGTGCAGAGGCATATATTCCAATGTAGATAAACAGGAAGAAGGAAAACGAAGTGAGCAATTATTAAGTGATTGATTAACATGCTTCTTTTTTGGGGGGGCGGGAATCAAATAGAAGCCCCATAGACAAAGTATGACATTAGACAATGTATGCATCATGTTGAGTAGTGTAGAAATAGGAATAGTTGCAAGCATTCTAGAGGATTAAAACTTACCACGTGAAGTTAGAGGACTCTGGTCAGTCTGTAATGCACTGTGTTCTAATAATTTGCTTTGTAGGTGCATGTTCTCTGAAGTAAGACCATATCTTGCACATAGAAAGTTGTACTGTGATTTCAGACTTTTATAAGAAGCAATCATATCCTTTCTTTTCTTCTTCTCGGCCAACAACTCAGATTCTTTTGCTTGAATCAGATGAAGTAACTTCCCATGTAATTTAATTCCCTCAGAGGAATCCTTGCCTCTCTCTCTCAGATTTGTCTGAAGCTTATCGATCTTTTCCTCTGATTCTCTCAATTTAGCTAGTACCTTTTTGTTCTCCTTCTCAAGCTCTTCCAACTCCTGCCCTGTCTTTGACCTTTCTAAAGAATACAAATCTATCTGTTGACGTAATTGATCATGCAACTTCCTTCCCTCCTCTACTTCAGACTTTTTATTCAGGAGTTCTTTCTGCAGATCATAAACATCAGTTTCCAGATTCTTTACTTTGGTCATAAGTGGTTCTTTCTCATTCTTGTATTGATTCAACAAATCATCATTCTTCATGATATCTGCATCCAGCAACCGAACTTTACTTAGTAAATTTTCTTGCATTTTCTGTCCTTTTTCTACTGCAGCTGTCTTCTCTCTAAGCTCCTCATTGAGTTCATCTACTCTTCTTCGTGTAGTTTCAAGCTCAGCCAGAAGTTTGGCTGTCTTCTGTTCATATTCTTTTAGTTGCTTTTCTTTATATGCTGCTGAAGAAGTTTTTGAATGAGCCAATTGGACAAGCTTATTTTGCAACTCTAGTCCACCGTCAACTTCTATCGAGTTATTCTTGAGTTCTAGCTGCAACCTGCCAACTTCAAGCTCTGAAATCTGTTGTTTTTTCACTAGCAGGAGAACTCTATCTTCAAGTTCTCTCTGTGGGTTCTCATATTTGCAAACAAGTGGGGCACTTGTTTCAAGAAGAATACATGATCTCCGGATTGTTTCCCTTAAATCGTTAATTTCACTAGTTCTCTGTTTCAACTCATTTTGAAGCTCCTTAACATGATTAGCTGAGGACAGTTCAGAATCCAACAGCTTTGCATTCTCCATTTTCAGGTATTGGTTTTCTTGAAGAACCTTCTCCTTTTCAAATTGCATCTTTTCCATCTGTAAAAGCAAATCTTTTTCCTTTTCTTTCCATGAAGTTTCAGCAGCACTTCTTGCCTCAGAATACATTTTCTTAAAATTAGACTGGAAGTTTGGGAAGAGTTGACTACAGAAAATATACTCTATCTGAGAAATCCTATCTTTTGCTTCCTGGATAGTGGCAACAAGAATGGTACTAAGTCCAGAAACATACTTTGCATCAGCATTATCAGCAGTATATGCTGTCTCTAGAGATTGTTGTGGGTGGTTCGCCATATCTGAAAATAAAATACACAAAATGAAAATCTGATATTTGCTATAGTAGTTCAATAGCCAAAGATCCCAATTACATTGTAAAGAACTTTCTTCGCGGAGCTCTATTGGAGTAGCAAAATACTTTATTTTCTAATCAATCAGTATGTGAATTCCAAGAATTATCTGCAAAATAATTTGTAACAATATAGTTTCAAGACTTCCTCCAACCATTAGATTGCCCGGTATTGATCTATATTATAAAGGGAGCTCCACAAAGATGTCGTATCTGTGATTGGAAAACAGCTTCTGAAAAACATTTTCCATAAGGAAGTATTTCCTTGTATTATTGTTATTGGAAACTATATTTTCCAAGGGAACATTTTCCATCCAAAGGAGGGAATGACTTCCATTACCTATGAATGGAAATCATTTTCATGTATAAATATCCCTACTTTTACTTCATATAGCTTTCTCCAAACAACATTTAGACATAATTATAGTCTATACTCATAAAATTTCACCAAAACACTGTCCAATTTGCTGATAATATTATCAACCTCTGGTAATTATTTTCCGATAAATATCTTTTTAATCACCAATCACACACTAAAAAAAAGTGAGAAGAACAGTTCTTTTTTAGGAAAACTGTTTTCCTCCTTCATGCCAAAAGTATTTCTTGCTTCATTAAGGACATACTTTATTTGATGTATCAAAAAGTGCAAGGTTGAATTTTATTTCTTCAAGTTATATCCTATCACGCTAGCATCTGATTAACATGCATAGTTATAAAAATGCTGACAAAATGAAGAGATCAAAAGCCCAATGAACACAAATAATTATGATAATTGTATTGTGTGGAGAGGCTTCCTTTACAAAATCTTGTGATTTTCAAGGCTCAAATGGGTAGCTAGTCATATAATCCTTGTAAGATAACAAGTCATTACATTTTTGGCAAAATTTCGTTAAGGAGCTAGAAACTGGCCAAACAAATATTGAAGCACAAATTCCAGTTTCTAGAGAAGTCACACAATTACGATAAATATTCCATTTGGTATAAAATCAGCACTGAAAATTATTTCATTTTTACGGCATTATTCTACTTTACCTTTATCCAGCAGCAATTTCAGAAAATTGATTACCATTACTCAGATGCAGATTACTATTATCACATTGAGCAAATAAAAGTTGAGGATTGCTTTAGCAGTAGAAGAAAACACGTCAACTGTACTTCAATTCACAAATCGCATTTTACCATCTCAGCTCAGCTCAAAAATGAATTAGGGTTTTTCTCGGTAATCTACAAAAAAAGAGATAATAAATTAGATAAAGAGAGAAAACTTACACCTCGAACTCTCGAGGGAAAAGGAGATTGCCAATTATTTCGCCGGAGCGCGAAGGGGATGATTAATGTCGCAGCCCAGGGAGCGTGGCGTCTGCTTGCCGGAGAAGAACAGTTTTGACTTTTGAGTAAAATTTTGAAATTGGAGCGGGAAATGAATTTTGGGTTCGATTTTGGAGCCTTTTTGTTGTCCTCCTCTCTCCAACCCGATCTATGGATATGAAATCTAATGGGCCGAACGTAATCAATTGGGTAAAATTAAGGGCAAATTAAACGAAGAAAAATTATGCGGAATAACAAATATTTAGCTTATATAAGGTGTTATAGCAATAGTTTTAATTTTCTGACTTCTTAATTTTCGCCTGATTTGTATAATTCAATTGATTTGTATAAATTCAAAATTTATAAATTTCGGTTTCTGATTGAATAAATTTAGAATTTTGTATATGTTTATTCTACATACTTGTATAAACTTTATGAAAAAATCATAATAAATTAGGAGAACTTTCACATATACACACTTAAAAAAAGTCTAAGTACTCTCTATAGTTGTAGTTTGATGATTACAATTCGTAGCTACATGTTATATGAAAGAGAGAGGCGAACGAGACTGGGAGATAGAGGAGAGAGGAGAGAGAGAGGGGGAGGGGAAAGAGTGGGAGAAAGGTGAATCGTATATGTTTATTGGTTAGATAATTGTATATTATACATATGTATTTATATATGTATCAAACGAGATTGGGAGAGGGAGAAGAGAGGTGAGCGAGAGAGGGCAGAGAGTGGGAGAGAGGTGAACTGTATATGTATATAATTGTAAGGGGCTTCTATAATCATCGACCATAGAAATAGAAATGAAACGTTAATCCTTATCAACTTGATCTTGTTTTCCTGGCAATAAACGACCCATAAGCATCAAACTAAAGATAAAGACGACTATGCCAATTTGATATTTTGGTATTATCGCCACTTTCCTTTATCAAGGGTTCAACCAATTGCTATGTTTCCACTAATAATTGAACTTCAATTTCTCGATCTCTAGAGGCTTTATATAAATGTATTGCTATGCTATTAATTTTTTTTTTATTTTAGTTATTTTCTTTCTAGAATAACTCAGTTGAAGTGTAATGATTATACGTTTGTAATGCATTGTACGTCCCATAATAGGACTCATTCTTCTACTCTTTTTTGGAAGTCGATGACTAATTATAGCTATTACCTTGACATCAAAGAAGAGTTCGACCCAATGTTTTATTTCTGTCTTAGTTGATCCTGATTCGACACTAGAAATATATTGATTTTTCTCCTTCTTTCGGTCATTCATTGAAAAGATACACTTTCTTTTTAATTAGACCAATTGAGATAACATCTTCTTGATAAGCATCACGATCGAGCGATGTATCATACATATACATTTGTATATATGACAAGTGAGATTTGAAGGGAGAGGAAAGATGCGAACGATATTGGGAGAGGAAGGAAAAAGGCGAGCGAGAGAGGACAATAGTGGGAGAGAGGTGATTTCTATATGTATATAAACTAAATAATTGTATATTATACATCTGTATTTGTAAATTATGACGAATTATACATATACAAACGTGAGTAATTATACAAACTCAAAGTCAGTACATGTAATTAATGTATAGTGTTAGATGTGAGTGGTAATTATAACAAACTATAATTATGATGAGTAATTAAATTGAATAAGTTTGCCTCACCGCGTAATTTTCTCAATAATTTTTCCTTCTTGTATATTGACAAGCGAAATATACAAAAGAATTCTGAAAATAATACAAAATTTATATATACTTACCCTATCTGTATGTTCGCAAGCGAAATATACAAACAGACAAAAATATACAAACCACAATCTCTATAGCAAATAGAACTATAACTATAACTATAAAACACAATTATCAAAACTATATCTATAAAGTCTTATTATATCTTTTATTAGATTAACTATTTTTCAAAATTTTCTTATTAAACAAAATGTTCATTACGTTAAATTAAAAAATAGCTCATTTAAACTAAGTTTATTACAATAAGTGGCCATTGACACTTTTTATCTCTTAAGATTTGGCCATTTTTCTTTCTCTTCATCTTCTTCGTTATTGTTGCTTCTTCTCTTTTTTAAAATAAAAAATAAAAAAATTGATATATGGTAAATGAGAATGGTTTTAAACGAATAATATATTAAAAGACTTTTTAAAATATTAAGAGGGCTTCATATCTAAAATTTTATGACTGTTTAGAGGTGATTTTAAATTGATCGAGATTAAATAGTAAATGTATGTTCATGAATAGTCGATATATGATTTATGTATAGTCAATATATACTTCATGTATAATTAAATTATATTTAACTTTTTCAGTATATCATAATGTATAATTAGTGTATGGCTCGTATATAGATAAGTGTATTGTATAATCAGTCAATATATAATTTTTATGACTTTTGCTAATTATAGTGTATAGTCAGTATATACTTCCTATGCCTTTTGGCTAATTTTTATATTAAAAAAAAGGAAAATTATATATAATAGCAAACTAATAATCTAAAATAAATGGAATAGCTAGGGTTTGATTTAATTGTGCTCCATAGCAAACGTTAGCTAAAATTTGCCAGCGTCTCTCTCCCAAAAATCTCGCTCGCCACTCTCCATTCTCGCTCGCCTCTCTCGCTTTATATACAGAAGTGTATAATTCTATTTCTGTTTTGTATAAAGCAAGAGAAAATTGTATATACACATGCAAAAATATATATCTCCGTGTTATATACTTAATTATACAATTTACAAACATTTTACTTCAAATATTGCAGAGAAAAAGGCCAACGAATTTTATACAATTGCGAATTATACAATTGCAGTGAAATACTACAATTTTCTCTAACTTTATACAACAGAAGTGTATATATTGTGTTTCTGTTTTTGTATAAAGCGAGAGAAAAACATATATCTTCTTGATATACACTTATAATTATGCAATATACATACATTTTAATTCGATTCATCTCTATGCAAAGCAAATTATACAATTGCAGCGAAATAGGCAAGCGAATTATACAATTTGGGCCAGCGAATTATACAATTGTATATGTATAGCGAATTATACAGTTTTATGTTTGTTATGGAGCGCAATTATGCAAACTTTGCTATAGCATACAAATATGAATTTTTTGTTTGCTATAATGAAAGTTGCCATTAAAAAAATACAACTATATCTATTGTAATTAATTATTTTATTATATATATTTGAAACTAACCCTAAAATTAATCAAAATGTTTATTAAGTAAAACAAAAAGAAAAACTTAATTTTCATTTGTTACTGAATGATCATTCAGCCTTTGTTTCTTCCGGCAAAGTGCACATGTTGCCTTCTTTAAAAACTTTCTAAATTTTCCATTTTTTTCCCTTGGGTCCCTTACGAGGGGAGGTTACGTTTGATACAAGTTCATATAGGGAGATTAAATTCTCTTTTCTATATCGATGCAGGACTTCTTAAAATTCTTCGTACATTCAGACCTCAAATGAAGCGTGAACATTTTTAAATGGGCACCCACCATCGATGGACAATAATTTGGAATAAGTCTAACTCTCTGATACAATGTACAGATATGACATATATGTCTAACTCAACCTTAACAGTTAGCTCATGAGGGGAGGTTTGTTCAAGATCATTTTTCAATCCCTCTATCGATGCTGGGCTTCTTAAGACTCCTCGGCACGCCCAGACCTTAACTGGAGTATGAACACTTCTAAATAGGGTCCAATATCAATGAACAACAACTTGGGATAGACTTGATCCTGATACCATGTAAATTAAGTTTTAGACTTAACTCATACCCAAAAGCTAGCTCAAAGGAAAGAGAATTGCCCAAATTTTATAAGAAGTCCACTCATCTCATTATTAATATTAAAAACCATTCGAACCCAAGACCTTCAATGTTACACATTGAAAAAGATACTTTGTAGGCTTGTAGCAGTTTCAACTAGTTCACCACACACAATTTGGTATTTCAATGTGCCTAAGAAAATATATGTTAATATCTCAATATATATAATCACATATCTATAATTTTTTCAATATTAACAAATACATATACATCCACGCTTTTCTACACAGGTCCGCCTCTTACCTCACCCCTTTCTACAATGCTCTTTGATTCTTTTTGGCTACCATATGTCTTGTAATTTCATATGGCCATCTGATTATCAATATATTCACCCTAATAAATTTTTATTATAAAGAAAACTCAGAATATTATAATAATAAGAAGAAGACAAGAAGTATAAGATAGAGGAGAGAAATTTTCTTATTCAAGTGTGTCTTTCAAATGGTGAGTGATTTTTCTATTTATAGTGTTGAGATATCACTTCAAAAGTCATCTAATTAATAGATATATAGTTATCTTGGAAGTTCTTATCACCTTGGAAGCACATATACACAGTGGCGGATCTAGGAATTTAAGGTTATGGGTGCTCTAAAGTGAAAATATAAAAAATATGTGTTAACAATGAGATTCGAACCTTGGTACAACAACACTAAAAAAGTCTTAAGTACCCATCCAACAGCCATTGGGCCAACTAAATCATTTATTCATTGGGTGCTCTATGTTAATTTTATACAAATACCTATCAATTTTTACATAGATATATATATTCCGTAATGAAGTTATGGGTGCTCGAGCACCCGGCGGACACCATGTGGGTCCGCCTCTGCCTATACATGAATTCATTTAGTAATGAATAAATCTAATGGATAATTCATATATATTATACAATGGATTTACAACACTTTTTATGTACTTGTACCATCTTATATAATAATTAAAATAACCTATAGTGGTGTTTATACTTCTAGACTAAAAAAAAAAAGGAATCAAGTACTACATAAACATAAATAAAAGTTCAAATTTATAATTTCAGAAACCACTTGTCAAGAGAAAGGCGATTCAAACAACCGTTCTAGCAATCTGTACACAAAGGGACAAAAGTTGTAACGTACGCTAAAACCCATAGAGGAAAAATAAAGAGCATATTCTTCTCTTCTTCGGCGACACTCGCTCTTCTTTCGCTTTCTCCTTTTTGATTAAACTCACCGGCGAATTTCTCTGTTCAGGTTAAAACTCAATAAACCGAGTTTCCATTTAACTTTCTCCTTTTGGAAATTTAGTTTAATTTGTTTGCTTGACAGAGTTTTGCCGTCTTATTTTTTATTTTTATTTAATTTTTCATACCCATTTATATGCAGTTCAATTCTATATACATTTCAGTCTTATCAAGAGAGTTTTAGTTCTTCCATTGCTGAATTTGGTTAATCAAGAGAATCTTTTGGCGTTGCCACTACTTCACAGGTATCATTTGATTTTACTGGGATTTTGTCTTTGTTTTTTGCCCCAATTTCCTTCCCTTTTATTATTAAAGTTTTTCCTTTTATTTTTATATGCGCTGCCTTTTCCCGGAATGTCATGTAATTTTTACTGAAGGTGCTAGGGTGTATAATGAGATTTTGTTGAATGAGTAGTTTAATGGTTTGGTACGTTTTCTTCCTTGCTACTGAAATTATCGGATTATGACATTATGTATGCAAGATTAACTGTTTTGCTGTGGGGTGAGAGAGGAACACCTAATGAGGAACAATTTCAAAATTTAGAATAGTGTACAAGCATTTGTCGGTCACAAAGCACCTGGCCCCGATGGATTTCCCATGCCTTTTTTCTCTCTCAGAGTTGGGAGGTTTGTGTAAGGATGTTATCGTTTCGATTTAATTTTTCACGAAGGATGTGTTTCTGAAAAGAGCTTTAATGCCACATATGTGGCTTTGATTCCAAAGCAGATGGAGCAAAGGAGCTGACAGACTTTAGGTCTATTAGTATGATAGTTAGAATCTACAGGATTATTTCCCAGATACTTATTGAAAGACTAAAAAGGTGATAGCTAAACTGGTGGGTGGACAACAAATGACTTGTGAGAGGAAGACAAATCATGGATGCATTTTTTATTGGCAATGGATGTGTGGGCTCAAGAATTAAAAACAAACAACCGGGCATTTTCTTTGTAAGTTGGATATGAGGAAGATGGGTTGTGGTGCTAGATGGATCAAATTCTATGTTAAATTTTCTATTTTGATCAATGGTTCACCAACATATTTATTTTAATCTCTGAGAGGCTTGGGACAGGGTGAGCAGCATCCCTTTTCTTGTTCATCATTGCAATAAAGATCTTAATGATATGTTGAAGAAACACACTCAACTAACTGGATAAAAGGCTTCAATGTCTCTACTAGGAATGATATAAGCCCGGAGATATCTCACCTGCGAAATGCAAATGACACTGTGATAGTTTGTGATGCTGATATTAAGCGGTTGAAGATGCTGAGGGTGATTTTTGTTCCATTTAAAACTATCTCTAGGTTACATGTCAAGTGGAATTAGAGGTTCTTATACCCTATTAATGAGGTAACAAACATTTGCCTGTTGGCTGGAATACTTGGAGGAAAAATTAGTGAAAAACTTCCCATATTATATTTCGGTATGCTACTGGGGCCAAAGGGCAAGTCCAAGGAACTTTGGAACAATGTATTGGAGAATGTGAAAGAAAGTTGGTGAACTTGAGGAGTCAATAGCTTTTTTATTTTGTTTGGTGTGTGTGTGGAGATCGATTTTGATAAATAGAGTATTAAATGCTTTGCCAACTTACATGATGTCTGTATTCTCAATTCTCTAATTCCTGCAAGTGTAAGGGATAGACTGGATGCTCTGAAAAGGATTTTTTATGGCAAGGCAACTGTGACACCAAAAAATTTCATTTGATTTAATGGGATTCTCTTACTGATATTAAGAAGGATGGGGGCTTGAGAATTAGAAATCTGAAAATTCAAAACTACGTCCTTATGATAAAGTGGATATGGAGATTTATCTCAAATGAACAGTCCCTGTGGAGAGATGTTATCAATATGAAATATGACATGGAGGATAATTAGATGACAAAGCTGGTAAGCTGTCCATATGGAGTTAGTGTTTGGGAATCATCAGGCTTCTGTGGTCAAAGTCCAAAAACAACTCATATGTGAAAGTAGGAAATGGTGAGAGTATTTCTTTTTGGGTAAGATAAATGGATAGGACAAACTCCTTTGAAGCAACTATATCCATATGTATACAATCTGAATCAGAAACAAAGCTCAACTGTTGGAGATGTTTGGGACAATCAAGGTTGGAATCTGAGCTACAGGAGGATGCTTAATGATTGGGAGATTGACAGGCTTTCAGATTTCTACTTTACCTTGAAATAATTCAAGGGAGTTTCCACCTCTGAAGACTCTGTTCTAAGGTTTGAAAAATAGCCAAGGTACTTGTTCTGTCAAAGGTGCCTACAAAAAATACAATATTTCAAACAATCAGGCTGATTGTTGGCCTTGGAAACTGATTTGGAAGTCAAAATTTCTTATAAAATAGCATGTGTTACATAGGTACTGACTAGACATGCAGTGCTAACTCAAGATAACCTAATGAAGAGGGGACTACAGTTTTGTGTTTAATATGATATCTATATGGAGAAGAGGCAGCGACAATCAATCAGTTGTTTTTACATTGCAAAGCAACAAGTCAGATGTGGAGGATTTTCATAAATTTGAAAGGACTTGTATGGTAATGCCTGGTAGTATTTTGTAAACTTTGGAAATTTGAAACAGTTATAGTAGGTTAGCTACACAAACATTCTTGACATTGCAAAATAACAAGTTAGATGTGGAGGATTTTTATAAATTTGAAAGGACTTGTATGGTAATACCTGGAAGTATTTTGTAGACTCTGGAAAAATGGAATAGTTATAGTAGCTTATCTACACAGAGGGGAAGATGGAAAACTTCCTCTGTTTGTATTTGGTGGACAACGTGGAAGAAAAGGAACCTAAGATGCTTTGAAGTAACATGTGTAACCTGGGTACCGACTAGAAATGCGGTGCTAACTCAAGATAACCTAATGAAGAGGGACTACAATTGTGTGTTCAATATGCTGTCTATATGGACAAGAGGCACCACGATTAATCAGTTTTTTTCACATTTCAAAATAACAAGTCAGATGTGGAGGATTTTCATAATTTGAAAGGACTTGTGTGGTAATGCCTGATGTATTCTGTAGACTCTGGAAATTTGGAACAATTATAGTGGGTTAGCTACACAAACTTTCTTTATATTGCAAAATAACAAGTTAGATCTGGAGGATTTTTATAAATTTGAAAGGACTTGTGTGGTAATTGTGAGAAAAATATTATTGAATTGTGTTGTGTCTACATTATTACATTGAAACCCTATTTATAAGCTCTAGACTACAATCATTTACCAAGAATACCATTTAGTATTCCTATTATTATTCCTATTCTAATATGATTGTATAAATCTATTCCTATTCTAATAGATTGTATAAAACCTATTCCTATTCTAACACTCCCCCTCAATATAGTGCATGCAATTCATGTACCTAGCTTGTAACAAATATAATTAACACGAGTACCAATGATGGGCTTGGTGAGATATCTGCAAGTTGATCACTCGACTTCACGAAATTAACAATCAATTTCAATGTATTTGATCTTCTCATGAAATACTGAATTTGGTGCATAATGCCGATAAAACACAGAGTAATAAAATTACAGTGTTGAACTTCTCAAACCAAACTTGCAAAGACTGTTTCAGTTAACAGAGTGACTCACATAATCGACATACAATGCTACTACCCCTCCCCCCGAGCAACAAAGTAGTCAAAATCCAATGCCAAATAATCTGAATTTTAAAAAAGTCTGAATTTAATAATTAAAAAGCCAAATAATCAAATTAGGTTTTTTTTTGGTATTTTTTCAAACTTATGTCGCGACTGCTCCTTCTCAATTGGAGACTTGAAATTGACTGGAATTAGAGTTGCTGCTGCAATTGGAAACTTGAAGTCAACTTTCGCAACTACTCCTCTTCCCCTCGCTCTTCTCCTCCTTCATCGCACGACTTGAAATCAATCCCTCGAAGGTAACTGCTCATCGCACGACTGTTGCGATTTTTTTTTTCTTCTTTTCTTTTTTCGTTTCTTCTCATCATTGTAGCTTGCTGCCTTCACTGTTTTGTTTGTTTTTTTCCTCTGTTTCACTGCTTGCTGTCTATAATTTTTTTTGAAAAATAATTTTCTGTAATTATTTATTCATTTGTCCATAAACAGTCTTGATTGAATTCAATGGCGGATGCTAGCAAAAAGAGGGACATTTGAATTGAAATATTTGCTAATACATGTTATTGCTATTGAGATTTTGGATATCTATATATACAATTAATATTTATAATTTTTGGTATTAATTGGCACCTCGATTCAAAAAGGCGAGCGCCTCGCCGCATGGCGAGGCAGACCCTTGTCGCCTCTCGCTGTCCAAAACACATGACTTTGTGACTCTGAGCCGATTGTTCATCATTTTTCGTCAATCACCATATCATCATTTTCATATTCACTGCCATCACTACTTTGATGTTCACATAAATAAATTATGTAATACAACGCAAACAACTATTGTAGAGGGCATTTTTGTAAAAGACAAAAGTTTAACATAAAATTTCATTTTTCAAATGATCCCAAATAATGAAATTTGACCCAAATACTAGAATAAACTAGTATTTGAAAATTTGGAATATTTACTAAAAATATTTGTCAGATAATAACAAATTATATGGAGCAAATTTTCCCCCAAATATTATTTGGAAAATCTATGGCCAAACAAGGCCCCAAGATTTAGCAATTAGTAGAGGTGAATATGTAACTGACACGTAGATCGTAGATGAAATTTAGCGAAAGGAATAGCATTTTTGTAGTTAAGTAGTGTGGAATTTATAAATGTTTTTTTTTCTTCATTTTTTTGGCGTTAAGATTGAGGTATTAAATATTTCTAGAGAAAACATCACATATATATATACATATTTCATTCGATGACACTAATTTAAAACACATGTTTTCTCTTTGACGGAACGGAGAGACCGAGCAGCAAGAGAAGATGAAGAGGGTCTACTCTACAATATAAAGCAACTCGATTTCACTCAAGGAAGTGGTATTTTCCTGAAGGTAAACCAGGCATCAAATTATTCTCTTGGGTTTCTTTTTGTGAGTTTCACATATGAAAATCTTTAGTTTATCTACTAATCTGGGAGATCTTGTTGCTTTTGTAGATAAATATTTGAAACATTTTTTACTTGACTAGAATTCGTATGAATGCTATGAAGACGAATACACATATTTAGTGGTGCTATTGCTAATCAATCACTGGAAAGAGTCCTTGTGGCAGCACTCAACACACTTCTGAGTAGTGAAGAAGGTACAATTTACCCCCTTCATGGGTTTACAAATTAAGCCTGATAATTACTTTTGGCCTTGCTTGTTAAAAAGGATGGAAAAGTCTGATGGCTCTGTTAGATAGTTAAATAACCCAATTTTCGTTTAATAATGGGAAATAAGATTCAAGCTTGTGCAGAAATAAAATCATTAATTTGGCCTGGGCCAGATGAAAATCTCTGGTTTCTGTCCTCTTGACGGAGATTCAGAGCCTGAATGCATATTTGATATATTTGTAGGTAAAGTTGTGTTCAGATTGAGTACAATGATGTTTAAAAGTCGACATCAGCAAAATCAGATGCAGCGTTAATTTAGTTTGAATTTGATTTCATTGCACAACTCTCTTTCCTATGATCTTCCAAACAAACGGAGCGTCACTTCTGCCTTTAACCGTGACAGACGGAGAGGCTTTTCTTATCATCAAATACTATTTCATTTTGGGATTTTGTTTTAGCTTTTATTTGTAATGAAACAGTTCTGCGCTTGTCCCTATTATGATATGAGTTTGTGACAATTGCTTTTCCAGAAGTGTAAAAGCTCGTGTTGGCATATTATCCCGACAGCATGGATGGGAACTCTTTTTGGGTTGAAGAAGTCAAGGATCAGTTACCTAATTCTTTGAAAAGTAAGAGAAATGTCAAGATCAAGAAACTAGAGTTTGTTGGATGGGGATCCAAACCATTGATTGAATTCCTTCAATCAATTGGTAAAGATACAAGCAGATCTTACTCTCAACAAGAGGTGACGACGATTGTCACTGAATATGTTAATTCGAATGGTCTTCTTAATCCGCAAAAGAAAAAGAGGGTTATGTGTGATGCACGACTTCATTCCCTTTTCGGAAAGAAAGCTATACCGCGGATAAAGATTGGTAATTTGTTGGAAGTGCACTTCAGTGAGAACCATGATGAATCGGAGGATGAATCTTCTGACAGTATGAAAGAGGAGGATGTTGTAATAGCATCTAAGGGAAGAAAAAGTACAGGTAGTCCAATGAAAAAGGTTCCTGTTGTTCCTAAAAGCTGTTTTGCAGCTGTTATTGCTGAAAACATTAAACTTGTGTACCTGAAGAGGAGCTTAGTTCAGGATCTTCTGAAGACCCCTGAAAGTTTCGAAGATAAAATTGTGGGTAGCTTTGTGAGGGTAAAATCTGACCCAAATGACTACTTTCAGAAAAACACTTACCAGCTTCAGCAAGTTGAAGGTATATTTTCATTGTGCACTTTTATTTTCTGAAAATCCTATAGTTACTAAATAATATCGATGTTGTGTTGATGTTTTCCAAAACAAAAGATTTCCCTCCCTACAATAGAGACTTGGCAAAAAGTGAACAATCCAGCCCTTAAATGCTGTTTCCCTCCGTGTTTTTGTGTGAACAAATCTGTAGTCATGGTCTCTTGCGAAGCATTTCTGGTTAAACTTAGAAAGATGCGATTGCTGATTGTTTTCTAACATTAATATGGAAGTTGTAAGTACTCAGACTTCTTTACTATACTTAAACTGGTAAGAAAAAGGAGAAAGTAGCAAATAAGAAAGAAAACAAAATTAACAAATAACTCAAAAATTGCGGTTTCATGATTAAAATGTACAATAACATCAGAGTGATTTATTTACATAAAGTAAGTGTTTGTTGTTTTACCTTGTTCTTTGGTGTTACAAAGACATACATTTTTATTCTTTAAGTGCTATATTTAACAGAGATGAACTTGAGATTTTCCCATCTTTATATTTTTAAAAGAGAAAGATTGTTTTCAGAATTGTTGCTCCTCTTTACATGTGTATACAATAAGATCTCTCTGTAACAGCCACCCTATAAAAGCCAAGTTCTTTTTCGGAGTCGATTTTCTATATTATATTTTATCCCCTTCTATTAACAGCTTTTTACCCATAACAACAACATTCATCTTTATTAACAATATTCTTTTTGTAAAATTACTCCTCTATTATAACAAGTTTCTTCTTTTATTGGTAATATAACAATCATCTTTATAGAAATAAAATCTTGAAGATAAACCAATATAAATCTAGAGATTTTGACCAAATACTTTGAATCTTTTTTTTTTTTTTTTGGTAAGTCAACATTTTATTTACCAAGTAAACTCACAAAGCAAAAATTAGCCAGTATGGACATAATCTCCATCCTTGCTAAGCCAACAATTCATATGCTAGCTATGTCTATGGATAATTATTCAAATTGCATAATCTAGTAGTATTCTAGGATACCTTATACCTCTCCCATGAATGTCTTGAATTATCTGTCTGATTAAGAAACCTGCTATCTGCTGCTTTTGTTGAAATATTCTGGCATTACGCTCTTACCATATATGATAAATGGTGCTGGCCATTGCCATTCTATACACAAGTGTCCTACTGTTTTTTCCTTTCATGCATTTACTGCCCATTGTATCTCATTAATCCAGCTCATTGAACTTCTTGTTATGCCTTGCCACTGTAATGTACCTTTCCACACCTCTGCTGCATATGCACATTGAAAGAAAATCTGGTGGTGATCTTCATCCACTAGTTGACATAAGGGACAAGTTAGTAGTTGTAGAACTCCCCATTTTGCCAATCTGTCTTTTTTTTCACTTCTTCCATTCACTGCCAGATACATGACGAATAACCATTTGGGAGCTCCAAAGTTTGTCCAAACTAGTGATCTCCACTCTACCTTCTCCTTTGTACCTCTCATCTGCCTATAGATTTTACTGATGTTGTAATGTGTCATGTTTCTTTTGTCTTCCTCAGTGACCCCTGCCTCTTGTAAATGTTTTGCAGCCTTCAGGATCCTCTGTATCACCCAAGAAGCTTGTTGAGCCTGTATGTTCCAAATACCTGGTTTCCCATAGTAACTATGTATCGAGACAACCCATAACTTGTCTTTTTTCTGGCATAAATTCCACAACAACTTACCTATTGCTGCTTTGTTCCATGTATATATATCAAGAAAATTCATTCCACCACTTGCTTTTGGCCAACACAATTTGTCCCAT
Organism: Solanum peruvianum; assembly: GCA_027705065.1. Classification (NCBI taxonomy): domain Eukaryota; kingdom Viridiplantae; phylum Streptophyta; class Magnoliopsida; order Solanales; family Solanaceae; genus Solanum; species Solanum peruvianum. Next base: position 78,148,705 of record JAKWJD010001755.1, read on the forward strand.
GCAACTAATGCTTTCCTGGATGTCTCAATATTCCCTGTCCATAAGAATCTTCTGCACATATTCTCCACCGCTTGAATAACTTTCTTTGGAAGAGCAAAAATCTGAGCCCAAAACATTTGAATTGCATACAAAACACTCTTGATGAGTTGAGCTCTACCTGCATATGATAAGAACTTTGTTGTCCAACTTGTGATCCTACTGAGAATCCTGTCCAGTAGAGGTTTACATTTCACTATGGAAACTCTTTTAGTACTCAATGGCACTCCAAGGTACCTAAATGGTAGATCACCTTTCACATATTGTAACTCTTAGAAAAATTTCCTCTTGTTGTTCATGTTTTACTCCTCAAAAGTAAACACTACTCTTTTCCACATTTGCAACCAGATCAAAAGCCTTAGAGAACATCATAAAACAATCATTGATACACATCACTGATTTTAGATCACCTCTGCAGAACATCAGCAAAACTCAACTGTACTATTTTCTGCTTTTTGCATCTAGGATGGTAGTGTAATTCAGGTTTTTGCTGCAAGGTCTTTAAAATTCTGGTTAAATAATCCATGGCTAGCACAAATAAATAAGGAGACATTGGATCTCCTTGTCTTACTCCCCTCTTTGCCTTAAAAGGTTTTTGCTGTGTCCATTTACCTGGATAGAATAAGTGACTGGTGACACATTGCATAATCCATTCTATGACTTATGCTGGCATTTGAACGTCTTCCAATATTTGCTCCAAGAATGTCCATTCCAAGGAATCATATGCTTTTCTCATGTCTACTTTTACCATACATCTCCTGGAAATTCCTTGTCGACCATATCCTTTGACCAATTCATGACTCTATCACATTATCATTCAAAGCCCTCACTGGCACAAAAGCTGACTGATTTGGATCCACTAATGTTTCCATAACAGGTTTTAGCCTTGCAGTAATGACTTTAGCTATGATTTTATATAATGTTGAGCAGCATGATATAGGCCTATATTCACTGATTTTGGTTGGATTCTGCACCTTAGGAATGAGAATTACATTTGTTCAATTGATTGCCTTGTACATTTCCCCTGTATTAAAGAATTCTAGAACAACTTTAACTATCTCCTCCCCCACCACTGGCCAAGCTTTCTTGACGAAAACAGCATTAAGTCCATATTTCCCTGGTGCTTTAAGATCATTTATCCCCTGCATAGCAGATTCCACTTCCTTTTTTGTAACTGGAGCTGCTAATTTCAGTTGTTGCTCTCTATTAAGCTTTCCACCTTCCTTCATTATTTTTTTATCCACACTCGGCAGCCTAGTTGCATTCTGACCAAGCAGTTCCCAGTAAAAGGGAATAGCTTCCTTTTCAATTGCCTCCTGAGAATGTACACTTATACCTGCAGCATTTGTAAGGCTAGATATAGTATTTTGTGCCAGCCTGTTCTTCATGTCCTAGACTCAACCTTTGAACCCTTGACTTTTGCCTCATAGCAATCTCCTCAATTAAACTCCATTTCTCCCATTGTTGTTTTAATGCCTTTTCATGATCTTTATTAGCTTGCACCTGCCTGTGATCTATCATGTCATGTGGGATTTGTTGCAGTTGTGTTCTAATACTTAAAATCTTGTCTATAACTCCTCTGAATTCTGTGTTATTCAACACTTTGATGACTCTGATGACCCTTTTGAGTTTCCTCCATACTTCTTTCATGCTCCCTATATCCTCTCCTTGCCATGCTTGCTTTACTAAAGGTAGGAACCTTTCATGCTCTGTAATACAATTAAAGAATCTGAAAGCTTTATACTTCTTGTGGCTCACGTCATCTAATACCATCTTCAAAGGAGAGTGGTCAGACACCCCTGATCTGAGTATAGCAACCTCCATAGTTGGCATTCGTATCATCCAATCTGCATTCACTAAAGCCCTGCCTATCCTACTACAAGTGTGACCATTCGAACAAGTGCCCCCAACTGTTTTCAACTCATGCATACCAGTGTCACGTAGGAGATCATTGAAATCTGTTACTTCTATATCTTGTGGTCTGTCTTCAGCTCTCAATATTGCATTATAATCCATGCACAATACGGGACCTTGAGCTGTAGTAACCAACCCCTTTAGATCCTCCCACAGTCCCAATCTATCATGAATGGTATGTAATCCATAAATTTCCACAAACACAAATGCCATTCCACTTCCTTTAATCTTTATGTTAGTTTGTATGTATTGGGCAGTCTTACTTACCACTACACAGTCTACATACTTAGGATCCCATAATATCCAAATTCTACCCTCAGTAGTATAAGCATAGTTCCCCTCATATCTCTACCCTGGTGCTACTTCCTGAATTATTTTATTAGCTAATCCTTCCTTTATTTTATTCTCTAGTATTTTCCCTCATAAACAGCTTTAATTTCTTCTGTTTATAAGGTTTATTTAGTCCTTTAATGTTCCAGGTGACTAGCTGCATGAGCTCTTGGGTTCATTCCATCACCTTCACCCTCCTTGTGCATATGTTGGCAACTCTCCAAACTTTTGCTTCCTTGCTCATACAGATGTATAGTGTCAAACCTGTTCTGCATCATCATCTGCATATCCTGTGGTTTACTTGTGCTTCTTCCTGCCTTTGATGGTGTTTGTTTCCATGTCTCCCCTCGAGCTGCTGCTACTTGTTCCTTAATTTCTGGTACCTTTGCCTCCCCTGTTGTACTAGCAACCATCTTAGGTTGCCATTTAGTTATTTTCCTTGCCTGAACTTTCACCACTTCTATTCCATGACATTTATGCCTCACTTGCATGCATTTAGCACAATACTCTGCTACCCATTTATATTGTACTCTTTGTTTAAATACCCTTCCATTGGGCTCTTCAACTTTCAACTTTCGAGGCAATTCCCTGGCCACATCCATTTCAATCTGTACTCGAGCAAAAGATATTTGATCAACTTTAGTAGTGCATTCATTTGCTAATTAGAGTTGTCAATATGGGCTAGCCCACCCCATCTGGGCTAATCCATATAGGCTTGGACACTTTACGGGTCAGGCCGGGCTAGCCCATTTTTGGTGTGGGCCAGAAAACGGCCGGCCCAACCCACAAGTACGTGGGCTACAGGCTTGCCAGGCCAGCCCACTTTTTTTTTAAAATTATATTATTTTTTAAAATTATTAAATTAAATTATAAATTATAATTTAAAAATATTATCATAAATATCGATAAAACAATATTACATGATGTTAATGTTACTACTTTTTAATCAAATTCACAATTAAAATTATTTTTATAATACTTATTAAGTTTTCTTTCAAGTAAAAATATAAATATCTAAATAGAAATATTAATCTAATTGTTTTGAGTTTGGACTCTCTTTAATTTTAAATTTTAATATTATATTATATTTTTAATTAATTTTTATTGGCCCACGGGCTGGCCCTACTGATATTTCTCAAGTCCCACAAATCAGCACGCTTATTCAGGTCGGGCTAAAAAGCCCTTTTACCAAATGGGCTCCAAAAATCGTAGCGCAGCCCGATTAAATTCCGAGCCAGCCGGCCTGGCCCATATTGACGGATCTACTGCTTATAATGGTTCTCCTAAACCACTACTAATCCTGTTTAAGGAATCCATACTCCAACAACTCAGTGGCAAATTTGGGTATTTCACCCAAATTGGTGGTGTTTGTAAAACTTCTTTGTTAAAATCAACTTCAGGTCTCCAAACCTTCACAATGATAGGTCGATTATTTAGCATATGTGGTCCTGAATACAACACTTTCATTTCTATATTAGCAAATCGCACTAAGAAATATCCGTTATTATGGTAATACACCTTAGGCTTACTCACAATATTAACTTGTAAAGCTATGTACCTTTCCATTGCAGCTATGGTAGGTCATTCCCCTACAACATAGAGAATGATGGCTTGCTTCCACTCCTCTGTTGCTTTGTCCATTTCTTCCTTATTCAGCTCAATTACTTTTTCTCCATTCTTCATGACAGGAGTTATATAGCTCAGACTCATCCCTTTAGCTGACAACCTACTTGAGTTGAAGAAATTTACCCATTTCTTTTCCGCCTCTGCTTCCTTTGAGTCTTGTATGTCACTGCCTTGACTACAACTTATTTCACCTTGAGCTTCTTTGTCGCCATTTGCTTCCTTTTGTGCTGTTCAAATAGTGTTTCTGGTTACCTCCTTCGTTGGAAGAGGTGGCCACTGTTCCATTGAAACCTGCCCAGCCCTATCCTCTATGCTCCACCCTTCCCGGCGTCACCACCAGCTTGGGTGCTTCCTTTTTCTTCCGTCCTCTCTCCATTCCGTCAGTTGGCTCATGTTAGCAGTTCACACTAACATACTCCGAGATTGAATTTGTTTATTTTTTCAAAAGTATTATTGTTGGATACACACTTCCATCATTAAAAGATTTCATTCCCTTGATAATCATTATAAAGTGGTGACAAAGTGCTAACATTTAGTATAATGTATTAATCTAATTTTTAATTAGTGAAATATGCATATCTTTTGAAATTTTAAATTTGAATAATTTTTTTAATATTTTCATAACATTAAGAAATAAACTTTTTGGATAATTTTTGCTTATAAAAACCAATGAATATTTTAAACATCAAATGTTATGGGTGTTAAACAATCTCCTCCTAATGCCATTCTCTCTTCTCCTTTTCAAAGTCATTGTCCCTAGTGGAATTCTCATGAATCTCCAAGGGCAACACAAACAATTAGCTTACTCCCATGCGGGTTCTGGACAACAAAAAGGAAAAAGAAAATAGCTACTCCCAAAAAATGCTGTTTGCCTAACTATGAATCCTAAAATATGTAGTTTACCTGAAACTTTGATGATCAAAGGCAATTTTGAATCGAAGGGAAAACAAATGCTGTCTTTTCCATTAAGTAATATTCTCTATCCTCCTTGCTTCTTTCATTGTAAAGCTGAATGCTTCACAGGTGTAAAAAAGGTTATGGCAGCCAGTGATGGAGCTTTTGAAATTCACCTTCAACTTTCAAATTTGATGAAAGATATTCCAATATCATCCTTATCTGATGATAATTTTTATGAGGTAAGCAATTGTTAACAGTATATATTCAATCAAAGTGTTGGATGGCTCTGATTCGAAATTACTCCATTCTCTGCCCCCTCTTGGGATGGATTATGGCAATTCTGAGACTGACTTTGGCAAATCTGAGTGGTTTTTAATTTTCACAAAAAAAAAATGATTTCTTGAAAATATATTCTATTCAAAGGTCGAGAAATGCACCAGAGGATGCTTACTAATAGATCAAAACTAGGAATATACTAGCTTGAATGTTTTAAATTTATTTTTTTAAAATTATTTTTTTATCTTTTCAAAAATGGTGGTGTCCATGTCATTTTTATGTGCACCTAACATATGCCCACGTAACTGCCATCTCCCAGTAGCATAGGTACCGGGTTAACTGGTCCCTGTGATATTGTCTCACTTCATTGACCATTAGGTCACACACCCTTGAGTGCGTAAGTTGCGTATTATTGGTAAAGCTACTTCTGATTGTGTGGACTACCTAGGTACTTGGTCTGAGAAACTCCTTGTCTCTATTTAGCTATACTAAATATGCTACTACTATAAGTACTCTGCATTTAGCATCTACATATTTCATATTTGTAGAACTGCTTGATGTTTTTGGATTGAGTGTATTTGTCAATTTCTTTCAACACAACAACTTTGGTATATAGAGTAGTCTCTATATTGTATGGTGTTAGTCAATAGATTTGCTAACTTTAACAAGATTGGAGGGCTACTGTTTCTTATTGACTAATTTTTTATGACTCCATACCTAAATATAACCGTGTCTCAAAATATTCATCATATTTCACTTCTCCAGAATTTAACATAATAATGTTTGACCAAGATATTACTGTAGATATTTCACTTCTTGAGAATTTAACATACTAATGTTTGACCAAGATATTACTGTAGATAGCTTTGTAAGTTTACTTATTTGTAATTTTTATATAGTTTCTGAAGTTTTAAATGTTATTATTCAAAGGGAAATTAATCTATGTACAATCTTATGTAAAAGTTGGTATAGATTGGCTCTGATAAGAGAACAAATGCAACCAGGGGGAAGGAGTGTATCAGATATATATGCATGTAGTGTGGGTGTATCCTTGTGTGTATTCACACAAGCAATCCATCATCATATAGTGGATATTAATCTACCGCAACACTTCTCCTTTATCCTTACTCATATATATACACACACACAAAAAAAAAATGTCTAAAATTTGTTTGTGCAAATGTCAAAAGCTTTTCTTATGCATGAACACTTGCTATATACCATTATATTTCTGCTTTGTTTGTTCAATATTGTATATGTTTCCTCTTTCATAAGAATTTCTCGTTTTCTTGACAGGAAGAATGTGAGAATTTGCGTGAAAGAATAAAAGCTGGTTTGCTCAAGAGGCCTACTGTTGTAAGATATCTAAAGCACCAGCAAGTCTTTCATTCTACAATTTATCTTGATAACCGAGATATCCCCCAGGGCAATGGCGCATGGTGTAAAACTCGGTGGATAATGGGCCCACCCTCTACCCTTCTCCTCTCAAATCAAACCCTTCTGTCCTTCTATATTTTCTTCTTCCTTTGTTTTGCATCTCCTATTTTCATTTGCTTGTGACGTCCCTTTCCTGTCAAAGGTGGTATATTACAGTCCTACCATCATTCTCGATTTCTCTTCTTTCTTCACTTCTGGTATGCTCAAAATCTGATTATCACTTTGACGTAACTGGAATCAAGAATTATTGCATACAGACAGCTGATTATCTTAAGTCATGTCCACATATCTCTTTTTTTTTTTGTTGGTGCAATTTTCCTTGATTTGATAACAAAGGAATCTCTACAAGGATTTTAAAGATGTAGCCAACTGATTATGGATATTTTCTCAATCCTGTATTTGGTAGAGAATCTAGTGAGATTTGTAGAAAGATTCCGCTTCTTCACTCTGAGGTGGATATTGTTGATTCCCAAGGAGAGGATGAAATACACACAATTTGTAAAAAAAATAAAAAATTCTTCATGAAAACTTCAGGTTTTCTCTGCTGTTGATTGTGTAGACCTTCTGAGGAATGATCACTTGGACAACATATATATAAATGAAAATACATGGAAAAGAACTGTGTCTAATATTGTCTTTAGTAGGCGTATCTCTTCAAATTGGCGACCTTTGTTCTTTTCTTTAACAAACTAATAGCTTCGATCTTAGTGTCTGACCTCTCGCTTCTTCCAATATAACTTCTTTTTTTCTTCTAAATTACTTTTCTGTAGACTGCAGCATTGGAAATTGTCAGTTACTGTATTCTTCTAGATTTTGACACACTCTCAATGATTTATTACTCTGAATAACTTTGGTGTGAATGCTTAGCTTAGATTTTGCATCGCCACCGAGTTGAACTATGTTAATACTTGATATCTGCTCCTATTCTTTCTTCTTATGAGTGCTTTTATTTATGTGGGAAAGAGTAAATCTTAAGTTTTCTTGTCTTGTTAGTACTATAGGTTGAGATTTAGTTCCATTTTGAGTTATGTTTAGTGCATTATAACTTTCTTCTTCAGATTAGTAATGTATGACCTTTTTTTCTTTAACGTCATAACTTTGTTTTCAAGTTGGCAATTGATTTACCCACTTTTTGGCAGTTGGAGCTTGAGTCAAAAGCGCAAAATCTGCACAAGGATATCACTAAGCATGTAAGTTTGAATTCTCTACCGAGTCTCTTTGTCTGGTTGTCCTTGTCGACTGCATTTTTTTGAGCTGGAAGTTATTTTCTCAAAGAAATGGTTTGTGAAAATCCAGCTACACTATGCTTATTATATGCAACTTTCAACCCTTTTTTCCAGGCTAGATCTTTGACCTAATATAAATTGATGTTGTCAATAATCCTGTGTATATGTTAAAGACCATACTCCAGTTGGAAGACTCAGAAATGTGAAATGTGAGTGACTGAGGGGGAATTTGTTCACACTCTGGTGTACATCGTTATAGGAGTTATTATTTTTATTTTTGGTACATTGTTATAGGAGTTATGCCTTCAGATAAATCTCTATAGAAGATGAACCAACAATATCACTCAAAATATTTAATAGAAATCAACCGATAATGGTGAACTATATTCAGAAAGTGTTTGTAGGTGTATAGGCTACATGTTCAGAACACCTATTCATAGAGGGAAGCTGTTGAATGTAATTATGGAATACCTAACGAAGGATTAGGAGATCATTCCATGATTACTGAATCAACAATAGTAAATCATTTTGGTTGTGGTTTGTGGAGGAATATCATGAAGGCATGGGAGTTTTTTTTGGGGGGAAATATCTCATTCATGGTCAAGAGGAAGACTTGATACGACTCTGCAAAAGTCAAAAGAGTTCATAATTGCCACGGGAAAACAATAAAAACTGTGCAGAAACTAGATTCCCACTCCTGGGAAACACTATTTCGTTGACCAAAACGATAAAGATATTGACGGATCGACTATATTGATAGGCGACCCTCGAGAGGAAAGATTTATGTTGGAAAAGGCTGGAAAATTTATTTTGGTGCCAATGCCTGTAGAGGCCTTTTGATATACCGAACAATTCAAATAATTTCATTCAAAGGACTCCCAAAGAGCTTGGATAAACTTGCTAATAAATACTCTCATCAAATGAGATATCTAGTAATGTCATCATGACATAATTGAGCTTGCCAACCAATTTTCGATAATAACCTGTTCGAGAAGAAGCTCAACATTCAGGTTCACAGGAGTAATATTTATTGGTTTTGCAATTCAGCATACCAATTTTCTAATACATCAAAAGTATACCATCTTTAGGACATGAAAGTTCCACATCCATGTTGAGAATTATTATTGGACTAACTACCCTTTCGAGCAACTATTAGGAAACTGCATGAAGGAGACAGGCTCTCATCTGGTGAAGGATGTGAATTCGACCCAGTGTGTTGCTGCTGGGAGTATTAAATTAGGAGCAGCGGCTGTGGGAAAGAACGTAGAAGAGATACTGATAGGATTCTTGGAAGGAGGTTTAGGTCAGACAAATTCTCTCCAGAAACTATGATGTTGTCTATTTTCCAAGTCATCTTCCTATTTCTCTGTTCTCTTATTTGTCTTTTCACCACATGAGATCAATTTTCGAGGTAGGTACACAGTGATATCATCTTTTCCCGAGAAGCAGTGGCATTGAAAATCCCTACTTTATCAAGTTCACTTATTGAATCATAGAAGAAAATTTTGTCTGAATGAATTACCTTCGACAATTGAAAAAATGCTTAGTGAGTTGAGCTTAAATAGAGTAACATGGTTTTTTTTTTTCTGAAATTGGTAACTTTAAATAGAGTAACATGGTTAGTGAGAATTCATATAGCCAACCTCAACTTGCTTGGGACTGAGGCATAGTTGTAATGAAATCGACCTAGACTCTAACTTAACCTTGAAATCTGGCTCATGAGATGATGATAAGCATATAAGGAGACAGTGTTCAATCAATGTAGGATACTTAACACCCTTTCATGCACCTGGAGTTGGATATTTGATGCATGGACAATATAATAGACTTTCTGTAAAAGGGTATATCAAGAACAGGGATGGAACTAGCTCTATCCTTGTCAAGAAAATAGACTTTGCATATAATTCAATCCCATAAGCTAGCTCATAAGGTCGGAATTACCCAAGCTCATATAAAGGGACCATCCCGTTCTCTTAAATAATGTGGAACACTAAATATTCAGGGGTCGTTTGGTAGGACGCATTTAAATTTGGAATTATTTAGTACTATGTTTGGTAAGAAATTGGGTCTATGTATAACTAGTCCATGGATTAGTTATACCTCCTACATGATATTATATGATGGATCACTAATACCTTCCATTTGGAGGTATTAGTAGTACATGGGATATAATACCATGGGATAAGTCTAATAAAGACAAAAATATCCTCAACATTTTAATTATTTTGTTTTATTTCTTGATTTTATGTTTTATGGTTGTGCTAGTAAATTTGTTTAAAGAAATAAGCTTACAAATTATATATATATATAATATATATATATATATATATATATATATATATATATATATATATGTTTGTGCGATTTTTTAATTATTTGTATTTTGAAAAATTTATAAAATTGAATACATATTAAAATTACAATTTGCAATTTTATGCATAAATGTAGATGGTTTGTTCAATTTTACTATCGTTTACCGTCTTTTCTATTTTAAAAGTTGATAGTTTATCTTTTTTTAAATTGTAAATTGACATTTGTAAGTTATCAATTTACTAAGATGACAATTATTTATCCTCAAATAATTTAAGTAAAAAAAAGGCAAACATAACAACAAAATTGTTCTTTTCTTGGCTAGTTAGAAGGCCATAAAAAAATATTGTCAAGCAATTATTTACCTTAACCCAATTGCATAATAATTCAATAGTATAATTAGAAAGAAGTTTATATTAAGTTTTAATCCAAACACAAGATGAGGTGGGAAACAATGAACCAAACACTTGGTAAAATTAATTTCTGCATTACTAATCCCAGCATTACTAATCCCTACATTATTAATCTTTGTACTAAACGACCCCTTAGTATCATAGATGAATGAGTTAAATCAGTGCTTCTGAATTGATCTCATCTTTTAAGAATTTTCATTTTTCTTTGTTGATTAATAGCCTTATCGTTGAAGTAAAATTAATATCATTTCACATGCAACCATTTTTAAAATGTGCCCTGATGGTATTTGAACTTCTGCCGGAAGCATGCGGACTTGTACTTATCATTCTTCGGAAGGATGTTGCATGATTTGTTACTCGTGTAGTTGCTTGTTATTGTATACAGATTTGCAACTATGTTGTTTATCACCATTCATTTCCATATGTATCTAATTTTTACTATTATCTCATGTTTTGATTTGGCTACAGTGGATTGATAGAGAAGTTGTGTTGTTACAAAAGCGCATTGATCATGCCAATGAAAAGGGATGGCGCAAACAATATCCTTTCATATGTCTTAAGGTTCTGCTATTAAAAAATGTTTTGCATCTTCTAGTGGTTGCAAGGCAAATTCTGCTCTTCAATGCAGCAATTTCTACCCTGCATAAGAGAAGTAACTGTTAGTAATTGTCATCTGCAGATTATATGTTGGTAATCCCACTTCGCATTGCGGTAGACAAAAACATGGTACATAAGTGGGAAGGGTAGAGGGGGACATTATTCACCGAGTTCTGAAATGTGCACCACTGGCCCTCGAGGATTTCTTGGATATTTGTTTATATTAGTCGGTATTGGTTTAAAGTACTTCCGATTATTCTGGATTAGTTATATTGTTTGTGCAGTTGGAGGAAAAATAATTCATGTAACGAAATAGGTCAAAGTAGTTCGAGACAGAAGACACAGTAGGTTAAATATTTTGGGAACAAATTTGTTGAGATAAACCTCAAAATTTAGCTCAAGTTATGAGAATTGTCCAAGACCTTTCAAAAAGGATACAACCCATATAGGCCCATGTTGATTCTGACTGCCCTTCCCTGCACACTCAAGACTGAAAATCTAGAAGATGCACTAATATAACATAGGGGGGCCAACATTGGGTAGTTCAACATCAAGGATACGTCCGGCTTTGATACCATGTTGAGAAAATGATTGTTGACTCAAACCATAGAAGTTAGTTCAAGTTATGAAGATTGTTCATAACTATATAAGGCACTTATATATACACTCAACTGCCACAGGGTCTTAACAATGTTAAGTATTAATAGACAGTAGTAGTACTCCTGAGGTGATTGAGTCAATTTGCTCGACACATCTCTTTCTGGTTCTTACTTTAGAATAACTCCTTCAACTATTCTTTACATGGGGAATATTTTAATTTCATGCTTATGCATGTTTCTAAAACTCTGGATAGTTGTTATTGCATGTATAGAGTATTAATGACAATATCATCCTATTTAATGGAAAGCCCCTATTAGTATGGTTCATTGAGAAAGTTATCCAAGCTTCCTTTGGTTCGTATTTGTTCTTTGCTGGATTGCTTCAATATTGCTTCTGTATGCTAGTTTTCAGGCGAAGTTTACAAAATTATGTCTCTATGGTTGTTGGGACTTCAGTGTAAAAGCTAAAAGCCTGTTTTACTTGTTGATCCTGGTTTTGAACATAAGTGTCTCCTTGACCTACTTTAGAGTTACACTGTTTGAGTTTCTGGAGAGGAAGCAGCTGCTACACACAAAAAAAGAACAGGATAGACTCTTTTCCGTGATGCCACAAGTTGTAGCTGAGGAATTAGAGTCTGAAGTTAAAACTGTTGATGCCCTAGAAGAAAATGTAGTGGAGCAAGAAAGAGAAAATGGTTGTTCACCAAAGTCAACTGCTAATGGAGCTACTGACATTTCTGGTGCAGGTGAGCTCTAACATCCTCTCTGCCACAACTTCACGGTTTCTAAAAGCTTATTCAGTTGAACCTTCCCATTTGTTTTGCTTTTTGGAGTTTAGCCATTTCTCTAGAAGCATTTGGATGTGCAATATGTACAAAACTTTCTTACTACCTCATCTGTCAGTCTGAAAGCTTAATAAGTTTGGACTCAAATGAGTTATTTTGAGATTGATTCCTAAAACAATAGTTTTAATCTGAACAGAGTTCAAGAGAGTCATTTTTAATTGTTTTGACTAGGGTTGGGGATGGAGCAGTAAATGGAGATTGTTTCAGTGGAAGGTAATGGAATGAAAGGGAATGACAGGTTAAAATAGCTTGAGTAATGGAAAAACCAAACTAATTGACTGTCAAACTGGCAGACAACTTTCGTACAGGCTGAAGTTAGTAGCGACTTTTCTTTCCTAAGGAATCAGTTATTGTTTGAAATCTTGAAATGCTATACCACTACTTTTTCCCCTGGAGATGAAGAAGTTCTAATTGTTCCGATGGTTAAGATAGGTTTGTCCTTTTGACAATCGCGTTTGGAAAAGAAAATGATCTTTATTTGTGGTAGATATATAAGAGACCATTGAAGATGTCTAATTTTCTTTGAGGCACCAGTTGAGTTAATGTGAGCAGATACATCTGTCATCTACTCTCTCCATTAAATGGTGTTTTCACCTTTTTATTTTGTTTCAAAATAAGTGGTGCTTCACAAAATTAGTAAGGCCTTTATTCTTCTTCTTCCAATTTTACCCTTATTTAAATAAATGAAAATTTACATAACCAAGAAACCATTAAAGAGCTGCTTTTTTTTTTTTAAAGAATAAAGAGCTACTTCTTTACAGGCATTTGATTAAGGATGAGTTGGTAATAACACTTCTAACTTTCTAGGAGTGTGTAGTTTTCTTAAGGAGTATGCCCAAGCTAAAACAGTATTTATTTCGAAACGGGGGGGAGTAACGTATTTGGGGTTGCCTACCAGATATTTTTTATTTGGCAAGAGAAGTTGTGAAAGTGAAGGTGGCTGTAATGTGTTAGGGACAAAGGTGGTAGCAAAAAGGATTCTTATGTTCTTTTTCCTTTAGTGTTCCTAGTCTATAATCTTTCCCACCTCTAATGTGCATATGATAAGGAAGGTGAGACATATCAGATCAATGATTTCTAACAAGTGATATTTATGTTAGTCAGTTCAAATCGTTGAATCTTGATGGATAAGCTTAGTATTTAGTTTGAGTATGCAAGGTCTGCAAACTGGATATTTTATTCATCTTTTGCTATATCAAATTTGCTAGTCCTTTTTCACTTGTATAGTGTATATGATGTTTGCAAGTTGTGAGGGTAGGGCTAAAATCTTTTCTGTAATTATAGGTAGCTATTCTTACATTTTATTTTTCTTTAGTTATATTGTTTCCTGCAATCTGATTAAGGATCACAATACTTTGCTCAGTCAATATCTGACATGATTTTTTATACTTTCCCCAAGTGTGACTGTATTTTATTTTCAGGAGATACCATGATCCCATCTAATAGGATTTTCGTAAATGGAGATGCATTAACTGCTGATGAAAATGGTAATTTCTTCTTCCCCTGGTTTTTGAAATTAAGCGTCTTTTTCTTAGAACTCACCTTGCTTAACACCCTGTGGACGTTTTCATGAAGGCCTAAGTCGACTGGTTACCCCAAGTAAATGACACATAAGCTTGGGAGAATCGAAAACTATTTGATTTTTTTCTAAAATGGTACTCTCCCTTGATTTCCACAACACTGTTTGCTTATGGAACCCCTCAGAGAAGAATAGAATTAAGGAATTGACTGCTCTAAAAAAGAGAAAACTATTTCATTTGTATCTGGCACTACTTTACTTGGACAGCTTCAAGAAGACTCCCTGTTTTGGGAGCTAATTCAAATGTGACAGGGATGAAAGCAAGGCCTAGAGGAGGGAGAATCTTAGCTCAGTCAATATCTGACATACGATTTCTTATACTTGCCTCAAGTGTGACTGTATTTTATTTTCAGGAGATATAATGGTCCCATCCGATAGGAGGTTTGTAAGTGGAGATGCAGCCATTGCTAATGGAAATGGTGATTCCTTCTTTCCCTGGTTTTTGAAATTAAGAACCTTTAGTTTTGTTTCTAATTTTGTTGATTGAGACCTGAGTAACTTGGGTTTTTGGTTTAAAAAGCCTGAAGTTTGTCAAGGTTCGTAACATTTATATTTAGTGATCAAAAGGTGACAAATATTATGGTGTGATACATCTTCAAGGGTATAAAAAAGAAGGAAACATTTGCGAACTTTAATTTGCCTGTCAATGAAGTACGTGCACTAGAAAAAAACCTTGGTACCATGAAGTTCCAATTATGGAACCTAATAATGTAATATTAATAACTTAATAAACAAGTAGGGTAACACATGGCCCTCTAATTGGTTTCTGAAATATTCGGTATCTGATTCAACACAGATCAACAAGCAGACATGATTCAAGAACAAAGAGATTCTACCATTTTTGCAAGAGTTGAAAGAGGTGAAGAAATGCAGGTCGTGGCCTCTGGAGAAGATGTCGTCACACATCAAGTACAGGTCCAGGCAACTCAAACTGAGGTAATTGAATTGAGTGATGATGATCTAGATGTTGAGGACCAAAGATATGGAAATCAGTCTACTGATGTGATGTACCATGATGTCGCAATTTGGAACTACATGGATCCTCATGGTAGCACACAGGGTCCTTTTTCTTTGACATTGTTGAAATTCTGGAGTGATGCTGGTTACTACTTCGGGCCTAGCTTCAGAGTTTGGAAGGTTGGCCAAAGCCCACAAGAAGCAGTCTTGTTGGTTGATTTGCTTCGCTATTTTTTTCCCCTCCAATGAAGCATCACAAGTCGTGTTCTAACACCAGTTCTAGGTTGGTAATCTCTGAACTTCCGCAAAAAGTTGTTTCAGAGTTGTCAATCATGGTTGCCGAGTTATAAAAAAAAAAGGTTCTTTTGCTTCTTGAATGTCTATATTCTATGAACATTGATCCGTAGTAGACTAAGATACACATCTTTCTGATGATAATAGGATCAATCGTTGCAGCCATTGCTGCATTATATGTTTGCAAGTACTGTTACTAGTCAATTTAACTTCTTATTGAGGTGGCCTTTTAGAGTTTAGTACAAGTTTAGATGCTTTGTAATGTGAAGTGATGAACAGAGGGTACTTTCTGTTACCAGTCAATAATGTGGCCTTTTAGCAGTTAGCACAACAAAATGCTTGTACAGATGAAAATTTTGTTGCCAATCAATTTTCCTTCTCATCAACTTTTGTTACCAACTGTTGCATTCATTAGTCAATGCTGGTACTGGGTGGAAGCTTTTCTCATTGAGGGAATTTATATTTGGCCATGGCTCAAATATTTTACGCGACTGGCCCCTCGTTCTATTTTTTGAATCGTTGCTTCTTCATCCTTTATACGCCGATGGTATTATCTTAGTGTTTTCAACTGCTTCTTTCTCTTTGATACCATCAATATAATGCACATTAGTAGTTTAAAACAGGGGCATGAAAGTCAGGTTGTGGTCGCTTGTTTCTGTACAAATGTTCTTTTACCATATTTTACATCAACATTTTGTTACCACATTCTCTCTAATTTAAAGATTCATAACATTCCAAAACTGTTTTTTTTTCTAGTTGTAAAAATGTCTTATAAATAGTTTTCATGTTTTCCATTTTACAATTTGCACCGATAATGTTTGGAACCTATCTTTTTTCTTTTTTAGAAAATGCTTCATAAATCAAAAAGAAATTGCTAGCTAAATAATTCTTTTGTGCTGTATTTGCTTTTGAGCTGTAAAATTGGTAAATAATTGCTGAGGGTCTATCGGGAATAGTTTTCTATCCAATAGAGACCATGTACAAAGTAAAAAAAAATATGTGAGCACGTTATGGATATAATTTAAATGATGATAGCATTTAATATTATTATTTTCGTCTTATTTTATGTGATTTTTTGTCATTTTTTTTTCTTTATATGGTAAGTATTTAAAGGTATAATTTTTTTTTTATCCTTGAGGAGAGCGAAAAGTGAATCTACTTTTTGACTCTTTTTTTAAGGATAATTTGATAAATATTTTAAAGTTTTCATTTATTTCTTAAATTTCGTGTTCGGTCAAATGTTGTCACGTAAAATGGGACGGAGAGAGTAGTAATCATATGTTGTTGTATACTATTGTAATTGAGAAACAAAATAAAAATAAACCAACATATTGCTAAAAGACTTAACCCTTTATAGTGGGAATAGATCTTAAAATCCATCACTAGGGTCTTTCCACCTTATCACTTACACATAGGTGTAAGATTTTAATTAATTAAAATATAGCTTTGTGAGGGATACCTCATTGTTTGTATTTCATTGGCCAATCTATAAAGACATTGACATTAATCTAAAACATTGAGCATCTCTTCATGAATTAAGACATGACAAAATGATTGGACTAAGGCAAAAAGTTTCAACTTTTTGGAATGCTTAAAAAGTCTATGTGGGACTACAAATTATTCATTAAAAAAAAAAAAAGTGGAGTTTATTTGAATGAGATAATTATAGTTCAATATTTTGAATGATATGATATACGAATAATCACGAATAAATACTTTTTTTGTATATTTAAGTACAAATAAATATGATTAGTGTAAAAGCTTTATATATTTTTGAACTAGCATTCGTAATTAAAACAAAATAAAAAGTTTTCAATTAATTTTTCTATTAATTATTAATTAATTAATTAATTAAGTACTTCCAATTAGAGTCTACTAAAAAAAAAGAATCTTTCTTGGTTTCACGGAATAGGGTATTTTAGATAACAAATCACTTTCAATCCTAACTATGTCACGCTCAAATTATGACACTCAACAAACTTATAATTTTCATCCCCAATAATGAAACAAAATATCTTTATTTTTATTTTATTTTATTTTGTTTGTTTTGCTTTACGACAATAATAAATAACCAATATTATTTAGTGGGTTTCATGTGACATTTTCATGTATCTAATTTAGCTTTTTTAATCTTATTATAATATGAATGTCTATAGCACTAGTTTCGTATTTTTTTATTTTTTTTGCAATATTTTATCTGATTTTGCACTAAATGAAGAATCTTCCAAGTAAAATGAAAGAGAAAAAACAGTTTGATGTATAAAATAGCTCGTATTCATATAAGATTCTGAAGAATATCATATCTCAAAATTTTGAATAAGAAATATTAGCATGAGCATTGCTTTCTCTTTTCCCTTGTCCTATACCTTTCATAAGGTTTTGCTTGGGAATATGCAAGTCAAAATCAAGATAAAGAGAAGGAAAAGGATTGATGAAATCGAACCTTAGTTCTTTAAATTAGTATAATATAACCGTTGAAGTGAAACTTTAGTTTAATTTAGGTAGAATTCATAGGAGTAACTTTCGTATATAGCAAATATAAAAATTATATTTGTATATTATAGTTATAGTTTGCATAATTACGCTCTATAGCAATATAAATATGTATAAATCATTATATATATATATATATATATATATATATATAGATATATATATATATATATATATATATATATAATATATATATATATATACAAAGAAAGTCGTTGTATAAATCGATACACATATACAAAAAAACAGTTGTATAATTTGTTTCACTATACATACACAAAAGATCAATTGTATAATCTGTGTTTGTATAAAGCGAGAGAGAAAAAGACAAACGAAAACTAGGCTGGGGAAGACTGTATATGTATAATCACAAGTGTATATGACGAAAATATATGTATTTATATTTGTACATACAATTTTCTCTCGCTTTATACAAACACATACTCAATGTACACATTTGTGTTTTTATAAAGTGAGAGAGGCAAGTGAAAGTGGAGAGCGAGATCTAGGAGAGTGACGAGCGAGATCTGGGAGAGAGGAATGATCCACCAGGGAGAGAGGCGAAAATAGCAATAATTTGCTATAGGGTACAATTAAATCTAACTATGTTTATAGCATTTAATTTAAATTAGTTTATATATATATATATATATATATATAGTAAACACTTCTGGTTCCCTTGTTTCTTACGTAGTTGTTAGGTGGATTCATAATTTTTACTTTATGACTTCAACCTTAGAGATTTTTAATTTTAAATTCATTATTCTCAAGTTAATTGATTAATATCTATTACTTAAACTTTTAAATATTTTTATATGTAATTATATATTATATCAAAATAATCGATTCTAATAAACATCCTTTGAACTGCGTTCACTCCATTATACATTGTTAATGCAAAAAATAAGTAGATGGTCCCTGACACTTTAAAAACTACTTTATTCCACCGATGATTTGTCTTGTCGTAATGACATTGATCGATTATTTAAAATTAATAAATATATTATACTATTAACAACTTTTATTAATCATATAAAAATTCTAACCAATGATTTTAATCAGAGAATTAATAGAAAAATATTGTTGATTCCAAATTAGAAATGGTTAGGTTAGATACCAGAACATGTTTCTTATTTTTAGATTTATTTCCTGCCGAAAGGATACGATTCACTGTCTCTTGTGTTAAAGTTGGCAAACATCCAATATGCACTAAGATTGATAAAAATTTAATCGATATTCGATGTTTACTTTATATTAATAAATTATTTTATATATATATATTAATTATGATTTAAGTTTAGTTAGTTATATAGTAATGGGCTCCTATTTCATTAAATTATTTGACATGATAAATTGATAGAATATGATATAGAACATTCGATGTGTGTATATTCAAAGAAATAATCTTTTTTCATAAATTGTATTTCAAACTTTGTTTCCTCGTTACACCTCAATGCTCCCACCTCTACCTTTGGTAAATCTTAAAATTTAAAAGTTAAATGAATTTTTACTGATGATTTCGAATAGAGCTATTGAATTCTCATGAACTTAACGTAGCACTATGCATCTTGCACTCCATCACACATAAAATTTATATATATTACATATAAATTCTCGCAAAATAATAACTTACAAAAATCACTTTTTTTTTAAAAAAAAAAAAAGAAATATTAGTACCAAAGACACAGGGAGGAAAATTGGGCAAAATGTCATCGTCCGTCCAAGTGCAATAATTCTGTTTCAAAATTATGAATATCAAATTGTATTTTATGATAATAAATTAATATATGTCAAATGATTGTGAAGTAAAACTGGATCTTTTCAATTGTTGATATTTTAATTACAGAACAAAACTGAAAACTTTTTGAACCGATAATAACATAATTTGACAATTACATGTTCATCGGTTGGTTCGTTACTATTTCAAAATTTTTGGATTTTATATTCTTGGATTTTTTTCTTTTTAAAAAGTAAATTCCAGATATTTTTTTTTTCATTTCAATTTCCTTTATTTATTTTTTCTTTTAGGCCATGTTCCAAAAATTATTGTTGAACTCGAAATTGAAAAAAAATGATAACAAGATATCAAAAAGAAATTGAGGAATATAATCATTCTTGTCTTATTATTTCACACCAAAATATGCTTGAGAATAATGTTTTGATAGAAAGAACTTCCATTCATTTTCTTTTCCTTGATTTACGTTCATTTTATAAAATTCGAATCAATAATAAAATACGATAATTCAAAATCATGATAATTCAGCGCAATTTGTGAATAATTTGTTAATTTGTTGATATGTTGAATATAGCATTAAGTCAATCAGTCATATATATTTGATATTAACCAGCTGCATGTTACATTTCTAACTAAATATTCGTATTTTTGGTTCGTTATTTATAATTTTATATCGTAAAGATCTAATTTATAATTTTGTGTATAATCCAACTTTATAGCTAGATTGGTATACTTAAAAGTCATATCGTGATATTTCATGTCACATTACTTAAAAAAAATAACTTTCTTTATTAAAATCATAAAAGTACATATAAATTGTATAATTATTATATTGATTATACTTGTATCCGACATCATGACTTTCATCCGAATGTTTTTGGCTTTCTTATTTCTTTTCTAATTTTGAATCATGACAATCCATCATAATAAATTAAGTGTAATTAAAATAAAATTAAAGATTAAGTAGAGCATGATATCATATTGATTTTACTTGTCACTATTTTTAAATGTTTTATTTTGTCTCCTTGAGTGTTTCTAAGAGACAATTAGGTCGACTATTAGCATAATGCTACACTTAATCGATATGTCATGACTTTTTCTTTTTTCTTTTAACATCTCTTCTAGAAGCTTGCCTTTTGCTCTCTTCATATTAAGCAAACTTAAAAAGTTAAAAGTAAAAGATATTCATCTTCCAAACAATTCAATCTTATCATTAATATCATAATATCATATATGCCATGGCTTATATTCGAGTGCGGAGTTAAAAGGGTAAAAAAAATTATCAAAAATTCCAAAGGGGCATATAAATTTTTTTAAAAACCGAAACGGTAAAATCGCTAACGATGTGTAGCGACTTTTGCTGTCTGAAAAGCGAAATCGCTGCAATAGCAGCCATTTCTTAAACTTGCTTTTTTTTAAAAAAAATTAAACAAATCGCTCCACACGGAGCGACTTCCAAAATCAAAAGAAAAATTGTTTTTTTTTTATATGTCGCTGCTTCTGCAGCGACTTCCACTAATTTTTTTTATTTTTTTTACTTTTTGCTTTATTTTTTAAAAAAAATTGATTCAATTTTTTTTAAAAAAAATAAAATCATTGCCAACAATTTTTAATTAGTTTTTTTTAAAAAAAAAAATCAAATCGCTGTAAAGGCAGCGATTTACACTTAATTTATATTATTTTTTAAAAAAATTTAATTAAATCGCTGCAAAAAAAATTAGCCGATTAAATTAATTTTTTTTTTAAAAAATAAAAATTATAGTGTAAAGCAAAAAATGTGTTATTTAAGAATACATTTTATAAACACATATAAAGATCAGTCCCAAAAAATGTGTTAATTAAGAATTATTTTTTTTTTGAAAACTTAATTTAATCGGCTAATTTTTTTTGCAGCGATTTAATTAAATTTTCAAAAAAAAAATATAAATTAAGTGTAAATCGCTGCCTTTACAGCGATTTGTTTTTTTTTTTTAAAAAAAAAAACTAATTAAAAAACCCTGCCAATGATTTTTTAAAAAAAAAAAAATTGAATCAATTTTTTTTAAAATAAAGAAAAAAAAAGTAATTTTTTTTTGATTTTGAAAATCGCTCCGTGTGGAGCGATTTGTTTAATTTTTTTTTTAAAAAAAAAAACAAATTTAAGAAATCGCTGCTATTGCAGCGATTTCGCTTTTTCAGAAGGCAAGTCGCTACATCGTGAGCGATTTTACCGTTTTGGTTTTAAAAAAAATTGATGTGCTCTTTTAGAATTTTTGACAATTTTTTTTACCTTTTAACTCCGCACTCGCTTATATTCCCACTAATTCAACATAATAAGCTAAATTGAATAAGTAAAATATATGAAGTCATACTAATATTTTATCTAATTTTGAAAATATTCTTAAATTTGACGTAAATTATTACTACATTCTAAAATTATTAATAGTTAAAAAATGTTCATCAACTTGACTATGCACCTCTAATCTTACAATATGTGAGTGAAATATATCTTTAGATTTTCGCCAAAGTATCGCTATTTTTAATTAAAACTCGAATGACTTTTTGAGAATTTAATATCACTTGTTATGTGCAAATTAGGGTATAGATAAGTTTAATTAATTAGATAAAGCCCTAAATCAAAGTATTAAGAATCAAAAGCAAGGAAAGCAGCATTGATGGAATAGCGATCGCACCTTCAACAAAGAAATAAGGTGACCAAATATAAGTTTTTGGAATTCCAAAAATAAATTCTATATAAAAAGCTTTTCAATTCGGAAAGACTTGCCAGAAATCGCTGATTGGGTTATTCCAACCAAAATAGGCATGGAACCTTTGGGCATTACTCAGATTGAGCTAGGCTACCTAGTAAATTACAAGCACACTTTTTATATATTCGTCTCTTCCAATCAAAAATGTCTATGTTATAAAAACGAGACTAATATTTTTAAGCCTGTCAAAAATTTAATAACAAAACTAATAGATGTGCCAAGTTCATAAATATTTTCAGTAGTTCTCTTTCTAATTTTTGCTTGGTGATATTTTCTTTTGTTGACCACTTCTATTGCTAACGTAAGGTTGGGTATTTCAATTCAAATTTAATTGCAAATCCCCAAAATACTATGCAACAAATATTAAAGATATATTGAACTTTCAACATCTCAACAAAATACAGCGACTACTCGAAAACTAAAATCAACCAGTTCTTCTGTTACCTCATTTTCACGTCTCCTCGATTCATTCCCAATTTATCACGATATCAACAACCACTTGACCACCTGGTGGGCCCAACCTTTTCTATATCTTATCTTTTACTTTTAGAAATTCAAATAACAAATCACCCCCACACTTCCCATCAATTACGACCATATGCCACTCATGGAAATTATGTAAAACCGCGTTTGCTTTTACAGAGAAAAATGATAATTTGATGCTCTCTTTGAAGGTGTGATCAAATGGTTCCATTTTGCTCAATAACCAAACAAGGACTAAACGAAGATAAAAGAAACTGTAAAGCCACAATCTTTCTGTAGAACACTGGAAAAAAAAATAAAAAGGATTTAATTCTTCAAAATAACAATTCAGAGAAGGAGATGAATTTTTCACACAACAAATTCATGACTTCGAATTATATAAATATATAATAAAAATATATTTTTTTTCGAATTACTCTTCTAGTTTTGATATTTTTTTGTTTTTGCGTTCGTTGTGCGTCTCTCCCCCTCTGAGACGACGAAAAGCATAATAACAGCAGCAGCAGTTATGGAGATCGGAATTCGATCTCTCTCCATTTTTTTTTCATCATTTGAAATTTGATTATAAAGGTAAAAAGGACGTGGTTTCGTGTTATCCTTTCAAACTTTAATGATTTTTGCTGCTTTCACGACCGGATTCTCCCTCGCGATCGCTTCTCGGCCGGCGGTTTTGTAGTCGTAGCTACAATCATGACGATCGGAGTATCGATGTTCACCGCAAAATAACTCGCCGCACCGGCATCGGAATCCGGTCAATCCTACCTTCCTTCGACAACCGGAGCAACGATTCACCTCTCTCTTAGCCGGCGGTAAGCTTGCCTTCAGTTGATCCTCCTCCTTTACCATCATCCTATCTCCAACTTTCTTCAGATCTTGACTCATCCTGTCCAGATCAGACTTCCTGTCCGGCGACGACCTCAACGAGCTGAATCTCGCCGATTTTTCAGATCTGACCAATTTTTCAGCGAAATTGTGAGGAATCGTCACCGACGTCCCCGTCGGCGAGCTGGATGAAGTTGAGGTAGCCGCGGTGGTGGCGTTGAAGCACTTTTGACACATATTGTTTGTGGCTGGATTTCCTGTAACTCCACAATTGTTGATGCAAAGCGTTATCGTTTCAGGTACGGCCTTGAACTCCGTCTCTTCTTTCTCCGTTCTCTGAGCCATTTTTTTTTCGTGTAAAATTTTAAAATTATGACAAAATTCGGTTGCCTGCTTCAATCTAGAAAGAGAAAATACGAAAATTTGTAGAGGGGATGGGGAGAGTAGTTTGTGGTTTGATTTGGATGAAGAAATGGGAAAGAGGGGAAGGGGAAATGGAGGTTTTAAGGAGGAGAGAGGTCGGTAATGGCGATGGAATAATGGCCTCATTGGATACGCGTATCAGGCAAATTGTGGGGTGAGGGTGATGTATTGACGATAATACCCCTATAAATTTTGGGGTAATTATGGAACAATTTGATGGGTCGAGGGGGTGTGCTTCTTTCTAGATTAGGTCTGACGTGTTATTTACTTAATCGTCACTTTTGAGGATATCTTTTTGTTTTTTAATTAAAAAAAAAAAGAGCTACAGTATTTCATTTGTGTTTCGGTGACCTCTTTTTAAAAAAATAGGGGATATGTTTATACAGGCTGGATAAGGTATGGAAAATGGCTCTTTTTATTAAGAGGACAACTTATAGATGTTCATGTTTTTACGATTTCCATGCTTGAACTCCTTGCTGCCCATCCCTTCCAACTCTCACAAATTAAATACGTCCAAATATGTAACGTGTTAAATGGCATAAATGTTATATAAAGTTGAATAATAGACATATTGTCATGATTTTATTTTTTTTTGAAATCAAATTATAAGAATTTTGATTAATATTTTATAATATATTTTTCATCATATTGATATGTAAAAAAGTTATTATTTATAATACTTTTTATACAGTTTTTGAATATCTAAGCTTTTTTTAAAAAAATATCAAATTAATATAATTTAATTTAACTTTAAAAATTAATTAAATTAACTTTTGAAAAACGCAATATAACAAATAAAAATGACTGGGGCAGAACGTTATATAGAGGGTATGTGCCTATTTGCATACCCTAATATTGGAGGACATCTTATGCCATTAAAAGTTTCTTTTTATACTTGTCTCAACTATTGAGACATGACTATTTAACTAGGGGATAAAAAAATTTAAAAATAAAATGATCTAAAATAAATTTAAAATAGTTATATGACTACTATTGGTTGAAAAAAAATTAATAGTTGAGTAACGAATAAGTTTAGTAGATCATTTTTTTGTAAGACTTTTCTTTATAACTCGCACTTAAATGAATAATTAGATCTTTATTTCTCCGAAAGAGCATGAGCTAATTGTTAATTATTCATTCTAGACCATTTTCAGTGTCTTTTAAGAATTACAATAACGATATAATTGTATTTATTGCTATGTATATTCATTAATATATTTAATATAGTTGGTTTGCATAAACATATTGAATATAAGAGTTTTTTATACAATTGTATTCATTGGTGCAGATTAGTTGTTTCTTTTCTATTTGTTATACGATTAACGGTTAGATATAAAAATCAATCGTATCTCTCTTGCCTCTTGTCTCTCACCTTTCCTCTTTCTAGTTCGCCTCTCTCCTCCCTTCTCTCTCTCTCAAATCTCATCCATCCCTCTAGTAGCTAATTTTTATATAATTCAATTGTACTTGTGATACAGTTATCAATCAAATATAAAAATCAATTGTATCTCTCTCATTTGTATCCTTCTCCAAGTATGTAATTACGAATCGTAATTAATAAAATATTAACTAAAGAGCCTGATTATATCTCTAATGTTAGCTGTTTTTGAATTTTCTCTTAATTATAAGATGTTATTTGACTAAATTATCGTCTTTAAAGGGGTTATTTCTTTTAACACGTCATATGGCCGTGCTAAATAATTCAGCACGCATGAACACTTAAAGAATGTATTAAAAGAATTTGATCTATACACAACGTTTTACAATACTATATCCAAGTTCTTGTGTGAGAATGTCTTTTTTTAAGGGCGAGTTGCTAAATAATATTTATTTAGATGTATAAAATAAATCCAATAATACATAGAAAAGGTTGAGTAATTCTTTCGTCACATGAATAGTGTAGTGTGATTTTGTGATACATAAGCAATGTTGAGCGACTGTTTTATTATAATTTTTTTTTTAAAAAAAAAAAAGTAGTTTAATCATTTCTTTAGTAATTAAGTATACTGTAAAATATAAGGAATCACCTCTAAAACTAATTTTATATTTTTACAAGTATACAGGACAACTAATTAAAAAAAGGATGTTATTGATTTAATTTATTTATTTTATTAAAGAAAGTAGGTTAAATAAAGAGTATATATCTTCATAGAATTTTGTGGTGAATATCAAGTCATCAATCTTGTTATCATGATTCATCATCTCATAATACCATTTAGGTGTTACGTGACATAAAGTTATCCATGTGGAAATTCTATAGTGGAAGAAGGTTAGTTCATAGTGAGATTGAAATTCTAAATTGGAAGAAGGTTAGTTCATAGTGAGATTTTAGAGATACGTAGATCATTTTCATGGTAAATCTTAAAATTTAATGATTTTATACGAAAGACTCTTGAAATCTTCTAGCTATGTAGAAATTTTAGAATTAAGACGTATTTTTAATATGTAGGAATTTGTTTGACAGTTATTATTACATATTAGCATATGAGTTAATTGTATAAATAGAGAAACATTCCCTTGAAAAATGAAACAAACATTTTTTAAGCAATTCTCTTGTGTCTTTCTTTATTCCCTTAGTGATCTAGTATTAAAAGGTTTATCCAAACTTGCAAGATAAGTAAAAAATTTATAAGCAAATTATCAAATGATGAAACTTAAGTAAATATCTAAGTGATACTATAAATCATATACAGACAAGTAATGAAGATTAGGTCAAAGAATCAACCTCTAAGCAAATATCAAAACACAAATTAAAAAATAGTAACGTTAAAGGGCCAAGTTGATTGAGTGGCCAATTTTTCTAATAAAAATTTAAACGTTTTACTTTTATTTCTTACATTGCAAATGGCTGTCTCTCTTGACTTACCAATGAGATTAATTTGTTCACTTTGGGCACGTGAAATGGTAACTTACTAAATAAAAAAAGGTTCCAATTTCCACAGGAAATTGCAATACAACTTGGTTTCCTCCTTGTTTCCCCACCACTTGACTTTGATTTGCCTAAAGACGGCAAATTTATTTATTGAAAAGAAAAAATTAGTATTATCTTTTGGGCCTAGTGGTCATACATGCAAGTAGAGGTTATATTTGTAATTTCATACACCTTGTAACCCCACAAGTTGAGCGGCTTTAAGTTGATAAGGAGAAAAGGCAAAATGTCTCAGCTCCAGCTTTACAGCCGCCCACTCTGACCATCTTCCTTTTTTTCCCCTTGGGTTGTCCTTCATGTGAGAAAGAGAAAAAAATATTCTGATATTTGTACTATTAAAAAATGTGTTAATTTACAACTAATTAAAAATTATTGAAGTACAAAGTTGAGGTTATCTTGCGTTTTGTAAGATAAAAAATTACTAATTGCTTTTATATGTAAATTTATGAGTGAAAAATAGATTCATGAATTTTGTGTATTAAGAAATTGAAAATTTGTTATAGGGGAATAGATTTTAATCAAAAGATGTTTTACGCCTTGGTGCTATTTTTCTTAATTTAATAGTGAGATAGGATAAAATAGATTCTTTATACTTTTTATGATTTGAATTATTTTTTTATTACGAGGGTGCTAGATAGCGTAAATGATCATTAAATAATATTTAAATATTTGTTGGAATAGTGGTTTGAAATTAATATGAGTGAAGTCGCTTGTTTCATTTGTGAAGACAATTTCCTTTTGAGTGTGCATGAGATAAAATCTCATTTTCACACCAGACTCGATCTAGAAGGTAAAAATCCTTTGCTTTCGCTGGTAAGGGGTTTCGAACTTGAGACCTTCAATATGGAAGTTTCAAGCTCAAACCACTGGAACACCACGAAAGTTACCTAATCATATAAATATTTCTACCAGTTTTTTTAATTTTTCATAATTTGAAATAATTACATGTATTAATTAATAAATTTATATGTAATTAACGCAATATATGCTATAGATATACTCAAAACTGTTAATACATATGAAAAAAGACAAGCCACATGAAGAAAAGCAAGTGAAAACTCAAATGCATATACAAACACATTAGCTATATGTATCTGAAATATTAGATACATTCTACATACACATAAAATGAGAAACTTAGATAAATATATTAATATATTATATTTAAAATAAATTATACTTAATTTTTATTCTTATATCAAAAATAATCTATCTAAATATACTAAATTTATGTATGTGGTGATCCAAACTTGCATGATAGGTAATTTTAGAAACTCAGGAAAAGTCACGTAATTAAACTCTAACCTAATGAATTCGTGATGTTTAATATAATTGGACACCTAAAACACCACAAAATGACTTCCTTTTTTTAGTGGAATAATATTATTGAAAAATAAGCATCATGATGTGGATGTAATATTTGATGACATCCACGTGGCACCTTGAAGCAGTGGACGTGTATTCTTTGTATATAGGCGTAGTCTAATTTTCCTCTTAACCTCCCCGCGTCACGTAATGCGCTTCCTTATAAGATTCTACGGCCACATTATGGAACCCACCAATCATATAATACCATTTGAAAAGAATTAAGAAAATGTCCTTCTCTTTTGTTTGGTTTATATATAAAAGAGGATGAACAGAAAGAAAATGGCAAAAGGTATACTTAGTTTTGGGATCATAAAAAATACAATTAGATAGAAATTAAAGAGACTTCGTTTTTTTTAAAAAAAATTCTTGATGTCAATTCCTATCCCTCTCAAGCTGCCTAGCAATATTAAGGCAAGTAGAAATAATTGTGTTACGCACTTTGCTTAGAAATGAGGAGAGAAATGAAGGCAAATCGAAGCATTTTCTACTTTCCCTTTGTAACGAGTGAGAATTACTTTCTTAAAATTGACTTTCATTTTTATTTTTATTTGTTATTTATAATATATATATAAAATATAATTTTTTATTTCATGTTTTAACCTTAAGATTAATTAATATTTCATACTAAACACCAATTAATATAATAATATTTAGAATATTAATCATTATATAAATTTAAAGCCAAGATCATGTGCATCACTTTTGCTTTCCAATATGAGTTCTTGCCCTTTGGGTTCTCAAAAGAGAAGAATTTTGGGACAAGATATGGGTGTTTTGTTGATTTGTTGGGCAAGTTTTTGAGTTTTTGGTTCAGAAACAGGAGTTGAAGAAGGTTTGGGTTAAGTTAGTTGGATCGGATTTGGGTCAAAATAGATAATTAGATAACTTTATTAAAATTGGATAAATTTTGGCTAATTTGGGCTTTTCGTCCACAAAGAATATAAATGGTGAAATTAAAAATGACAGGTTAAAAATAATTTTAATTTAATGATAAGAGCATAATTAACTAATATACACTTCCCTTTAAAATAAATAAATTAAGTGGAATAATAGAAATCTTGTAAGTCAGTATAAGATCGAGAATTGATTGATACTCAAAGTGAAAACTAACATCAAAGTACAAACTAACGTTTAATGTTGTGATTATAGTATTAAAATTCTAGACGTGATATGTAATCTCAAATCCTCATATATACCTCTGTTCAATGTAGAATCATAATTCATCATGTATTGATATATCGTAATCTACTCGAAAAAAATTTTAATTATAAAATTATGAAGATTGAAAATTAAGAGAAAGCATCAAATGAAATTATATTTTATATCAATAAATTCATGACATTCATATATTAAGTTATCAAATGAATCATGTTAAGAAAGTCAAAATTTCTACATGTGCATTAGCCCACAGGATAATGAAAAACTCAAGTTTGTAGGAATAGCATAAACCATCAAAGTACTTTTAACTTTTATTTTTGCGTATTTATATCATCATAAAATAGTTGGATGAATCTCATTTGTTTTATTTCATTTTTTCTTGATCTATAAGCCTTTTAAACAATAAAAATATCTGAAAAGTAATTAAAATTATGGACGATTATAGATGAATAATGTGTTCAAACTCTTAGGTTTTCTTTTTAATACCACAAAAATTAATTCAGCCGTATTAATTTTAAAAAGAATCAAGATAATATTACGTACTTTGAAAAATTAAAATTAAAAATTATATTTTAATTTTTAATTATATAAAATAAAATAACTAAATTTAGATATGATATAAATTTTACAAACCTACCATCGAAAGTATCGTTATACCCATAATAACTATAGTAAACGAACAAGTTCATGAAAGAACGTGTTTTTTCCTTGGCTATTAGTTTGTTACGTGGCAAGTTGTGAACTAGGATGTATACTATGTCTTTTTGCTAGTTCACATGTGATTATTTCTCAAAGTGGTCCCTTACTGCAACTATTTTGTGGGACCAGTCAAGGTATTGGCCCCACATTTTCTTTTATAAATTTTGCCTAGAAGACTGGGTCCCACTTTAGTCTTTATGTTCCTTTTTTTTTCTACTTTTTGGAAATACTATTCAAATTGAGGCATAAAAAAAGTTCTAGAAATAACGCAATCATTTGATACTTGAATTTTTTTTTATCCAATAGACATAAAGTGCTTCAAGAATGCATTTATTCCAAATAAGATACATAATAAATTAAATAATGCATATTCCTCCTGCACAAATTCACCTTTTTTTTTTTAATTAAAATTTTTATCTGTTGAATAGGTTATAGTAAAATTTTGAGATACTTATTGTCGTTTTGATAAAATTAGGCTTTATTGGTGTTAATGTTGAATTACATAGTAGTTCACTAATAATAAAGAAATAATATCAGCGCAATTAATTTTCCAATGCTTGATTAGCCATTTGTCATTGCTAATACCCACATAAATTATATGTAAAAATATACGTATCATTTAGACATAATAAAATAAAAATGTGTATATTAGCGAATATATGAAACATAAGTATAATGTTTATTCACTCACTTTTATAGCTCTCGGTCCCTTTTTTTTTTGTCAAAATTAACACCGATTATTATTATTATTCATAAAAGCAAAGAGTGAAGATCCAACTGGCAAATAATAATCGTCATTAATGAAATTCCCCTGCTCCTTACATACCCCATAAGGCATATACAGTTTAGTTTACATGTTGTTCATGAGAAAATTATGATTATGATGTAAGCATTGTTTATACAGGGAATAATATAAAATAATATTATTATAGTATGACATTATATAATACATGAATTGTTATATAATACTAGCAGTAGAATATATCCTTTACAGTCTTTTTTTTTTGCTAATATACAACAATATAATCAGATAATCTCGCAAGGTGGATTTTGAATATGCATTGATATATATATATATTATATATATATATGTGTGTGTGTGTGTGTTCTAGTTATGCGAGAAACATTATAATGTTCACTAAAATATTATTAATTTTGTTAGAGATTATATATCTCAGTAACCCGTTGAACCAATCATCATATACTCGTATATAGTGAATGTAGAAAATTAAATAGATGCACGAATTGTGTCTCATACACAAAAACTAAGATACATTTCTAATAATATTTAATTATAATAAATTTACATGATTTGATGAATATGTACACGAAGGTTTTTTTTTTTTTTCAATATGTAAGTAAATGTATTTATATATAATCTAAACAAATATTATATGAGAGGATGAGAGGCTAGGTGTGTGTGGAGTGGTGAAGATGGCAATGGGCTGGCTATGCAAGATGAAAATGAGGTACATTGAAAAATGGATAAAATAAACTTACGAAATTCATTTTTCCTACTTTAACTATTAAAAAACGGAAAAGGGCCTAAAATATCCTCGAAGTATTGAAAATGGTACACAATTACCCTTCATCCACCTATGCCCCAAATACCTTTCACATCCACCTTTGGGTCCAAATTTACCCCTTCATTAACAGACCAAAATTAAAAATAATTAAATAATAATTTTTAATGACGTGACACTCAACCATTGATTGTAATTTAATTATTTAAAATAATTTTAAACTCACCCATTTTAACTAAACCCACCCATTATCCACCCATTGAATCTCATATTAGGAAGGTTGTAGAAGAAGAAGGAGGCGGAGGATATTCTGTTTGCCGCTGTATTGGGAAGATTTGTATGGTCGATGTGATTTGCTTCCTCTGTACGGAAGAGAATTGGGCTGATCCTTCTAAGGCTCTTCAAACTCTTGTGGAACAGATTTTGCCTAAAGGGAATTCCATTGTCAGACATTTAGATCCAAATTCTAGGTTATTATGAAGATTTTTTTATAGAATTAGAAATATATTGGGTGTTCCTTTTGCAATCACATGTTCTTCAAAGGTTAACGACTTGATTTCTATTTGCTTCTGTTTTAATTTTTTTTTTTGAACAATTAGTTTTTAGAATGAATTGGTATTTTGAGATACTGTGTAGGAATACTGCTAAAGGATTTGCTGAAAAGAAAAAAAAAACCTTTTAGCTTTATATGAGATTGAATGGGTGGGTTTAGTTAAAATGGGTGGGTTTATAATTATTTTAAATAATTAAATTACAACCAATGGTTGAGTGCCACGTCATTAAAAATTATTATTTAATTATTTTTAATTTTGGTCTGTTAATGAAGGGGTAAATTTGGACCCAAAGGTGGATGTGAAGGGTATTTGGGGGCCAATAGGTGGATGAAGGGTAATTGTGTACCATTTTCAATACTTCGAGGGTATTTTAGGCCATTTTCCGTATAAAAAAATTATTATCTTTAACGAATTTTTTTTTAGAAAGACTATTGATCAATCGAACATAAAAAAAATTAAAAAACGTGCACACCCTAAATTCGAGGAGTTTTCCGGCACCTAAGAGAACAAGAAGCCACAAATCAAGGAGAAGGCTGAGAGGAGCAAACACAATTGTTGTGAAACAGCTGGCTAACCAGCATTTGGTGCTGTTGTAATCATTTATTACATCATTTTCACAAAAAGACCCAAATACTTCAAAGAGTGAAATACTAGCATGCTTCATGTTCATCTTTAAGAATGAGACATAAATCCAATCCTTCATTTTTATGTCAAAAGGACTTGACAAATTTATGTACCTTCTGTAATAAAAACACTAAAATTAAGATAAATGGTAAAAAGTGGTGCTAGAGTAACAAGAATGGCCATAGATTGCATTAACTCAAGTGCAATGCAAATTATGGAAAAGATAGCTGCATTTGCGTTGGCATGTGCAGATTTCACATGCAATACCACGAGAGACTTCATACTACTGTCTTGACTGTAGCCAACCTCATGATAAGTTTAGCAATCAAAAACACATCAAAGGAGAAGACAAAGGGGTACATGTAATCAGTGTCTCCTCGACACTGTCAAAACATGTGAACGATAACATGTAACCGCCTAGTATGTATAAATTCAGCAAGAATCAGCTCGCCTAAAAGAAAACTATATGTATACGGAACTCCATAATAAGTGGAATCAATTGCCTGAAAAAAAATGCAGGTTACTCACAACAACAAATTAATACGTAGCTTAAAAGCTCTTTCACACTAATAAAATACATCCGAGATAGCGCGCACACACACACTTGCAAAATAAACAAGCTCAATTGGAAGGGGGTTGAAGAAAAGGATTTGATAGTAAGAAACACTGCTTTTATACTAGAGAACACCAACTTTTATGTTTACTAAAATTGGAATTACTACATCAAAAGATAAACCAAAAGAATGTCCATCACAAGCACAAAACAAGCACTAAAGATGGAAACCACAACATTTCTTACTTGATACCAACATTACGACCCCTCAAGTTGTAAAGATGCCTTATGATTCTCTCTCTCGACCCCCTCGAGATCCTAGGCACCAAACAGTAGAAGTCACCAGATGGGTATGGAAGACGTCTTCAATAATACTGCAGCTCATAAACTCAGGATGTTCCTTCATATTTTGTCAAGCTTTCCAGCCTTAACAACTGGGTTGGCTTTCGCAATAGCATCTTGACCAGCCTTGCGATAATCATATGGACACTCATGTTTGTCTGAGTAGCGATGAGCTGAGCAGAAAAGATTCCCACATCGGCAGTTGAAGCCGGTCAAACCAACTCGTCTCCTACAGGTGCTGCACCTGTTTGGCCCCTCCTTAGCCTTCTCAACTTGTTCACTCTCTACTGGTGCCGCGACTTGTGTGGGTATAACCAGGGACACTGCAGGACCTTCCTGCACGGTTACAGCAACATCAACAGCTTTCACACTAGCATTTGAACTTCCATTTACAAAGCTTTCAATAGACGAAGCAGCAAAGTTTGCTTGTTCTTGCTTGAATATCATATCCTTGTAGCACTTTGAGCACATGTTCATTGTTGCTGCAGTACCAAAAAACCCACAATTGTTAACACAAAGGACAGGAGCTTGAGGAGCTTGGCAGCCTGTATCATTTTGCTCCATATTGAATTTTCCTGCAACAAAAGGACGATGTTAATATACCACTCTAGCAACAGCCAGATGTGTGAAATTCCCAATCATGTTACCCCATTATTGATCAGTATGTGCTCTTATAGAGAAAAAGCTGACTACATTTAGCCAATATTCATCAAAATGGCCATTAGCACATATTGACAGAGCGAGAGGATCAGAATTGCCTAGTATACCATGTTATATTGAAAGAGCAAACTCAATGAAATTGCAACAAATAACTATGGTAATTCATCAGCTGATACACAGTTATAGACTGCGTTCACAAAACAACAGTGAGATCCCCCAGGTGGAGTTTGCGGAGGGTAGAGTGTATGCAGACCTTCCCCCTACCTAGTAGAGGACTGCATCCACAAAACGTATAAACTAAATCGCTTAAATCAGTTTCTAGCATGGGGGAAAAGGCAAGCTGCAAAAAAACACATTGGGAAAATGGGACTCAAATAAACCAAGGGTAAGTGTGTCATTCCATTTGGGTGCATCCTAGTAATTTGAGAAACAGCAAATACCTACCTGCCAGTTAATATCGTAACCAAAATACCTACTAACTTCATTAACCGTGGATTGCCGCTGCATTTTGACTACCAGTTGAATCATGCCTTCAAAAACCGACACCAAGAAAAACACAACTATAGCCCCACCTTGTGTTGTGCCACCCCACAAATACAACAATAAAATCACCACTGGCCCATAGTCCAGAAGAGTTTGACATGAATGTACCCATTAAAGCAAATAAGGAAGGAACACAAGCTACGACGGTTAGCATAGGGACACTGTTCCATTCCGTTGAAAGCCTGCAATAGGGGCCCTGTCTACCAAGGATAACGCCCATCCTTCCTTGCCACCTCTTTGTTAGTTCCGACATAAAAAATTTACATCGCAGGGCATTTTCAAATTCAGGGTTGGACCACCTTGAAAGAAAATTCACTACCTTTGGTAAAGAATTCTAGTATTCTACCACAACTAAATCTACCTGAACAGAAGACCAACTTTTGGAAGCCGCAAGCATAGAACAACAAAGAGGTCCAAGATAAAATCTTCAGAGAGGTCAATCAGACAAATGAGCAAGCTTAATACTTGTATGGTCATGTAAAAAATGCATGGTCAGATCACAGAAGGGTGAAGGGAACATTGCAGAACAATAAAGAAAAATAATGACTGACAGCTGAGGCAGTGTCACCCTGGGAAATGCTGAAATCAGATGGATGTGTTTAGGAGATAGTGAATTGAAAGCAATCAAACTAAGCTCCGCTACAGAGCAACAACTTACCTCCACATGTTCCTCTAACTTCAGCGACAAATAAGCTTTAGCCAAAAAATAAGATGCAACATATTTCCATTAACAACACCCAAGAAAACAAGGATTCCAAAAGAAGTCAAAAGCAAGACAGAATATATGCATTGCAAGTTTAGTCATCATTTGATGAATGAGGAACAAGTGGGAATAGACAACTCAAAGATATGTGATGTGAAAATATGGAGGAACTATATCGGAATGCTATGGAATACGAAGAATATCAAATAAACTAAAAGTCTTAAGTGTAAAAACTGTAAAACCAACAACGATAGATGGAGGGAATGTTTGGCCCCAGAGACCCATGTAAGAATAGATCTTAAGTTATCCTAATATACGAGTGAACATCAGAAGATCAGATCCCGCATGCGGTTAGGATAACATGAAAAAATAACCTCCAAAGATCGTTTGATCATCCTATGCAGCCTTCAATATGTACATACTACAATGCAAAAAAAATATGGCTATAGGTCATTGGAGGTGCAAAGAAGGACCACACAAACATAAAAACACACAGGAAAATTATCTAAAAAGCCCTATAGTTTCACCGAAAAAGCACAAACTGATACTCTTCTTATTCTGTATAAACTTGATTGATTGTATTGAGGTAAAGATCAAACTGCGTCTAATTTAGCAAATCTATAATTCTACTTGTAGACAAATCATTTAGTAACCAAAAAAAGTATCTCGCACAGATCAGAATACATACAATAAAACTACTTGTGGATTGAGGCATACTAGACTGACACCATTGCACCAAGTCATTACCCTTGCTCCACAATCTCTCTTGTAAATGGAAAACTTAAATACTATTGAAAGGGCTCTCATCCCTTCAAAAAATCCATTTGAAAGATTATAAAGCTCAGCCAATAAATTAAATCCAATATACATGCTATGGATTAATAGTCAGTTTTTTTAATTTATAAAGCAAGGTATTTCATTCACAAAAGGGCATGAAGAAGATGCATAGTTACAACTTACAATGAAAGAAAAATTGAGAAAGCAAACTGAGATAAACAGTTAATCAATCTAAGACAAGGGAACCACTAAACTCCATAAATTATTTGGTGCTAGATATATCAGCCACTCTAAGTAAGATTGGCATCTGGTTTTGATAGTCAGTTTTATACAGTCTGTCAATGAATGTCCTTGATAATAGCTATATAAAAAGAAGAAAAAATACATGCTTTAGTATCATGAATACTAGAGCTAGAGGTCTGATCTTACAAAACCAATTACGCATAGCAAAGGAACACATATGTTTAGCTATTTGGTTGGTTTGGATTCAAGTATAAGTTAAACCTGACCAATATAAACAACCAGGACAAAAAAATGTGCACCATGAAAAATCAAAACACAGAAACCAAAAACAACTCAAATCAAAAAAAAAAACACTCAAAATTAACTACCCACAACCAAAATTCACTTTGAAACAAAATAAAAAGAAATACCAAACTCACCTGTTTGCTGAAGACACAACAAAAATCCGATCTTTATGAAATTTTCACCTCCTATCCCTTCAAAAAAAGAACAAACAAACATATTAAATCATACAGAACACTACACCACTTCAAAAAATTCAAAAAAAAACAAACAGATCAAACCCATAAAAACCCCAAAAGGGTTTTCAAATTTTGCATCTTTAAACAAACCCAGCGAGAGAAAAAAAAATCGATAGAATAAAAACTAACCCTAGAAGCGAACAGGAGAAAGTCTAGGAGGAGCCGAAGAAGAAACTGGAGAAAAGAAAAAGTAATTTATTAATGTTATATAGAGAGTATAAAGCAGAATTTGTACTTTGGGAGATTTCTACCAAGTCTCTAATAGTCTAATACGTGTCGAATTCTGATTGGATATCGTAAAGATTTAGGTAGCTAAAAGCCAATAAAAATAGGGAGTAGATGAAAATATGGTGTGGGTGAGCACAGGAGATTGTTGCAGAAAGTTTTACGTGTTCACGCATGTTGGGCTTCGGTTTTGTTTAGTGGACTAATTATTTTTTTTATGATTTGAAAGGAGCTGATCATGTGAAACGTGGCATGTTATGTGCTGTTGATCGGCTTTTAACCGACTAATTGTAGAAATTGGTCGAATCGATCAGAGGATTGATAAGTATGTTATAGTCCATTCGGCCTAAAATAATTAATATATAGGCAACTTTCACATTTATTAAATAAAAAATTCATATTTATATGCTATAGCAAAGTTTGTATAATTGCGTTTTATAGCAAACATAAAATCGTATAATTCACTATACATATACAATTGTATAATTCGCTGGCCTATTTCGCTACAATTGTATAGTTCGCTATCCTATTTCACTACAATTGTATAATTTAATGTCTATTTCGCTGCAATATTTTTATAAAATTTGCTTTGCATACAATTGATCGAATTAAAATGTATGCATATCACATAATTATTAGTGTATAGCAAGAAGATATATGTTTTTCTCTCGCTTTATACAAAAACATAAACAAATATATACACTTCTGTTGTATAAAGCTAGAAAAAATTGTATTTCACTGCAATTGTATAATTCGTTGACCTTTTTCTCTGCAATATTTGTATAAAATTGCATTTGTCTATAATTGAATTGAAGTAAAATATTTGTAAATTGTATAATTAAGTGTATAACACGAAGATATATGTTTTTGCATGTGTATATACAATTTTCTCTCGCTTTATACAAAACAAAGACAAAAATTATACACTTCTGTGTATAAAGCGAGAGATGCGAGAATGGGAAGTGGCGAGCGAGACTTTGAGAGAGAGGGCGCCTGACAAATTTTGGCTAACGTTGCTATGGAGCACAATTAAATAAAACCCCTACTACTCCATTTATTTTAGGTTTTAGTTTGCTATTATATACAATTTTGCTCTAATATAATTATCGAGATTTAAATTATCATCATTTTTTAATAAATTAAATTATTATTTTTTTGACGAAAATTTAAATAATTTATGTTTAGAAATAATTGTTTAAACTTATGGGTGAATGTTTTTTCTTAGATTAATTTCTATGAAATTGAAAGAGCATAACTCTCAAAATATTATGTTAGCAATATTTATGATTTTACTTTGAAAAAATATTTAAAAGAAGTTAAATCATGAACATATTACTACTATATAGAAGAGCCATCACATGGACGACTAAGGGCATAATAGTAATTTTACATTAACAACAAATGGACAAATTTCATTTCCAAAAACAAGAAGGACAAGTATGTAATTTTATATTTAAAATGGACAACTTTCATTTTCAATAGCAAATGTTTGCATATCAATGGGGCGTTCCATTTTCATCATTGCTTTTTTCATCATGCTTTTCTTCTTTGTTTCTCATGCTAACTGTATTTTTTTTTTTTTAATAATTGGCCTCTTTTCATTTTAATTACTCAGGGATTAGGGTTTTCTCTCTTCATGTATACATCGATTTGATCGATGGAAATGGACATACTCCCAAGGTACATCTGTTTTTCCTTTCGCATTTTTGTTGTTATTGATTTTAACCTTTTCTTCCTTCGGAGAATGAAACATATTTTGTTCAATTTTTTTTATTGGAATTGAAGTCCTGCTTGAATGAATGTTTTGGCGTCATTTTATGTTTTTTTATGAGATGTTTGTTGGGGAAACTGAGAAAAAAATTGGTGGAATTTTGAGTGTTTTTGGTTGCATTTGACAATAAAAGTTTTGTTGTTATTGATTTTTTGTTCTGTTTTGTGAGAAGTTCAAAAAATGACACGAAAAGTGATAGTTCAATATTGACTATTTTGATTTCAATTGAAGTTCTTGTCCCATGAATCTTTTGCGAGCCAAAAACTGATGAATTAAGATAGGATATTAGAAGAAAAGTTGATGTTTAAATTATTGATTCGAAATCTGTAGTATAAAATGAATGGCTGTTAGAAATTTTGTTTATTTATTTGATCTGGATCTGATATTTTACTCCACTTCTACTTTGAGGGGAGAAAAATAGAAGTTTTTTTCACTCAAATCTGTAATTTTTTAAATAAAAATATAGCCTTCTCTAAAGGGTCTTTGAGTGGCATTGGCATTTGAATTAGCATGATTTTAAAGATGAATTGAATCATAATGAAAAAGGTACAAACCGATCTGAGTAGAATAGGAAGATTTATGCGATATAAATTGAAAGGTGTAGTAGTATTTGATATTGGTGAGATATTTGTAGCTGGACGAAGGTTTATTAAAAAAATCATGTCAATAATTTTGTAGTGATTTAATAGTTACGTCCAGCTTATTCAGTTTGTTGAGTTGGGAATTCTGTAAAAATATTCATCTTGATTGTTACTCTTTCAAAATTCAGTTTAGTGTTAAATATAGGGTAGGTTTTATGTTAACCAAAAAAATATGAATAATAATTTATAACTATAATTAGTATAATAAATTAAAAAAATTATGAAACATAGATATGTATATGTACAAGAAATGTTTACAATTTCTTTTTCTTTCTAGATTAATGTTTATTTAATTACTCATGAATTATTTTGATTTATGAATTCTGTATGTGTAGGTATAGCAACCGGCAGAAAAATGGTGGGTTCTTTTTCACATGGAGACACCCGTGGAGTTCTACACCAGGTCGGTTTCTTTTTCTTCTAATTTAAAGTTGCATCTTTAGTCTCTCAAAAATTGACTATTTCTGTTAAATGTGTGTATATTTACAAGAAGTGTTCATAATTTTCTTCCTTTCTAGAATAATATTTAAATTTAAAAAAATTTTTTAATTTCTTATTTGTTCATTCATTTTGTCTGAATCTCAAAAATCTTAACCAAAAAAATATGAATAATAATTTATAATTATAATTAGTATAATAAATTAAAAAATATGAAGCATAGATATGTATATGTACAAGAAGTGTTTACAATTCTTTTTTCTTTCTAGATTAATGTTTATTTAATTACTCATGAATTTTTGATTTATGAATTGTGTATGTGTAGGTGTAGGAACCGGCAGAAAAATGGTGGGTTCTTTTTCACATGGAGACATCTGTGGAGTTTTACACCAGGTCTGCAAAAATTGAAATTCCTCATTCTCTCATTAAGAAAATATGAATAATAATTTATAATTATAATTATTATATATGCACAATACCAAATAGAGTGGTGTAGCTCCTGCATTTTAGGCTTTAGTGATGTAGCTTCTGCTTTTTAGACTTTTAGGAGTAGTGTAGGTTACTATTTTCACTTTTTAGGCTTTTAGCAAAGACTTCTTCTCATTTTTTACCTATCCATTATTTTTTTTTTTTTATGAAATTCCTCATTCTCTCATTAAAAAAATATGAATAATAATTTATAATTATAATTATTATATATGCACAATAATAAATGAAGTGGTGTAGCTCCTGCATTTTAGGCTTTAGTGATGTAGCTTCTGCTTTTTAGACTTTTAAGAGTAGTGTAGGCTACTATTTTCACTTTTTAGGCTTTTAGCAAAAACTTTTCCTCATTTTTTACCTATCCATTATTTTTTTACCAAGTGGCTGCATATTCATCACACATTATGAAATATCTTCTATGTAGAAATTTCCATCCAACCTTTAAATTACTTTTCATTTTTCTCATTGATTTTGTCTGAATCTCAAAGATCTCTAACCAAAAAAATATGAATAAAAATTTATAAATATAATTAGTATAATAAATAAAATAAAAAAACATAGAGATGTATATGTACAAGAGGTGTTTATAATTTCTTTTTCTTTCTAGATTAATGTTTAAATTAAAATATATATAAAAAAAAAGATAGGAGAAGTGGTTATAATAATTACATAAAATGTACTACAACAGGAAAAATAATATGTGTCTTAAGAAAAAATATATATTTTTATACACAATAACAAATGGAGTGCTCTAGCTCCTGCTTTTTATGCTTTTAGCAGTAGTGTAATTTTTCATTTTTTTGGCTTTTAGCAAAGACTTTTCTTTTTTTTTAATTTTATTTTCTTTCTACATTAACATTTAAATTTAAAATAAAAATTTTCAATTTCTGATATGTTCATTTATTTT
The DNA here is from genome assembly GCA_027705065.1 of Solanum peruvianum. Taxonomy (NCBI): domain Eukaryota; kingdom Viridiplantae; phylum Streptophyta; class Magnoliopsida; order Solanales; family Solanaceae; genus Solanum; species Solanum peruvianum. Next base: position 78,190,406 of record JAKWJD010001755.1, read on the forward strand.
GTCTGAATCACAAATATCTCAAACAAAAAAAAAATATGAATAGTAATTTAGAATTATAATTAGTATAATAAATAAAAAAATCTGAAACATAGAGATGTATATGTAGAAGAAGTGTTTATAATTTTTTTTCTTTCTAGATTAATGTTTAAATTTTTTTTTTTTAAAAAAAAAAAAAAGATAGGGAAAGCGGTTATAATAATTACATATGATAAAAATTTTCTATTTCTGATATGTTCATTGATTTGTCTGAATCACAAATATCTCAAACAAAAAAAAATGAATAGTAATTTAGAATTATAATTAGTATAATAAATAAAAAAATATGAAACATAGAGATGTATATGTAGAAGAAGTGTTTATAATTTTTTTCTTTCTAGATTAAAGTTTAAATTTAAAATAAAAAAAAAAAGATAGGGAAAATGGTTATAATAATTACATAGATGCTGTAAAAATGATGTGTGTCTTAAAGAAAATATATATTGTTTTATTCACAATAACAACTGGAGTAGTGTAGCTCCTGCTTTTTGACTTTACTATGTAGCTCCTGCTTTTAGGCTTTTAGCAGTAGTGTAATTATAATTTTTTGGCTTTTATAATTTCTTTTTTCTTTCTAGATTAATGTTTAAATTTAAAAAAAAAAAATAGGGAAAGTGGTTATAATAATTACATAAGATGTACTACAACTGTAAAAATGGTGCGTGTCTTAAAGAAAATATATATTGTTTTATTCACATTAACAAATGGAGTAGTGTAGCTCCTGCTTTTTTGGCTTTACTGATGTAGCTCCTGCTTTTTAGGCTTTTAGCAGTAGTGTAATTTTAATTTTTTTGGCTTTAAGCAAAGACTTTTCCTCCTTTTTTTTATTTTATTTTCTTTTACATTAATATTTAAATTTAAAATAAAAATTTTCAATTTCTGATATGTTCATTCATTCTGTCTGAATCTCAAATATCTCTAACCAAAAAAAATATGAATAATAATTTATAATTATAATTTATATAATAAATAAAAAAAATATGAAACATAGAGATGTATATGTACAAGAAGTGTTTATAAAAAATATGAAACATAGAGATGTATATGTACAAGAAGTGTTTATAATTTCTTTTACTTTCTAGATTAATGTTTAAATTTAAAATAAAAAAAGAAAAGATAGGGGAAGTGGTTATAATAATTAAATAACAAATGGAGTGATGTAGCTCCTGCTTTTAGGCTTTTATCATTAGTGTAGTCTATTATTTGCACTTTTAGGCTTTTAGCAAAGACTTTTCCTCTTTTTTTACCTATCCATTATTTTTTTTACCAAGTGGCTGAATATACATCTCACTTTATGAAATATCTTCTATATAGTAGTAATTTCCATCCAACCTTTAAATAACTCTTCATTTTTCTCATTGATTTTGTCTGAATCTCAAGGATCTCTAACCAAAAAAATATGATTAATAATTTATAATATAATTAATATAATAAATAAAAAAATATGAAACATAGAGATGTGTATGTACAAGAACTGTTTATAATTTCTTTTTCATTCTAGATTAATGTTAAATTTAAAATAAAAAAAACAAAAAAAGATAGGGGAAGTGGTTATAATAATTAAATAAGATGTACTACAACAGAAAAAATGATACGTGTCTTAAAGAAAATATATATTGTTTTATGTACAGTATCAAATGGAGTGGTGTAGCTCCTGCTTTTTAGGCTTTTATCATTAGTGTAGGCTACTATTTTCACTTTTATGCTTTTAGCATAAACTTTTCCTCATTTTTTTAACCTATCCATTGTTTTTTAACAAGTGGCTGAATATTGTTCACACATTATGAAATATCTTCTATGTAGATATTTCCATCCAACCTTTAAAAAACTCTTCGTTTTTTCTAATTTCCATCCAACCTTTAAGTAACTCTTCATTTTATACTTCCTCTTCTTAACATATACTTTAATTTTAAATTTGTGTGGTTTCTGTTGTTTTGAAATCCAGGTAATTTGTTCCTACTCTTTTATATATATATATAATAATATATATATATATATATATATATATATAATTATAATATAAATATAATATATAATATATTATAATATATATATAAATATAAAAATAGTAATAATTTCAAGAAAGCTAGCATGATAATGTTTTGTATTTAGATCAATTTACTTTTTTGCCTGTATAAATCTTCTATACACATTCCCTATTATTAATTAAATTATAATATTATAATTTATTGTTCAAAATCAACCTTGCTTTCATATCAAATTTAACTAATGATTTCTGCCATTAACTTTACAGAATTTCGACTTCGTCGGGATAGTTTTTCACTTTGTTGGGTCATATTGTCACTTTGCTTTCTTGACTATTTTTGCAATCTTTTACTATAAAGATAATATTAATCTTTAACTAAGATCTCATTTCATACATTTGTATTGATTGATGCTTTACATTCCATTTGGCTTTTTATTTTCTTATAGTAATTCTCTATTCTATTCCAATACGACAAAATGTAGTGTTATGCTATTATGGTTGACATTATCTTGCTAAATGATATCTATGACATAGTTTTTTAAAAAATAACATACTTTTGTTCATATTGGTGTTATTATATAAAATGTCTTATGTCAATCGTGAAATAGGGATTCAAAGATGAGGCTTAGTTCAAGCTTAATGTTGCCACATTTTTTTTTCATTTTGTGTTGTATAAGTTATGTGATGCGATTCTGTGCTAACAGGTGATTTTTTATCAAAGATGATCCAGAAGATCCAAGCATGAAAGATGCATCTGTTTTTGTCTAATCCTATACAGTATGTAAATGTATGTAATTAGTATTCCCACATATGAAAATGTTAAACTATGTAAGTATCTCACTTCGACATTCAGTAGTATGACATTCACATGAAAATATTATGAACAAATTTGGCAGCTATAATATGTTCGAATCACTAATTTTCTCATTGAAATATTAAACGTTGGGCCCGTGCTTAGCACGGGCAACGCTCATCTAGTACTATTATATTTAAGATTCATGCATGATATATTTATTATAAAGACATGAGTTTTAAAGTATTTTCATATTTAGTGCAAAATTCGTGTCTAACTGTCATTTTTTTATTTAAAATGTTTAATCATTCATTGAATTGAAAAAAAAAAACACTTTTTCGTATATTATCAATTGTGTATTTTTGAGAGAGTATGACGTTGAAAATGATTCCAATAATGTCAGTTTTTCGGTGAATTATATAAATTTGACAAATACATATAATATTTGAGTCTGGAATTTAAAAGGTAAAAGTTAATAAAATTTTTTAACGGTATATGAAATATTTTTTTAACCAAAACGGTAAAATTACTCACGAAGTAGTGATTTTGTCCGCCAGAAAATGCAAAATCATTGCTATGGCAACGATTTGCAAAATTTGATATTTTTTAAAGAAATCGCTGGCAAGGCAGCGATTTTCAAAATAATTTTTTAAAAGTTTTTTTAATAAATCGTTGTCTTGGCAGCGATTTAGTGTTAATATTTTTTATTATTTATTTGTTGTTATTTAATAACTGTCTTGGCAGCGATTTAATGTAATTTTTTTATTATTATTTAATTGCTATTTTTTTAAAAAAAATAAATCAAATCGCTGTCTTGAATCAATTTTTTTAAAAAAATTAAACCGCTTCCAAGAAAGAGATTTTAAATCAAATTTTTTAAAATTATTTTTTTAATAAATCGCTGCAAAGGCAACGATTTTACACTTAATTTTTATTTTATTTTTAAAAAAAATTAAGTATACCGTCGCCAGTGCAGCGATTTATAATTTATTTTTTTTTAATTTTAAGTAAGTCTCTGCTTGACAGCGATTACCAAATTTTTTCTTTTTTTTTTCTTTTTTTTATATCGCTCGAAAAAATTTTAGAATGCAAATGAAACGATGGAGTAATTATTTAATGGTACATCAATCTAGACTATACTTGAAAGACGAAGGGTAACGGTGATATAGTATTAAATAATTACTCTATCGTTTAATTTTTTGAGCGATTTAAAAAAAAAATTAAAAAAAATTGGGTAAATCGCTATCCGTGTAGCCATTTACTTAAAATTAAGAAAAAAATATTTATAAATCGCTGCATTGGTAGTAATTTACTTTAAAAAATTTTTTTAAAAAATAGGTATAAAATCACTGCCTTTGTAGCGATAATTAAAAAATAAAATAAGTTCAGGGATAACAGAACCTTAGCATAATATTAGTGTCTCTGGAATTTCGGATATAAAATAAAGGGATACTCTTGTATTTTATCATTTAAAAATGATGAATACTAAATATGAAGCAACACTTATTTTTAAAGCAAAGAGTTTGAACCTAATTTTTCCCAATTTGATTAAACGAAAACGTTTTACTTATTATTTTTTGTCTCCTTACTGTCATTTTTTAAAAAATTGACCTTTGAATATTGATTAATATGTCGTAAAAAAATTAAAGTTGTTATTTTTAAAAAAATATAAAAAATATTCATATGATCATTTTTTAATTATTTTTTGTATAATAGAAAAAAACCTTAGATATTGGATTTTAAAGAAAACATGACATCAAAGAAAATTGCTAAATAATTTTTAATTTGAAAGTAAATTCTATGTTCAAAAACTATCATTTTAGCTTATTGGTAACATCTTTTTTCATCAAAAAGTTAATTTCTATTAAAATATATAGCCACTGTAATATGATATAGTAACATTTGTAATTCAACAAAAAAAATTATGAGGAAGATTTGGAATAATAAACTAATCAATGAACTACTAACTTTAAGGTTTATAAATATGTATAATATATTTTCAATACAGAAACATGACTTTAAAAATATCTACAAATTTGTTAATTCTATGCGTGATTGTCGTTTTTCAACAACATTTTGTTTGGATCATTGTTACTCAGCATTTCATAATGTATTGTAATATATTGTACTGTATTGTACGATAGATACAATGTTTGACTAGACTGTATTGTTTGTTGTTGTTTAATAATATTTTAGTTGTTTGGCTTGATTGTATCATATTGTATTGTAATTTATAAATTTACTAAAATATCCTTAATTATTCTAAGGTGGGAGGTTTGACTAGATTTAAATAATTAAGGTAAAGGGTAAAATAATATTTTGAAATATTATGTAAAGATATAATTGAAAAAAATAAATTAAGTAACAAAAAAACATTAAATTTGTTGTTCATAAAATAAGGATTTTAATTGTTACATAACAACGAAACTTAACAATAAAGTTCAATACATTTTAAGTAGAAATCAAAACAAACATTATAGATATAATAACGATACAATACAATGGATAATGGATAACAATGGATCCAAACATAGTGTAAATGTGTTCAACACATTATTGAATTTTCTAATAAATTAAACCATTTTCACCAATTAAAATCGCACATCTTGAAGCATATAATGAAGATAATTTTAATAATCATGGTCTTTTTAATGAATTATATAGGTTTAACATATGCATTAAGCAACCTTTCAATGTTCTTCGACTTAATAAAAAATGTTTCGGAAAAAAAGTATGAATATGTATAGTATTTACATCATAAAAGTATATGTTTCAAAATATCGTCACGTTTAATGCAAAAATTGTGTATAAATGTCAATAAGTAAAACATGTTCATTGCGTTTGTTGAACACAAAAATATATTATTTTGATCAATTACAAATTAATGTGCCTGAGATACTATAACGAGAATGATTTCCACAATTACAATATTTTAGATGAATTATATAAATTCAATATTATATTTACACCATAAAAGAACGAATTTCAAATATATTCACGTTTAATGCAAATTTCATATCTAAATTTCATGCCTAACCATCATTTTCTACTAAACATGTTTAAATAGAATAAAAATAGAGCTTTTCATCTATTACAATTGCAAGCCTTGAAAGACAATAATGAAAATGATTTCAATCATCACAATTTTTTGGTGAGTTATATAAATTCAATACTATTCGTAAATATATATGATATTATATTCTAAAGACTTTCAACTTTTCTTTTTACGTATAGTACAAATTTTGTGTCTAATTGTTATATTATATAAATGCAATACTATCAATGATGTATAATATTTACAACACAAAAACATGAGTAGTGTGAACCTTGCCTACAACTGTAATTTTCAATAATCGTGTTTAATATATTTTTATAAATAATTTTTTTCACCCATTATAAATCGCATGTCTTAAGGCAATATGATGAAATTAATTTTAATCACCACATCCTTCTTAGTAAAGGGAAAATTATATATAATGACAAATTAACAAATAAAATTAAATGTTATAATTACACTTTAATTTAATTGTGCCATGTAGCAAACTGTTTGCTAGTGACCTCTCTCTCTCTCAAACTCTCGTTTGCCACTCTCCCTCTCGCTTTTATTCATACACAAATATATAAAATGTGTTAGTATTTGTATAAAACGAGAAAAAAATTGTATTATATACATGCATTTTAGTTCCCTCCTCTCCCCCCCTCTCCCAGATCTCGCTCGCCTCCATCGCTTATACAAACAGAAACGAACCGTATAAATCACATTTTTGTTTGTACAGAGCGAGAGAAAATTGTATATACACCTGCAAATACATATATCTTCGTTCTATACACTTATGATTATACAATACAAATATTCTTCTGCCCATTTTTTTTGTATCTCTCTTTCTCGTTTTATACCTATACAAATTATATAATTGATTTGTATACAACTGTTTTCTTTTGTATATGTATAACGAATTATACATTTAGTTTCTTTATATATGTATAACGAATTATACAACTATTTTTTTATACGCATAGCGAAATATACATAGTTATGCTTACTATAGAGTGCAATTATATAAACTTTGCTATAGCATACAAATATAAATTTTATGTTTGCTATATATGATTGCTCTTTAATAAATTATATAGCTCTATCATTTCCATAAACACAACCTCTCAATATTCTTCACAATTTTAAAGTGTCTTGAGTTTTTATTTTTAATAAAAATCATATGCTGCATTAGTTTCAAGATTTAAACTTTATAACATTATGTACCATTCATAAATTTGTCATGCACTATTTTTATAATTATTAATTAATTTCTTTTTAATATTTAAATTAAGAAATTTTAAAAGAATTAGTAATGAAGGAGTCTTGAAATATATGATAAAGAAAAAATAAATTTCAAGAATGAAGAAATGCTAAAATATATAATAAGAAAAAAACATATAATACAAGTTTTAAAGTTTTCTCTAATCAATGTAATTATAAGGCACGTTGATAGATACACGTAAAGGCCAACCTACGCTACGGAAAAGGAGTGCTTGTGTACCCGCTATTTTTAAAAAAAATTATATATATATATATATATATATATATATATATATATATATTGAAAAATTGATAGAAATTATGATATAATTAATGTTCACCTATAAATACATAAAAATATCCTTTTGCTATTGGTACAAGTTAGGAATATCATCTTTGAGATTAGGGTTCTAATCCAACTAAAGCCTTTTAATATTATTTTTATTTTAGTTTAGATAATGCTTTTACACGTATTTAAATATTTATTTAATTTAGCTAAGTTTTATTTTGCTTGTTTTTAGATAGGATATGCGCTGTGAGATCAAAGCGCGCATATACTAAACTAGTATATTAGGTTAGAATCACTTGGTGATTGATGAGATCTACCGTTACATAAATATAACACTAAACGATTTAAGAATTCAACTGTAATCTTAACTTATTTTTGTTATATCAGCTTCAACGTTAAAATTAACATTTAAAAAATTGATCTTTTTGACATATAAAACAAAATAAATATAATTTGAAACTTTAGAATAACTTATCATTGCTATAACTTAAGTTTTTTTGAGATGAATATTCTGTGATAAGCATTTTATATGTACGAATTAAATTTTCATAAAATAATAGCCTATGACTCATATGAATAATTCAAATCGCGCGAGATAAAATCATTCAGATTCGACTTAAAAAAAAGTGAAAAAATTTCAGGATATTTTTTACCTTTTGTGCGGTAGAATAATAATATAGGTCACTGGTCTCGTGATACATAGGGTTAGAAGTCATTTTAACACTACATTACGAGTTCCTTCCCCAAAAGGTTTTGGGGTTTCTCGTTTTTCCCCTTTTCGTCTCCGCCATGAATTGATTTCCCGGAAAAAATCCCAGCTAATCAGTGGATAGCATTTTCCTCGATTCATATTATTGGATCTTCTCAATCTTGAATCACTTCTCAGTATAACTTTGAAGTTTTTAGGGTTTTTGATGCGAATTCGTATTTGAGAAATCAAAGAGAATTTTTGGAATAATCGGTACGTTTTTGTTTGTTGAATCGTGTTGGAGAATCATCATCTAGGAAATCGAATTAGGGATTTTTGGTTGAATAATGGGGAGTGGAGATAGAGAAGATGATCGGACATTTAGGGTTAATTTCACTGCTGAAGGATTTGCGAAGCTCCGGGAACGAGTTAATGAGAAACTCAAGGAGTTCATGGGTGACTACACGGATGATACTCTTGTGGTATGGTTTTTTTTCTAGGGCTTGGAACAGCAATATTGGATTACGGAACATATTGTTGAATTTTTTTGGATGCAAGGTGTTGTTGTAGTGAAGGATAGTGCGAGTATAATTTTGATGTAGTATTGAGTTTAAATGGATTGATTTCGGTGTTTGATTCACCAGCATTTACCTTTTAGACTCTGTGTTTTAAGAATAAGTTCCTTTTGTTGTTACTGCTTCCATAATCTAATTGGATTGCGGAATATGTTGTTAAAAAAGTTTGAAATAAGCTTCAAAGTTGTTATTGCCATCAGTATGGATTACATATATAATTGTGTATTAGTATAGGCTTTTCAATCTATTGAAGAATTTATTTCTACAACGAGGAGGGCTTGCAATCCTTGAGTTTTTTTAATCATTGAGTTGCTTTTGGATAAAGTTTTGTGCAATTGTAGTATCCAAGTTGCAGTGAAATTGACCTCTTATCTTACGTGACATTGTTATGAACTCTCTACTAGTGGAACATATAAGTTTTAAAATTCCAATTTGTATTTTTTTTGGTTCTGGATCCAAGAGAGGCCTTGAAAAGAATGACATTCTTATATCAGTATTTACAGCATAATGATGTTTTATTGGACAAGAGTTTGTCTATTGGTCACAAAAAATGCTCCTGAAAAAGCTAGGATATAGGTCTTATGCAGGGAATTCCCTAGTTCTGTGCTCAGTGTGCAGTAAACACACAAAAAACATTCATATTTATTTCAAATTGTTTGAAGCTCCCATCATTTGTTCTTCCTGATTAGCTCTGTTTTTGTTGTTTGTGGACTAATGTCCTTATTTGCTTATATAAAAAGAATTCATCATTTCATTGTTTTGAAGGATTCAATCCACTTAAGAAGTTCGCTGACGCTCACAACTGTGTATAGTTATTTTGGGGAAAGAGATTTATGTCAAGTGAGGCACCTTAAAGCTGCCTGCTTATTCATAACATTAAAAACTTTAGGGAGGTTATCACATTTTTTTGGGGGGCTCCCACCTTGTGTCCAATACCTGGTACCCGCATTAGGGTGCACCACATCTGTTTGTGGCGAGGTTATCACACATTACCTTAAGATTGAAGATGAGGGTTGACTTTATTTTATATTATAAATTTGTTAGTAAGTTTGGCAACATGGATGCAATAGGTCATTTACACTGTATAGTGCACCATTCTGGTGGTGCAAGGTACTTTACACATCTTATGTTTCGTATATGCAACACAGATCTATTATTATAGGGATAAGGGAGAAGCTGCCTATTCTATGAATCTTTATATGTTGTTGATAGTGATCAGCATTGTCTTATCGAAATTGAGTCGTAAAAAGGTTCGCTCATTTTCTAATATTCAAGTTTATATGCTCAAATAGATTTGATTTGTAACTTCCTCATTTTGATTAATGGGTTTAAATAAGCAGTTCATGAAATTCTTAGTGGACATAGTTACCTGGTACTTGTGTGAGTGTACGTCGAAGTAGTGCGTGCAAGCTTGGTTGAATACCATTTTTTTTAAAAATAGCTTACAAAATACATAGACGGTAAATGGATATAAACTCTCTATTATTTTTCTACTTTAGACAAACTCTTAGTTGCTAATGCAGAAGTTCCAGTTTTATCTTATGTTTCTCAAGGGGCTTGTATCAAGTGTATGTTGTCTCATGCTGAGCCTGCGCCATTTTCAACGTCCTTGCAAGCCATGGTTGACATTATGCGGAGCTTCTGGTTCTTTTTCTAGAACCAGAACTCTCTGCTATATTCCGGTTTAGAACTTTAAGCTTTCATTATGTTAAAGCATCATTTTGATGTAATGTCAATTTGTTAACTTGCAAGAATTGTCATGTGACATATCAAATTTATTCATGTACTATGTTATTGGAATTTGTTGTTATTCTAAATTTGGGGACAATTAATGTTGATATATCTCATAGTCATGAATGTGAAGGATCCCACTGTTCATTCGTTTAGATCCATGTATTTGCTTCTGCACAAGATATTTGATCATCCTCACTCTTTGGTTTATTATATTGTTTTGTGCATCTTTGGAGCCTCATTTTAGTTGTATCAGGTTATCTTATTACATCAGACTTCGAGTCTAGTTATTACAGATACTTCTTGATGTGGCGTTCATTATGGGTGTGTCAGTTTTCTCCTGAAAGTTTACGATGCTAATTTTTTGCTGTGCACCTGCAGGAATATGTCATAGTCTTGTTAAAAAATGGTAGGCGTAAAGAAGAAGCAAGAAATGAATTGAATGTTTTTCTTGGAGAAGACAGTGTCTCCTTTGTTGATTGGTAATATAACAGCCATATTTCGCTTAACAGTATGTGTTCTGAGCTAAGTATTTATTTTACTATTCTGATTCTTGGTAATGCTATTTAGGCTATGGGATCATCTGGGATCAAATATAGATCTGTATGTGCAACAAAAGGATTATGATACAGGAGGGACAAAAACGAAACCTGCTATTGCAGAGCAGCCTGCAAAGAATGATATGCACCACCAGGACACTGTTGCTGATAAAGAGAAATTAAATAAATCTAAAAGCCGTACTCGAAGGGAGTGGAAAGGGCTTGTTAGCGATGGACACCCTTCTCTACGTAGTTCTTTGGCCGAAAACATTCCTAAGGAGGAGGAAGCTCATCGAAAAGTTGGTCATGCAAAGCGATCCCTATCCCCTCAGCCAGAACATGTGAGAAAAAGAAGCAGACCTGAAGAAAAGCCAAAAAAGGTTTCTAGAATCTCTATGCGTTGCTTGTTTCGAGAATCAAAAGAATGCTACTGAGTTCTCATAATGCCATGACGGATAATTTCGTAATTGAATAATTTGAAACTTGTCATGTTTTTAAGCTGAATGTCGTGCTGATTTTTTACTTTTTGATTATTTCCGCTCCAAAGTTGCATGCCTTTCTTGCTCTTTCATTTAGCTAGCTCCTATGTAACTCATATTGTGGACAACCATTGTTAGATCTTTTACTTGTCTGTCTGGGAATAACTATACATATAGTCATGTTAGCAAAACACTAAGTAAAAGTTTGTGGCTTTTTCTGTTTCGATATTTGGGCTCAGAAATGCTGTCTTTCCTCATTATGGATGGTGGAGAAGAAGGCGTTTGTACTTGAATAGAAGCTTGGGGTTCCATTTCCTACTGTATTTATTGATGCGAAGTAAGAAGTTGCCTTTTACTTTATGGAGAGCAGAAAATTCAGTTAAGACCCACCTATCCATGTGGTTTATGGAGTGATTGGTTTATTGAGCTGGTTTTGCTGTTCTATATTTGTCATGCTAATTCGGTCTTGGCTTCCATGGAGAAATCAGTCTGTCCCTTCATTTTTGTTTGACTGTTTCTCGATTGTAACTGAAGGTGACAATGGGGGTGATTAAATTTTCTATGGATTTAATGTAAGTTGGTATAGATAGTGGGTATCTTGAGTTTTATTTGCAAAAATTATTTTTGATATCACATACCGTTTGATGCACATAAATTCTTGAAAGCCCTTAAGTCCGAAACTTTTCCACCCATTGATCGCTCCAGAGAAACATTCCAGATTGTTTTTTTTTTTACAGGTTTTGAAGTGTATATAGTTTATCGTAACATCTTGCCTGGTTGTGTATTTCGTTGATCCATGGTTGATAATGCCATTTGCATAATCACTTTTCTCTAATCACTCAAGTGCATGACCTAGTGGTCAATGAAGCGAGTGCTTGGAGACCATGATTTAAATCTAAGCAGAGACAAAAGCCATCAAGTGAGCTCTTCCCATATGTCTAACCTTGGTAGGCATAGTTACTTGGTACATGCGCGGGAGGGAGGTAGCAAGTACCTGGTGGTATAATGAGGTTTGCACAAGTTGGCCTGGAGACCACCATAATAAAAAATTCTCTTTACTTCACTTTTCCCATTTGTTTTATCAAAGTTTAAGTTCACTAGTGTGAAGCTTTACATGATTTTGTCGTTGTTGACAATACTGATGTAGGTTACAAACAATAACTAACTTGTGTCCTTGCAATTTTTATTAATTGTTTCTGATGATTGGGCTGTATAAAGGTTTGTTGGCAGCATCATTAGGGTAAAAGCTTCATTTCTAATTATTTTCGTGTCATGGTATGTATTTAGAATGCCATATCGATTAGATCATGTCTCCCTTCCTCTGTGTGTGGGCTGGATTTGGAGTGTTTTTCTGCAATCAGTTTCTCTTGTTTCTAGTATTATTTATCTTATACTTTTACCCTCCATGATATTTTCTTCACTTTGGTGACTTTTCTTCCTTCAGAAATTCATGTTGGTTGAATTCCAATGCCAATTAGAACAAAGTTTAAAATGAATTACCCTGTGATTTGCTTTGGTTGTATCCCACGCTACTGTCTTTTGAAAATTTCAGGAATTTTATTGATTTTTAGTGAGTTGCTACTTTTTACTTATTGTGGTTGGTTAGTAGCCTTTCCAATGTTATTGTATTCACAGTGCTAACAATACTTCTTTTCAAAATCCTTATCTTGATGTTCGTAGACAGACTCTCTATCATATGATACCATGTAATACATGGTGATGCATTATTTTTGCTTTTTTTTTTTTGTATCCGTCTGTGGCCCGCTCCTTTGGATTACTTTTTTGAACAAGGATTGAGTAAAATAACTAGGGATTGCAAGAGGAATTGCATACAAACTGATTTCAGTTCAGTACTAGAGTACTTTTTTATAACATCGAATTCATGAAAGCAAGAGAAAATATGATTCAAGTTATCCTTTTGGTTTTGTATTCCAAATTACTATTTCACGTCATCAGCTTTTGATTAATTTGCTTGCTTTTGATAGAGGGAAAGCAGTAGTCAAACAACAGTTGCTGCTACTCGGAGGTTGCTGCAATTTGCAGTAAGAGATGCCGTGGCTACTAATAGGACATCCAGTTCCACTCTAGCTCCCTCACCTTCACTAAAGCGTCTTCGCTCTGTGGTCTCTACATCTGTGGAGGACTCATCCCTTCCAGAACGCCCACAGAGGATACGGTCGGTTGCAAGAGCACCAACTGCCTTGGCCACTGCTATTAGAGCTGTTGCAGAAGCTGCAAAAGATGTAACAAAAGTTAGATCGTCAGGTAATGTGTTTGATAGGCTGGGTCGTGCTGGAGATGTTCCCGATCATTCAATCCCTTCACTGGATGAATCCAGGCAAGCTGTTGCTGAAGATGTACAAGATCAATCTTTTGCTGATGCAAGCGAGGCGTACTCAACTTACCTTCACAGAAGTGATTATAGTGGAAAGCATATTGGGAAATCTATGTTGCATGATGATGCTGTGGTTGTTTATGATTCAGCATCGGATGATGAGGCTAATCGTGGTAGCAGTGCTGTGAATAGAAGGGCTTTTGATGCCTCTAGATCTGGTGCACCTGTTAAAAACATAGGTGAGAATCTGCTTATAGTCGAGCATGGCATTGCTTACAATGTGGATGATATTTTGGACAAGTCACAGAAGGACCAGGCTCAACCTACATTTGCTCCTGGTGCTCCTCACCAGCCAATGAATATCCCGTTAAGTGTGAATACCTGGAAATCACCTCAGTATCAGGATGCAAGACAGTCATTTGAGATAGAGAATCGGAGATCTGCCCAAAGCAGTGAAGGCTTGGCCGAGAAATCTGATATACTGTTGACAAAAGAGAGCACTAATCCTATTGCAGTTACTAACGGAATTGTATGATATCTATACACTGTTATGATCTCATTATGTGCTAAATCTTTGTAGTCTCCAGAAAATACTTAAATGAATATGTTCTTTGTTAGGTCAAACCATATGTGGAGACGCAGAAGGAGTCTCAGAAGACAGGTTTTCTTAATCACGGTGAGTTTGATCTTCCCTAGTTGCATGTGCTTCTACTTTCTAGGCATGATAAAAGCACTTCGAAACTACTTCTAGATAAATAGTAAGATTAATTTGTTATAAGATTAGTTTGTTAAGGTAATATTAGGATTAAGGTTAGGCTTTATTGCTTTCATTATGCTTTGTCTGAGATAATCTTAACTTGTGAGGCAAATTATTGGTCTAATCACTGGTTTAATATATGTGTAGTACTCCCAGTATGCTATTCCCTAGGTACCTTCTTTGTTTCTTTATCTTATATCTAGGTACCTTCTTTGTTTCTTTATCTTATATCTAGGTCATTTTCTGGTATATTAGGTTTGTATTCTACTGGTGTACCCACAGAAGATGCTGATTCACGAACCATCTTTGTTAACAATGTAAGTTCTGTCAACTAACTATTGGTCTGATTTGCCAGGTATATTCTTTGTCGCTCAATTGTTTAAAAACATTTAATTTGTCTCCGTTGTTGTTGTCAGGTTCATTTTGCTGCTACAAAGGATAGCCTTTCTCGGCACTTTAATAAATTTGGAGAAGTGCTTAAAGTGGTAATCCTGACTGATGCTGGAACTGGGCAACCCAAAGGGTCAGTTACTATTTTCATCACCTTTTATTAATCTTTTGTTTGATATTCTTGAGTGCTAATCTCTAAATACATAACGACAGGTCAGCTTATGTAGAGTTCATGAGAAAAGAATCTGCAGAGAATGCTTTATCTCTTGATGGAACATCATTCATGTCACGCATTCTGAAGGTATGTTCTAAAAAGCAGATGATATTATTTGTCATAAGTTGGTGTGTGGATTTTGTCTTGACTGCTATATGATGTCATAAGTTGGTGAAGGTATATACCTTTTTGGGGGGTTTGTTATTGTTTTGTCCTTTAACACTCTCCCTTTTGAGTCTTCCGAGTTAGTTTTTTCAGCTACAAGTTAACTGATTTTCTTAGTGATGATCTGCTGTTTTGGTTTTAATTGGATGGGTTTGAAAGTGGACTCTCTCCTACATGTTTAAAGTAAAATAGAGATAAGAGGTTTGATCAGTTCCTTGCAGTTTCAATTTACTGTTGACTGCTTAAAGTCAACATATCAACCTCTCTATCTCATACAAGGTAGGGGTAAGGTCCGGGCGAACTGCTTCCACTCTATCCTCCGCAGATGCTGCTGCTGCTGAAAGCCAACATTTATGATAGTACATTCTCAAACCTTCTGCAAGAGGCTACAAGATGTTAATGCTCTAGAATGTTTGAAGCCCTCGTCTCAATTAAAAGTGCACGTTTTCAAAATTAGCAACTCGCAACAAAGGAGAGTTTTGTGACAATGTAGGAAACATCACATATTCGTGTTACTTAGTGGTCAAGTGCAGTATGAATATATGCAGAAGCATTCCATCGTGGCATATAGCTCATGCAATCACTTTTCAGCGCCAAGCATTTGATGGAAGTACGACTAAGAAGTTAGTTTGCAGTATATATAAAAAATGCTTACTGGACTGCAGGAAGTTTATGAGTACACCTTAACTATTTTGCTGGTACTTGCTACCTCCCACTAGCTCAAGTATTGGGTATGCAAGGTAACTCTGCTACCAAGGCCTAGGCGGATCGGGATAAATTACTTCATGTATGTTGTCTCTGTTGGAATTTGAACCCTGGATGCTTGCACCAACTTCATTGACCACTAATCTACACCCTTGGGTGCATAGCTTTCATCCCTGTTTTAGTTGGGATGAGTATAGGAGTGTCAAAGTGGTATGGAGACCTAGGTTTTACTTGGTCACTTTTATGGGAGCCCCTCAATTTCTTGTTGTATTATGGTGTTTGCAATTGAAGCAAAAAAATGTGTTAGATTTTAGAGAAGTTAATCATCCAAATAATATATTGTTAACATGGAAAACAGTTCGGGAAATAGAACCCCCCCAAAAGGAATACTTCGGCAGGACTTGCACTACTCAACTTTTATGTGGAATTTACTGCAACCTTCTATGTAATGATGATTACTAAGTGGGATAGATAAGTGGAATTTCTGGAGAAGACAACTAATAAGTTAACATGGAAAACATTTGATTACTTTATCAAAAAAGTTAACATGGAAAACATTTCGGGAAATAGAACCCCCCAAAAGGAACTACTTTGTGCAGGACTTGCACGTCTCAAATTTTATGTTGGATTTACTGCAATTTTCTATGTAATGATGAGTACTAACTAGGGAAAGGTAAGTGGGAACTCTGGAAAAGACAAATAGTGGGCTTAGCTGCATAAGGGTTTCTTAAACATACACGGTAAGATCATTGTTATAAGTTTTTTTTTTTTTTTTGGGGGGGGGGTGGTGTGGTGATAGTAGGTGATTGGTTTAGGTTGAGTAGGGCTGTCTCTTCATTTTTCCAATTTTTGGTGTAAGCTCAGGATTCCATTTGGATGAATCGTTTCCAAATCCCAAGGTTGAATAACTTGAGAATTCTTTAATGTTTACTTTTCACATGGAAGAGATTAGAATAGAATCTATGTAATCAGGATTTAGAGCTGATACAAGTCAAAATCCCTTATAAGTATTCAAGTGCTTTTGTGTGTTATGAACGTCTACATGCATAAAGATAGTGGGTGTGCAGATGTATGAACTACAGTTACAGTGATGAACTGAATCCTCTGTGAGTTAAAAATTGTTTACAGATTGAATCCACAAGATTTACCAATCCAAAACACTAGTATATTGTTTTTTTTTTCAGTTTTAAAAAAACACAATATACTAGTGATTTCAGTTGGTAAATCTTGTGGATTCAATCTGTTGTCCCTTGCTAAAATCATCCCTCAACTATGACTCAAATTTAATGTACATCCTTATATTATCCAAGGGAGCAAAAAACATCCTTATACTATCCAAAAAGAAACAAGAATCATCCTTTTGTCTATTTTTGTTATGAAATTGATTGAACCAATTAAAAAAATATATTTTTTAATTTGGTCATGTCTTTAGCCACGATGAGAAAGATCCAAGTTACCTAATAAGAATATGGATAGGAAATGAATGTGTCATTCTCAGAATTTAAATTGTGTGTTTGTTAGTTTATATATTTTTTGCATCATCAAGTAAATTGACTTGCAATTAATACATAAGTCTTGAAATATTTATATAGTAGGTTCTGATGGTAAGAAAGATTATGTTAAAAAATTCATTTTAAAAATATTATGCCTAATTATTTAGGGATTTTCTTCAATAAAATATTTAGTACGTATGTATGTTATATACAGTGCTATTAATATTATATACGATGTACAGAAATGCTGGAAATTTAGTGAATTACATAGGCGTTTGGTTATGAAAATAAAAAAATAATTACTTCATTTGAAATTTTTGAAGTTGGAGTTGTATTTGACCATACTTTTTATAAAGAATATTTAGAATTTGAATATATTTTGTATCCCACAATATCTAAAAATTTGAAAAATCGCCCAACTTGAATGGCTTAACAATGTGTACATTTAGTCATTCTGCTTGGCACAATTTTTTGTTACATTTTTTTGTTGGTAGCATGGGTTTCTTAAAAAGACTATGACGAAAGAATAAATTTTGACATTTTGGATAGTGCAAGGATGTTTTTTGTTCACTCATTTATATAACACAAGGATGTACTTTAGGTTTAAGTCATACTTCATGAATGATTTTAGCCAAAAACTCCATATTCAGCTTTTGGGAAAGTTGTTCAGGATTCACCAAGAGTTAAATCATTAAAAAGAAAAAAAAAAGAGGTTCACTCCCATTTAGATGAGAATGCGACTGTTCAAATATTGTCTTCACCATGTGATGTGAATTGTGTAACTAATTTGATTCTCCCATCCCCCATAAGTTGGGGAAGTTTGAAGAATAGAAGTTTGAAGTATCAAGATAAACCCCGAGTAAAAGGAAGTCTCTATTCTTTTAGCAATTTGTGCAAGGCTCTTTTTAGCATTTGTACATCTCTTTTTTGAGGGACATTTCTGCATTTAAGCACCGAGTATTGTACTTTTATACAGGTTGTGAGGAAAAGCTCTGCTACTCCTGAAGCAGCGTCTGGCACTGTATGGCCTCGTGTTACGAGAGGTGGTCCTTTTGCCGTTTCTAGGTTTGGTCGGGTCCCTTTTCCTAGAGGCTCTCCCACTTTGTACAGGTCCCGGCTCCCAATCAGGCCTGGTGCTAGAAGTATGCAATGGAAACGAGATGCTCAGCCCACATCGACTGATAACTCTGGTTTGGCTACACCCTCGAGTAATGCAGTTCCTTCTCCCATTCCTAGGAGTATGACATATGTACGAACAGAATCCAAGACAAATGGAAATTCTACTGCGGCTTAGTTGATTATAGCTGTTAACTCTTTCCTGTCTCTCCGAGAATCCATCTCTTTTTAAGAAGGGTAGAAGTCCGACTTACTTGGGGCAACGTACATCATCTGGTGAATCAATCAAGATGGGGAGTGAATGTAAACGTCACGTAATCATGAAAACGGAGTGTTACCGATCTTGCTTTTATCTTATTGTTATTTCTCTAGAGTTGGGCAGAAGAGGCATTGGGTAAATGTTTTTGGATTAGATTTTTGAAGTAGTTATTATCAGATTGTTGGAGGCACGTGGCTGAAGGGGTGTGTTAAGTTCGAGCTGGAATCTGTGAATAGGTGGAAATGGGCTGTTTATTGGATTAGTGACCTTTGAAATTTCATTCTTGATAAAGTCAAAAAAAGAGGAAAAAATTTAGAAGACAAAAAGATGAAAAGAAAAAGCAAAATCTCCATTTCATTTTACATTTCATCTTTTGGTTCAATAATATGCTTGCTAGTTGAAATGTGCATCCAGTCGGAACAGTTGATGATTTAGCATTTATTGTTATCGGAGCTTCAAAAAGAAATGGAGACACTTGAAAAGGACAATTCTACTGTTATATCGTTTTGTTATCTACTTTTGCCAAGTTTCTGTAATTTTGTATTCAAGGTAGTAATAGGACTGGTGATTTTGGATCAGCTCAAGTATATTTCGATATGCATTTTGATCTAAGATACAAGTATTTTCTAAACTATGTTCGAAATTTCAAGACACACCTAAACTTAACTAATTCATATTACCCCATAAATTAATTTAAAATAGAATAAGGGCCTGTTTGGATTGACTTTTGGCTTATTACTTATAAGCTAAAAGTCATAAGTTAGGATTTCTAACTTATCATAACTTTTGACTTTTGTCTTAGTTTTGTTATTTTGGATTTAAAATAGTTCAACTTTCACATACAGCAAACAAAAAATTCTTATTTGTATGTTATATCAAAGTTTGCATAATTGCGCTCCATAGCAAACATATAACTGTATAATTCGCTATACATATAGAATTTTATGATTCGCTAGACTGAATTGTATAATTCACTGGCCTTTTTCGCTGCAATTGTATAATTCGTTGGCTTATTTCACTGCAGTTGTATAATTCGCTGGCCTATTTCGCTGCAATATCTGTATAAATTTTGCTTTGTATACAATTGAATTGAAGTAAAATGTTTGTATATTGTATAATTATAAGTGTATAGGAAGGAGATATATGTTTTTCTCTCGCTTTATACAAAAACAGAAACACAATTTATACACTTCTGTTGTATAAAGCAAGAGAAAATTGTATTTCACGCCAATTGTATAATTCGCAATTTTATAATTCGTTGGCCTTTTTCGCTTCAATATTTGTATAAAATTTGCATTTGTATACAATTGAATCGAAGTAAAATGTTTATAAATTGTATAATTAAGTGTATAGCACGAAAATATTATGTTTTTGCATGTATATATACAATTTTCTCTCGCTTTATACAAAACAGAAACACAATTTATACACTTCTGTGTATAAAAACGAGAGAGGCGAGCAGGGGGGATTGGCGAGCGAGAATGGGAGAGTGGCGAGCGAGAGTTTAGGGAGAGAGGCGACTGACAGACGTTTGCTATGGGGCACAATTAAATCAAACAGTAGCTACTCCATTTATTTCAGATTATTAGTTTGCTATTATATACAATTATCTCTTTAAAATAAGTGCTTATAAACACTTTTAAATTTTACCCAAACATTTTAAAACGTGCTTAAAAACTATTTTAGCTTTAAAATACCTAAAATAAGTCAATCCAAACGGGCACTAAATACATCACAAACATTGAATGACATAGACAATGTGCACACTCTCTTGAAGGCAATTGATGAATGCACAAATTGGACGTGTGTCATCTTTTTTATTGGCAACTTTATAATTAATTAGTAGACATATTAATTGATATTAAATCTTATATATATTTATTTATTTTTAATTCTTTATTTGTAAAAAAATTACTTTAATTTCTTTTTAATTTTAAAAAAATTAATTTCTTATCTTCACTTTTAATTATTTTTTAAAAATTATGTATTTTTTTTAAAAAAAAAAGTTAAAAAATTATATTCGACATTGCAAAATTCGTTTGGGAGATGAAATCTACTGGAGATTAAATGAATTCACTTGTGAAAACGTTATTCAAGAACTTGAGGTCTTGGTTAATGATCTATATTATCTTAGTAAAAATGAATGTCAATAACATGTTGGATTAACCTGCCGAAGATGAATACATGTCCAAAGGTCCAAAATTTAGAAGATTTTATGATACTGTCGAAAAAACAATGTTGATGACGAAATTGAAGATGATACAATACCTTTGAGATCAATTGCACCAAAAGAAACACTTATCGTATCTTGAACTCTTCATAATTTTATGATACAGTTCGACAAGACAACAACATAATCCAGAAGTTTAGAGATAGTCTCAACTAGATTTAAATTTTAACAAAAAAATAAAAACAATAAAATCATATTTCACTAAATTGTCTTAGATATATTTATATTTTTTAAAAAATTATTAATTTACAATATCGATGAGACCAATTATTTATTAGGATTTTTTCAAAAATATGTCATTTTATCAAAAATGAGTGATTTTTATCATTAGCTCAAATTGTAACGGAAAGAAAATAGTATCTTAAAAAACTTATTAATTTAATCAATATTAATTTAATAAAATTTTCATAAATAAATTACGAAATACAAAATTTTTAAAAAAGCACCATTAGTTACAAATAACTACTCTAATAAGGCTAGTAAAGATGGGATTCAAATTTGAAGTTTATCATCAACTCTTTTGTTAATCAATTCGTACACACGGTAACAAGGGCGTGCATCAGTGATTCAATCTAATTTTATATACTCATCGATTCGATGCATTAATTTTAATTTTAATTTTTTAAATATATTTTAAATCAATAATAAAATATTTTTATAATTTTCAGTTTATGGATATTTATTCAATTTTAATTTATTCTTAGAAAAAAAAAAAAAAAAAGTAAAAGCAGACCGGAGCCGGCTGCTACCAATCTTCTCCATTCTGGTTTTAGGGTTTCCTCTTCCAGCCAAAACCCTGATTCTTCACAACTTCCCGGCGAAGTGGCGTCGGAGGATTCAATTACTGAAATTTCTCTCTATATATAATACCTCTGGCATTTTAAAGAGAAAATCCAATTCAAATCACAGCCTTCAGTATGTCAATTCCAAAGGAGCTCTATCCCACCGAAGATGACCTCCCGTACGAGGAAGAGATCCTCAGAAATCCGTTCAGTCTTAAGCAGTGGTGGCGCTATCTAGTGGCACGAGCAGATGCGCCATTTACAAAACGGAGAGTGCTTTACGAACGAGCTCTACAAGCTCTCCCCGGAAGCTACAAAATATGGCACGCGTATCTCCGCGAACGTCTAGAGCTAGTTCGGAATCTTCCAATCAACCACTCGCTGTATCAAGCTCTAAACAACACTTTCGAGAGAGCGCTTGTTACAATGCACAAAATGCCACGGATTTGGATCATGTACTTGGTGAGTTTAACTCAACAGAAGCTCGTTACTCGAACTAGACGCACTTTCGATAGAGCATTGTGTGCATTACCTGTTACTCAACATGATAGGATTTGGGAACATTATTTAGTGTTTGTTAGTCAAAGGGGAATTCCTATTGAAACGTCACTTAGGGTTTATAGGAGGTACTTGAAGTATGACCCTTCCCATATTGAGGATTTGCTTGAGTTTTTGTTGAATTCTGAGCTGTGGCAGGAGGCGGCAGAGAGGTTAGCTGGTGTATTAAATGATGATCGGTTTTATTCTATTAAAGGGAAGACTAAACATAGGCTTTGGTTGGAGCTATGTGACTTGTTAACACAGCATGCTACTGAAATATCAGGTTTGAATGTGGATGCGATAATTAGAGGTGGGATTAAGAAGTTTACTGATGAGGTTGGGAGGCTTTGGACATCGTTGGCGGATTATTACATTAGGAGGAAGTTGGTTGAGAAGGCAAGAGATATTTTCGAAGAAGGGATGACAACTGTGGTGACTGTTAGGGATTTTAGTGTTATCTTTGATGCATACTCCCAGTTTGAGGAGAGTATGCTTGCCTTGAAAATGGAGGAGATGAGTGATAGTGAGGTGGAGGATGAAGGGACTAACGGTGAGGTTGGGGCAGAGGAAGATGTGGATGAGGAGGATGATAGGTTGAATGTGGCAAAATTGGAGAAGAAGCTTAAAGAGTTTTGGCTAAATGATGATAAGGATATTGACTTGAGATTAGCGAGGCTAGAACATCTTATGGATAGGAGGCCAGAGCTTGCGAATAGTGTGCTTTTGAGGCAAAATCCGCATAATGTAGAGCAGTGGCATAGAAGGGTAAAACTATTCGAAGGGAATCCAACCAAGCAAATATTAACGTTCACTGAGGCAGTTAGAACTATTGACCCAATGAAAGCTGTGGGGAAGCCACATACTTTGTGGGTTGCATTTGCAAAACTTTATGAAAACCATAAGGATATTGCAAATGCAAGAGTCATCTTTGATAAGGCAGTGCAGGTGAATTATAAAACTGTTGATCATCTGGCTAGTGTTTGGTGTGAATGGGCCGAGATGGAACTACGTCACAGGAATTTCAAGGGTGCTCTAGAACTGATGAGACGTGCCACTGCTGAACCAACTGTTGAGGTCAAACGGAGAGGTAATTCTGACTTTCCTTTTGCATCTGTGCTCTTTCTTTTTTCATGACTGTTTCTTTATTCTTGTCACCTGTTAAGTATTTAGCTCATCAAGCTTAAATAATAGTTCGGCATTAGATCTAATTGAGTCATGGAATACAAAGAAGTACTATATTGGTATTACCTCAGGAACTAAAATTTTGAATGTGGATTTCGTGTTACTTTTGTAGTAAAACAACAATCTACCGAAGTAATTCTTCATCCAACAATCTACAGAAGTAGCAAGTAGTAATAAAAAAAGCTTGCATTTGGAAAAATCCAGACAAGCGGGTGAGTTTATTTTTTAAGATAAGGGTAACTTTGTATTCACAAAAAATTCTATTGTCCTAAGAAATGATGAATTGGAAACTTACACCCCATAAGGGTAGTTAGATTACAAGTCTCCTAGGAAATCAACTAAATTTACCACTGCCCTTTCCAAATCTTCTTTACACCCAAAAATAGAAGGCTAATTTAGTTCATTTTTATCTTCTGAAAGTTGATATGTTTCCCTTCAAGACACCAGGCATTCCATTCTTCCCAAATGGTCCGCCAAATACATGCTGGACATTCTTTTCTTCCCAAATGGTCCGCCAAATACATGCTGGACATTCCTTTCTTTCCAAATGGTCCGCCAAATACATGCTGGGATAGTCTTCCACCATTCTTTCTTCCTGCCCCTGCTTCCGATTCCTGACCAACTGTTCAAGAGCTCCAGAGTAGTCTTTTTGCATCAGCCATCACCCAGTTTGGTTGAGGGATAAGAATAAATAGTCATGGGATAAAAAATAGTCTTGGGATTAAATTTTGATGCGTTGTTTGGTTGCCATGTTTGGGATATCTTATTCCACCATTTATACCATAGTGATGGGATAAGTTATCTCATATACATGGTGGGATCAGTTAACCCAGGATAACTAATTCCAGGATAATTAATCCTGGGATAACTTGTTCCCAACCAAACGACCCCTTATTGTACATGTTCAACAGATTTGTAGCTGTTTGAAAGTGTACGAACATGTGGTTGTTTACCTCGATTTCCTGCTCACACATGAAGCGCCTTGAGCAAATCTGTGTACCTCTTTTGTGTGATGCCTCATGTATAAGGTATGCCTTCCTTATTAGCAACCAGGCAAAGCATGTCTATTTGAGTGGGCAATTTCTCTTGAAACTGAAACTTAGCAAAGTAATTTTTTCTCCATGACCAATCTAAGTCTTCATAATTGAAGCTGAAAAGTTTTAGGAAAACATTTAGTATATCTTGACTGAGGAATCTAGATATCTAATTTCATTATCAGTCGATTGATGCTGTATGGATATTTGGGCTAACTCTTGGGTGCTGTCTTCATGTTTTAACACGCAGTTGCTGCTGATGGAAATGAACCAGTGCAAATTAAGCTACACAAATCTCTAAGGCTTTGGTTACTGTTTGTGGATTTGGAGGAGAGTCTAGGAAGCTTAGAGTCAACTCGTGTGGTCTATGAGCGAATTTTGGATCTGAGAATTGCTACACCACAGATTATAATAAATTATGCAGTACTTCTGGAGGTATGAATTTCATTCTAATCATTACTTATGTATCATCTTACTGTTTTAAATGCTCTTAAAAGAATGGGGGAGTTCTTTGCATTTTGCATTTCTAATGTATGAACCATTTTCTGGTTGTATCTTCGCCAGTTATTTTCCACGATTTACCCTGTAGTCTTCAGTTATTTTGCTGAACTTTAGAAGATTTAATTCTGTGAGGGGCAAAATAGGGATTGAGTTCCCAAAATGGAAGTGGGATTGGTAGGAAAAAATTGACAAGGAAAAGGAATAAGGGGCCAGTAGTGGGAGAAAGATGGAAGGCAACATTAGTAAGCTTAGTAATCTCCAAAAAAAGATCTCCAATCTGCATACTTGTTGATTTGAGAATATTCTTGGATACTAAATTGTCACTAAGAAGGATTCTTGATAGAAGCTGTGAATAATTAGCTGAGAAGTTTCATTGTGTAGGTAACATAGAGCTTCTGCAATCAAACAGCTATTCAAGATCCTCTCCCCCATTAGAATGTGGAGTATCCCATTTTTCACTTCTCATCACTAGGAAACTAAACGACAAAGCATATGAATTTATTAAAGAACTACTTACTAACTACTTGGTTTGTTTCTTACTGAGCAGAATTTCCTTTTAGTTTCCTGCCAAATGAAAGTTGTAAACACTAAACAAATATTAAAATAGTATCTTTTAGACTTTCTCACAAATCCCATTAGTGGGGCAATGGCCTTATGCTGTGTGATGCTATCCTAATGTCTGCTTACAATATGAAATCCTTCTGCTCTTACTTTATGACTCAGAAATCTTTACTGTTATTGATTTTCCATTAAGAAGGAGCTTTTTGTATAGTTAGTCACTATCTACTGGATGGCTTCAGTATTGCTGCTGGGTTAGCCCTTCTATTGATTTTCCATGTATGAAAATTCTCTCCTTTTACTCTGCCTGTTTCTCTGATTATGTAATTACTATTTTTATCCATCAGAAAATGAGATTTCTATGATTTCACATAGGCATTGAGGTTGTAATGATTAAAAAAACAAGAGGATAAAGTGAAGATAAAAATGCATACATTTGAGGTCAAAATGCAAAAAACTTAAGAAAAGAATTTTGGATATCTTTTCTCTCTGGTGCAATTGGATTTAACCTATAATATCTGGTATTCATCTTGTCTAGGATCACAAGTACTTTGAGGATGCATTCAAGGTTTACGAGAGGGGTGTGAAGATCTTCAAGTACCCACATGTTAAGGATATATGGGTTACCTATCTTTCCAAATTTGTTAAGAGATATGGGAAGTCAAAGTTGGAACGAGCTAGAGAGTTATTTGAGCATGCTGTTGAACAGGTATGTATATGAAAATATGTTTTATTTGTTCAGTCAACAAATATAACATAAGTTTTCTATGATATAAATCTGAACTGTAAAATCGTTCTTTTTTGCTCCAATATGGTAAGTTCATCAATGATGATTTTTGGAATTCAATGATTCACTGTTTTAATTGGATGTTACGTTCTCAACTGATGTTTAAAAATCTCATGAGTTTTTCCTTGTTTTTCTCTAACTACCTTAATGAATATGTGGAGATTTTGCCATTGCTCTGATATTGGCACATTTGCTTCTTGTTAGCAATATCATATTCTTATGTGTGTTGAACGTATGTAATGGCACCAGCCACTTTTTTGACCTTCTGTACAGATCTGATATTCACTAGAATTTCTTGGACTTGTGTACCCTTTGTACAACAGGAACATCCCCTTTTTTGTGTGCAATTTAGTGTCAGTCAATCAAAATCCCCTCTGGCGTGACTTAATATTGTTAGTAAAGAAGAAAATTGGCGGATCTAGGATAGCAACAGGTTTAAACTGATGGGAGAAACCATTGGCTGCGTATATGTTTTGGGAGACACCTGTGTCTGTTTAAGAAGTGTCCGGAAATCTATCTTCCTTCAGCCACCGTATATCTTATTCTTTTAGTTACTTTCCAAATTATCCTTTTGGTCTTTCATCATCCTCTACTTTTTATATGATTGGATAAGGGCGCAAAAGTGGTTAGACAGCTCATTGAATCATTTTATGCATTCTGCTGTGCAGCTTGATTTTTCCCCTTAGGGTTTAGTTTGAGGTCTTGTCATGTCTACCTGTGTGCATTTTATATTTATTTTTGATGCACAATGAATATACACGCAGCTTCACCTATGTTGCCTGTAATTTGCTGATATCACATAAATCTGTTGTTTTAGTCTAGAATCCTACATTGGCCATGTCTTGGGTGATAGTTGCACTTCCAAATTATGGGGAAAATTTTGCTTAATGCTGTTAGCAGAGGCTCTCATTTAATGTCTAACTGCTTCTTGTCTGTGTAGTTGCATCTTAAAGCACTTTCGGTAAATTCTGTTTGTCAAACTATGTTTGGATACTCATCTTCTACTGTTTCCATTCCCACCAGACCCCTGCTGATGCTGTGAAGCCATTGTATCTTCAATATGCTAAATTAGAGGAAGACTATGGTCTTGCGAAGCGGGCTATGAGGGTTTATGATCAAGCTACAAAAGCTGTTCCAGCAAATGAGAAATTGAGCATGTACGAGATCTATATAGCTCGTGCAGCTGAGATATTTGGTGTTCCAAGAACACGGGAGATATATGAACAAGCAATTGAGTCTGGGCTTCCAGATAAGGATGTGAAGGTTATGTGCTTAAAGTATGCTGAACTTGAGAAGAGCCTAGGCGAGATTGATCGTGCTCGTGCACTATACAAGCACTCATCACAATTCGCAGACCCTAGATCTGACCCTGATTTCTGGAACAAGTGGCATGAGTTTGAGGTGCAGCATGGTAATGAGGATACCTTCCGCGAGATGCTCCGTGTGAAGAGAGTGTATCTGCAAGCTACAGCCAGGTAAAAAAATACTCAGTTAATCATTAAGTTAGCCATCTGTGATGTCCCTGAGAGCAGTAAATTAAGGAGCTCAATCATATTCTCACAAAGAATTAAGACCAAAGAGTACTTGTGGCATGGTTTATCCAAAAAAGTATTGAAGTGTACTTGCAGCATAAAAGAAGGCAAAGGATGGAAATTATTTGGTACTTGATGGCTTCTAGTAGGAAGGATTGTGTAAGAAGAGTAATAATCTGGTTAGAATGGTAGTACCAACTTAATCAGGATAAAATAATTACTTTACAATGTGTATCATCCAACATGGCATATAATTAACTTTGGAAGATGACAACCTAGCTTCTGATTAGACTGGGTCACTGGGAAACCTACTATTAGAGCTACTTATGTGTTATGCCAGAAAATTTCTTGAAAATAGGAAGGGCTCATCATGTAGTATTTAGCTTAAGTAACTATCTCGGTGTATGAACTATCAATCAAATCTGTCAACTATACTTAATCTTATACTAGTGGGTTGTAGGATCCTCTATATACATATTCCGTTATATTCTGGTCCATGCAGTCCAATATTGAAAAGCAATTACTTGTCTTTTAAGGCGGATTTAGAGTTCTCTAAATCTCACAATATCCCTATAGTGATAGAGAAGTCTTTAGCCCAAACCAAGAGGACTTCTGGCAAATACCAATGCAAGTTTTCTAACAATTACCAAGCCTTACCCCAACAAGTTGGTATCTCATATAGTGGTCATTTGGTCATTATGTTCTTTTTTCTGACCTGAATGTACATTCATGAGAGATTTAAGTCTCTTGAGACAACTTCTTTGTGAATTTGCATCCACCTCCTTCTCTTTTAGCACCTTAAATTGTCACATGTCACACTACTGGATTCATGAATTTGGAGGTCTACGTAAAATATGGCCGAACCATCTTAGGTGATCACCTTATAATTTATCCTCTTATATCCGTGCTTATGTCCTAGTTTTGATTTGATCATTTCTAGTTATTTTCTGGTAAGATCACATATTTTCTTTAACATACGTATTTGTGAAACACGATAAGTATATATTAGGCTGTTGAGTACCAACCACTCTTGCAACATTGCTGCATCTCTCAGAGTCGTTCTATAGAACTCCTATGGTGCTCCATTTGAATTATCCTATTTTAGTCCTTTATGCTCAAATTTCATCTATCATTGCATCTTTTTGGAGAAGATTTAAGATATTTGAATTATTGGACCTATCAAAAAGAATATTTGAGTTGTCTGTAGTAGTTAACCACTAACCTATCCAATCCCACTTGTAATTCGTTCTTTTGCAAGCTAAACTTGAAGTTCCTCTGTTCTGTCTTACTCCACTAACCCTCACTCTCTAGAATGCTAGCTTCTCTATAGTTCTAGTTTTTGGTTAACATCCTTGCTAGTTTCTTTCATATGCAAATAGCACGCTCCATGGAGTTCTCAAATGATCTACTATCGGTTGATTCATCTAAAAGTTAAAGGAAATAGGTGTGGGTTTAAGGCAGATCTGTGGTGTAGACCCATAATTTAGGGAATATCACTCGATCTCCTTTGGTTGGTCTTACCTTTTTGACCTTTCCTTCATATACATCCTTTTTAAATAGTTTTGTATATTCTCACATTTCTGCATTTCTTGAACTTTGTTGATTGACCATACTGAAATGCTTCTTGTACCTGCAGACGCATTTTATCCTACCAGAGTATCTCATGCAAAAGGATCAGATGCAGACCCTTGAGGAAGCAAAGGACGTTTTGAAAAAAGCCGGTATTGCTGATGATGAGATGGCAGCTCTTGAAAGACAGTTAGTGCCCCCTGAAAATGATACAAAGAGCAAAGAAGAGAGTCGGGTAGTTGGATTTGTTAGTGCAGGAGTAGTTGAGTCAAATGGACAGAAAGTGACTGCAAACAATGAGGATATTGAGCTACCTGAGGAAAGTGATTCTGAAGATGATGATGATAAGGTTGAAATTGCACTGAAAGAAGTCCCTGATGCAGTGTTTGGAGGTCTAATCCGTAAGAGGGACGAAGGTGATGAAGCAGAAGACAACTCTACTGCCAAGAATAAAGATAGCGATGGCCCTCTTGGCGCGCTAGAAAGAATAAAACGAAGGAAACAAGCAGCATCTTAAGAGGAGTTTGTATTTTTCTGCTGGTTTGAAATTTTTGACCTAATTCCTAATCGTGTAAATTGAAGTTTTAGATTGTTGTATAACTTTAATTTCTCCATAGAGAAGGTGTGTACATCAGTCGTTATTTAAAGTGTACACGTTTGTTTATTCCTCTATCCATAGAGTCTTTCATCATTTTGTGTTTAGAATTGTATTTTGCTACTTACGTAATTATAACAATCTGGCTGGTCTTTCATCATTTTGTGTTTAGAATCTGTGTTCATGTTTTTATTTTTGAAAATTGGCCAAACACTCTAGCCTCATTAATTATATCTTAATTTTTGGTGATAGAACGTTCAATATCTTCTCTGTACCTTTAGAAAATTTAATCTTCTCTCCTCTTTTCGATTATCAACCTTTTGGAAAAATAAATAAAAAATTAAACATCTAGCTTAAGAGAACGGGAAGAAACTACAAATTAAACCTTTTAAATTTAAGTACCTAACAAGCTAAGCTAATCAACTAATTTTAAGTTTTCAAAATAAGAAGGTTCTTTTGCTACGTGTCAATAATGACGACCATTTACAAAATTATTTCCCCCTTCAATATAGTTTGTCACAGTTCTGTAAAAATCAAATCGACCACTAAATCAAATCCGAATTTATTAGATTATGGCTATTGGGTTATTGATTAATGGATTTCTAATAATCTTATAAAAATAATTTATTGGATCATCAGTTCCATTTTGATTTCTAATATTGGATAAATCAATAATTTATTAATTATTGTCTTTTTTATTTCACTATATCAAAACATTTCCAGCTAATTTTGCTTGTTTTACTTAATCATGCCAAATTAGAAAAGTGAAAAGTCATATATAACCATTTTCTTAATGGACAAAGTAAAAACTGAACCATTAAAGATCACAACCAAAAACTGATAAATTTTTTTATTAATCAATTATTAATTTTAGGACCGTTCAAAATTAAATCGAAATTAATAAGCTAAATCGATAAAAAAGTTATTAGTTTATAATATCGGATTATTGGTCTAGTTATTGTGATAACGGTTTTAATTTTTTTTGTTATCGAATTATCGATTCTTAACGATTTAAAATTTTTTCTTAATGGGTTAACCGATAACCCGATAGTAAATTAAGTAATTATATTTATATCATTTTGTATATAAAGTCCTCGACTTAGAGTTTAATTTGCTACTTTTATTTTTGATTGCCTCAAACACTTGATTATTCTACGATGTAAACGTGTTTGATTTTTGAGCAAGATGTAACTTCTGAACTCAAATGCATGGTTTATATTTGATTTGTCACATTGTTTCTAAGCGATTTTCAATATTTTTTCTTTTGTAACAAATCTTAACGGTTAAATCAATAACTAAACCAATAACAATCAAAAACCGATAACCCAATATTTTAATGGTTCTATAACGATTTAGCATCTCTACAAACCGATAACCAATAATACAACCTGATAGACTTCAAAACCGAACCGAATCGATCGATACACCGCCCTAATTAATTTAGCACATTTGACAATAAAAATTGATAAACTCAACTAATAATACATAGAATTGAACCAAACCAATTTATGCATCTCTATCACATCTACTTTTCAAGAGTAAATTAAGATAATTTCGATTATTATACATTGAATTCAAATATTAAAAGACTAAACGCAAAATACTACAGGCCAGGTATCTATATAACCAAGGAAAATAAGAAGACAAATGCATAACACTCCACTAGTAACAAGTGATACATAAAAATTAATAAAGTAAAAACAGGTAGAGAGTAAAATCATATTTGGTACTAATGTAGAAGCAACCATCACCAAAACCTCAATGCATATTAATAAAGAGATTCATTACATAAAAAGTAAACAACACTCTGACAGAGGTCGCCGGAGCAAAACCATCGCCGGTAGCCATCGCCGGTGAAGGTGCAGTATTCTCCGATGCCAAGTCTTGAGCCTCAGACATCTCCAAAACAACTACCAAAACTAGTACAACATAATATAGAAAAACTTAAGGCAAGCCATTGATAATATAACAAAATATTTATTTTTTTCAATTTATTTACTTTTAGTAGTAGAAAAAAGATTGGAGAAAAACAATAATATTTATAGCGAAGAAAAAAAAGGCATAGATTCTGTTAATACTTTATGCATGTATGCCATTTGTCTAGGGAAAATTTTGTTTTTGAGAAATGGTGTTATTTTACTATAGGATAAAAGTTTGACACGTTTTACTCAATCATCAAATTGAATTTATGCTATTTTTTTTTTTTGGCTTTTCGTTGTTCTTTTTCGAGATTGAATTATTTCAAATGTGGACACATATGAATAATCAATCTGTTGGGAAAGACAAGGCACTACCAACAATGTCTGACAGGATAACAGCGGAAGAATACCCAAGTCTATACTTTCCCTTTTCGATTTGAACCAAGAGAAGACAAACAACCACAAGCAGTATGATGGTAAGGCAGCAAGTAATTCAACCAAACAAATATAACAAGACAATAATAAATCTATCACACAAAACACCAAGATTTACGTGGAAAACCCTTCAATGTGAAGAGTAAAAAACCACGGGACCAAAAGCTCCACTATAATCACCAAGAGTTACAATATTGTTCTTCAAAATTTGCCACAAAACAAGTGCCAAACAATGAGCAACAACAAAATAAGATTGAACCAAATCTAGAGAATTAAAGGAACAAAATCACCAATTTCGCAGCTACTACTGTTCAGACAGCAAAACTGAAGCTGCAGGCCACCAAATCCAACTCTGTCAGTTCCTAATCAAAGATTGAGATGAAGACAATATGCTGTCCAAAAATCAGCTCAATCGGACAAGAAACGAAGCGGAATCGCAATTTGAAGATGGCTATGAGGCTGAATTTGGACTGCGAATTTTCTCTTTTTCTCTCTTTTGGCTGCTGAAAACTCTCTCTTGTTGTTATGAAAATAAGATCCTAAATGGGTTTATATTTGCCTCATAAGATTGGGCTTATGGGCAAAGGTGGGTTGGTCCAAATTGGGCTTTTATTTATCCACATAGGAAGGGAAAAGACCCATAACCCAACAATTCTCCCCCCCTCACGACTATGTGGAGGAGACCCCCATCCCGGCGACCATGCAACAATCTTCAAACTTCCCTATTGGCAAAGCTTTAGTCATCATATCGGAACCATTGTCATTTGTATGAATCTTTTCAAGCTCAAGCAACTTAGAATCCAACACATCTCGAATCCAATGGTATCTCACATCAATGTGTTTAGACCGACCATGGAACGTAGAATTCTTGCCAAGATGTATAGCACTTTGACTGTCACAATAAAGCACATACTCTCTTGAGCACAACCAAGTTCCCCCAAGAATCTCTTCATCCAAAGCAATTCTTTACAAGCTTCAACGACAGCAATAAGCTCAGCTTCTGTAGTAGATAGAGCAACACATTTTTGCAACCTAGATTGCCAAGACACAGCTCCCCCTGCAAAAGTAACCAAGTACCCTGAAGTAGACTTGCGAGTATCAACATCACCAGCCATGTCTGAATCAGTATAACCACAAAGAATAGGCTTCCCTGTACCAAAACACAAACTCAGACTAGAAGTGCCACAAAGATATCTCATAACCCACTTCACAGCATTCCAATGTTCTCTTCCCGGATTAGAAAGAAAACGGCTAACCACTCCAACAGCGTGAGCAATACCCGATCTTGTACAAACCATCGCATACATCAAACTACCAACAGCTGAAGCATAAGGAACTTTCTTCATATCTTCCTTCTCATCATCACTAGAAGGACACTGTTTCGTGCTCAATTTGAAGTGCATAGCTAAAGGTACTGACAACCTTAGCTTTGTCCATGCTGAATCTGCGAAGTACTTTCTGAATGTACTTCTCTTGTGATAATACCAATTTCTTGGCTTTTCTATCACGGACAATCTGCATGCCAAGAATCTGCCTTGCTGGTCCTAAGTCTTTCATAGCAAAAGACTTACTCAACTCTTGCTTCAACTTCTGAATCCTGCAAGTATTATGACCAACAACAAGCATGTCATCAACATAAAGCAACACAATAATAAAGTCACCATCAGAGAACTTTTGCACAAAAACACAATGGTCTGAAGAAGTCTTCTTGAAGCCCTGCTGACTCATAAAAGAACCAAACTTCCTGTACCACTGCCTGGGAGCTTGTTTCAAACCATACAAGCTCTTCTTCAATTTGCAAACATAATTCTCTTTAACCCTTGACTTCAAAACCTTCCGGTTGCTCCATATAATTTCTTCTTCATCTAAGTCACCATGGAGGAAAGCTGTTTTAACATCCATTTGCTCAACCTCTAAATCTAGACTTGCAGCCAAGCCTAGAACCACACGAATGGATGACATCTTCACAACTGGAGAGAATATCTCATTAAAATCAACTCCCCTTTTCTGATTAAATCCCTTGACAACTAATCTAGCTTTGTACCGTGGAACTGGATTACCATCTTCATGTTTCACCCGAAAAACCCACCTGTTTTTCAAAGCTTTTCTGTCTTTAGGTAACTTAACCAAATCAAAGGTATGATTATCATGCAAGGATTTATCTCATCTTCCATAGCATCAAACCACCTTTCTTTTTCTTCACTTTCCATGGCCTCATCAAGACTCTCAGGTTCTCCCCCGTCAGTCAGAGTACATACTCATTGGGAGAATAACGAGATGAAGAATTCTTCTCTCTACTAGATCGTCTGAGAGAACTCTCTGGAGCATCTATAATTGGTTGTTGGACAACCACATCATCTTGCACTGGAGCATCAACAACATCATGCCGGTCATTCTGAACATGATCACCATCTTCATTATCAACTTGATTTTCATCATTATGAAGATTTTCTTCCAGTGCAATAGTCAAAGGAATGGATCAACATCAACTAAGCTCTCACTACTCTGAAAATCAGCCTTGTCAGCTTTGTCAAAATCTTCAATTGTTTGGTCTTCAAAGAACACAACATCACGGCTTCTAACAAGTTTCTTCTCAACAGGATCATAGAAACGATAGCCAAATTCATCTTGACCATAACCAATGAAGATACACTGCCTAGTTTTAACATCCAACTTTGACCTTTCATCCTTAGGAACATGTACAAAGGCTTTACACCCAAAAACTCTAAGATGATTATAAGAAACATTCTTACCAGTCTAAACTCTGTCAGGGACATCACCATCTAAAGCAACAGCAGGAGATAAATTGATAACATAAGCAACAGTATTAGTGCTTCTGCCCAAAAGGAATCTGACAGCTTAGCATCTGAAAGCATACATCTAACCCTCTCAACTAGAGTTCTGTTCATCTCTCTGCTAAACCATTTAACTGAGGGGTCTTTGGAGGAGTTTTCTGATGCCTAATACCCTGCTCTCTGCAATATCTATCAAAAGGACCAATATACTCACCACCATTATCTGAGCGGATGCATTTCAATGTCTTCCCTGTTTGTCTTTCAACCAAGGCCTGAAAACTCTTGAACACATCAAGTACTTGATCCTTGGACTTCAAAGGAAATACCCAGAGTTTGCGGGAATGATCATCAAAAAAAGTCACAAAGTAAAGTGCACCACCATGAGATCTTACCTTAAAAGGACCACACAAATCAGAATGTACCAACTCCAGCAAATCAAGCTTTCTTGAAGGCGGATGACTCTGAAAAGAACTCTTTTCTGTTTACCGGCTAAGCAATGAACACATTTCTTCAACTTTGCTTGTTTCACTCCAGAAAGCAAAATTTTCTTAGCCAAACTATCAATCCCCTTCTCGCTCATATGACTCAGCCTTCTATGCCATAACTCTGATGAAGTATCATTCTCCACCAAATTTACTGAGTCTCTAGATATGGAGCCCTGTAATACATACAAGTTAGACAACTTGTCACCACGGGCCACAACCATCAAACCTCTAGTAAGCTTCCACTGGCCAACACCAAGTGTATTAACATAACCCTCATCATCAAGATATCCCACAGAAATCAAATTCAAGCGAACATCTGGAGCATGCTTGACATTATTGAGAACTAGTTTGGAACCATTGTTACTTTCCAAACAAACTGTCCAATGCCAATAACTTCAACTTCATGATTATTGCCCATTTTCAACGTTCCAAAATTACCTGGAGTATAAGAAGAAAATAATTCCTTCTTTGGCGTGACATGAGAAGTAGCACCAGAATCTACAAACCAGCTAGACTCATCACGAACAAGATTAATGGCATTTGCATCACAAGAAACAAGAAGATCATCATTAGCAACAACAGCAACACGATTTTCATTATCGCCTTCTCTCTTTTGTTGTCTCATATCTCTCTTGTGCTTGTAACAATATTTCATGATATGCCCATTCTTGTGGCAATAGTCACATGTAATATTCTTGTATTTAGACTTTGACTTGCTTCTACTTTTCCTCTATCATTCTGACCTCTGGACTTGTTTCTCCCCCTATCTTCAGTAACCAAAACATCGGAGTGTGAAGCTAAGAAGATGAGGCTTGAGATCTTCTTCTCATTTCTTCATTCAAGACACCACTCTTAGTATTTCCATGGTTACAACACCACTGGGAGCAGAATTAGTCAAAGAAACTCGAAGAGTTTCCAAGAGTCTGGCAGAGTATAAGAAGCCAAAGTCCCTGTATCTCATCATCAAACTTTACACCCATTCGGACAGCTGGTCAAGAACACCCTGAAAATCATTAATATGATCAGAAATAGGAGTGCCCTCTTTATACCTGATATTCATTAATTGTTTCAATAGGAACAACTTGTTGTTGCCAGTCTTCGAAGCATAAAGTGTCTCGAGCTTGTCCCACAAACTTTTGGCATGTTGTCTCATTCACAATATGATTTCTAACATTATCTTCAACCCATTGTCTAATATAGCCACAAACCTGCAGATGCTCAAATTCCCATTCTTCATCATTCAAAGACTAAGGCTTTTTAGAAGCAAACACAGGTAAATGCATCTTCTTGACAAATAGAAGATCTTTCATCTTGCCTTTCCAAATATGATAGTTACTACCATTTAAACACACCATTTTGCTCATATTTGCCTCCATCATTCAAAACGACAATCAACAATAACCAATGCTCTGATACCACTTTGTTGGGAAAGACAAGGCACTAACAAGAATGCCTGACAGGATAACAGCGGAAGAATACCCAAGTCTATACTTTCCCTTTTCGATTTGAACCAAGAGAAGACAAACAACCACAAGCAATATGATGGTAAGGCAGCAAGTAATTCAACCAAACAAATATAACAAGACAATAATAAATCTATCACACAAGACACCAAGATTTACGTGGAAAACCCTTCGATGTGAAGAGTAAAAAACCACGGGACCAAAAGCTCCACTATAATCACCAAGAGTTACAATATTGTTCTCCAAAATTGGCCATAAAACAAGTGCCAAACAATGAGCAACAACAAAATAAGATTGAACCAAATCTAGAGAATTAAAGGAACAAAATCACCAATTTCGCAGCTACTGTTCACGACAGCAAAACTGAAGCTGCAGGCCACCAAATCCAACTCTGTCAGTTCCTAATCAAAGATTGAGATGAAGACAATATGCTGTCCAAAAATCAGCTCAATCGACAAGAAACG
The DNA here is from genome assembly GCA_027705065.1 of Solanum peruvianum. Classification (NCBI taxonomy): domain Eukaryota; kingdom Viridiplantae; phylum Streptophyta; class Magnoliopsida; order Solanales; family Solanaceae; genus Solanum; species Solanum peruvianum. The sequence continues at coordinate 78,228,125 of JAKWJD010001755.1, forward strand.
AAGCGGGAATCGCAATTTGAAGATGGCTATGAAGGCTGAATTTGGACTGCGAATTTCTCTCTTTTTTTCTCTCTTTTGGCTGCTGAAAACTCTCTCTTGTTGTTCTGAAATAAGACCTAAATGGGTTTATATTTGCCTCATAAGATTGGGCTTATGGGCAAAGGTGGGTTGGTCCAAATTGGGCTTTTATTTATCCACATAGGAAGGGAAAAAGACCCATAACCCAACACAATCCTATTACTATTATATTCGATTGACACACATATATAATCGATCTTATTACTATTATATTCGATTGAACACAGTATAAATTTATTTTTCATCGGATCATATTCTTTACAGAAAAAGATTATATTTTTTGTTTTTGTGAATTTGAACGTGATAAATCACCTTGATCTCATTGATGATTTTGAGATTGTTCGATATTCATATAAATAAACGTAAAAATAATGAAATGCAGTTAACTGGATATGTCACAGGAAACAACAATAATAAACCACAAAATAATGATTTTATTTTGTTGGTAATGATAATAGTACAAAATGATGTATTTATAATATCTTTCCCTCTCCCAACCAAGACCTGTAATCTCCTTCAATTCTTCATCCTCTTCCTCTTTTTATTTTTTTCATTCTAATTACAATCAAATCTCATTATTTAAATCGTCTTTTGATTTCTATAATGAAATAATATTATAGAAAATTATTTAATAATTTTTTTAATCGTTATATATAGAGATGATTGTTTTAGAGAAATTTAATATTATAATTTAGTGCATGTAATAAGCGAAGTAGGATAATAAAGTAGCCCCGGCTAAAGTTGCCACGTGGGGCAATGACGCCGTAGCAGCAGATATATCATTAGATGGGGCCGGGGCAGAGGCTGGAGAAGAGATTGGGGCCGAGGTTGGGGGCAATAGTTGAGCCATAGCCGAACCAATTGAGGCAGCTACGATGAGGGTGACACAAGCGATCTTCTTCATCTCCATATCTTTTTAAAAATAAATAAATAAATGATAAATTATTTTTTGAAATTTGTGTTTGATTTTTTTCTTTTTTTTTGTTTTTTGTTTTTGCTTTGGTGAATTAAATGTGATTGGGAAGAGGGTTATATATAATATGTATAGGTACAATTTGAACCACATTTGAGTATTTATGGCTAGAGTGATTTTAGGGTTATTGTTAGAAAATAATGATAAAGATTTTAAGGGTTCTCAATTTTCTTTTTCTTTTTCTTCTTCTACAATTTAGCATTTTCTTGTTGGTTTTGGTTTGTTGCAAATTTGAAAATATTTTGACTTTTTTTTATGCTTATTCTGAAAGAGTGAGATATTTTGATAGGTTGTATTATTTCTTGTTCTTTAAATTTTGGTGTATTTTATTAAGTTTTTTTTTTTTAGTTGTATATGATATTTATAGTAAAAATTTCAGTTCATGGTTATAAAAGTTATTCATTAAATTCATATTATAATGAATTACATCAGTTCGATAAATATAGATTTCAATTTATTCTTAATTCATAAAAATAATGGATAACATGTGAGTATTCATATACAAACTCATTTTTGTAAATAGGAGAAAATCTTTTCCTTGAGAAAACATTTACTAGATCAATAAAATGCAACACGAATCCCAAACCCAACCCCTCGCACTACCAACCCTCCCCCTAACTCATGGCATGTTCCTGAGTCCGGATTGGAGTCAGGAACGAATTCTAAATTAAGGTTGAATCAAAAATTGGAATTGGAGCTCGAGTACTCGAGTAGAGATCGTGGTCATGGGCTCATGATTCCCATGAAAATCACATCTTGATTAAAAATTAGGTTAGGGTTAAGATCAAGGTTATATCTCATATTGAGATATGGTGCCGAGTTGAGATAAAGATTGAAATTGAGGCTAGATCTCAAATTGAGATCGAGGTCAGAATTGATTAAGTAAGGTCCTAGGTCGATTAATATGGATTAGAACAATCCATCCAATTCATAAATTTTATCCATATTTATTTGGTGCATTGCAATTCATTTATCCATTTTCAATCCGCACAAATTTAATTCAATCCGTCCATTTGCCGCCACGATATTATATATGTTATCATTACTTATCATATTTATTTTAAAGAAAATGTTTCCTCGATCAGGTATTAAAAGGATTCATTTCTTTCTTATTATAGATATAGATTAGAGTGTAGACATACTAAGGTGGAAAAGGGTGTAGACATATTGTCATCACATATTTGGTAATTTATACATGAAAAATAGGATTTTTGTTTTCTTTAAAGAGAGTTTAAATAACTGTTTAAGTGGTGTTTTCTGATTTTGATAGGCACAAATAGGTTCAAAAATCAAATTGTTTGTGTTAGTAAGAAATGGCAATATTAGTCTAGATTAGGGACAAATGCTTGTCAGTCTGTTAACCACATGGGTAAGATTGACCAAACTTTAAACAAAGACCCTATTTAAAATTGTAAAAATTAAAGGAATCACATGGACAATTTTGATCTTAATTCAAGAACTATATTTCACTTGTAAACGTATTGCAGTATTAAATGCAAATAATTGCTCATATCTTATTACTCCACTAGTTATTAACTAAATTATCACAGGACTAACATTATGCAAGCATAGTTTTTTTAAGATAGTACGAGACTAAGAGTCCAAGACCATATAAAATACACTTTTAATTTATTGTTTCCAGACTGTTTAATTTAATATGATACTATAGTATACTATAGCCTAAAGCTTCAAAGCTAATGAATTTGAAATAAGTTCCATCGATATTCAATTAAGTGCCCTGGAAGATTCGAGCCAACATGATTCTTCTTCAATAACAATATATTTATCACATGGAAAAAAACTACTACGTAATATTTAAAAAGGGGTCAGCTTGCTATGAAAAATGCAAGTGATAACTAATTTCATCCAATGCATATATATCTGTAGAAGTTGAATGAAATTCATTGAGTGGAAAATAACAAATGGCAAAGTTCATGGCATTGCTTATGATCATGGCTTTATCTTATTTTACATCTATAGCAAATTCACAGGTGAAGAATATTTTCTTACTAGCTGGACAGAGCAACATGTCCGGCCTAGGAGGCGTCGTTAATAACACATGGGATGGTATCGTTCCACCGGAGTGTAGCCCAAATCCGGCCATCCTCAAACTTGATGCCAAACTTCAATGGGTGGAGGCAACTGAACCTTTACATGCAGATATCGACGCGAATGTTACTTGTGGGATTGGTCCAGGTATGTAGAGGCGGATTTAAATAGATTAGACTCGCTCTGGACATGCTAACTATAAATTCTAGATTCGTCTGTGCAGGTATGCCCTTTGCAAATTCTTTGTTGAATAAAACTTCGTTTCCTGGGGAAATAGGGTTGGTACCATGCGCGATGGCTGGGAACAGAATCAGTCAATGGCAAAAGGGGACTTTCCTTTACAATCAGTTGGTGATGAGAGCCAAGGCTGTTGCAGTGCAAGAATGTGGGGTAACTAGAGCTATGCTTTGGTATCAAGGGGAGAGTGACACAACATTACTGAGTAATGCAAATGCTTATAAAGGAAAAATGCAGCAATTTTTCACTGACTTGAGAAGTGATGTTGGGATACCAGATCTTTTGATTATCCAGGTAAACTTTAATTCGGTACTCCCTCCATTTCAATAATTTGTTTTTCTGGTTTTGATTTGATAGAGTTTAAGAAAGAAAATAATGAAGACTTCTGAGTCTTGCAGTCTCAAACTAAAGATATGTAGAATGTACCAAACGTTTCTTAATCTTGTGGTCTTAACATATCATTGGGAATTGAAAAGTACCATAAAGGGAAGAGATTCTTTCTGAAACGGACTAATAAGGAAAGTTAGACAAACAAATTGAAACGGAGGAGTAACTCTTACTGCAGGTTCATCCAAATGCTGTATATTTTCAAAATGGAGCATATATGTGTGTGTGTGAAAATCCACTAAAATTTCAACAAATATTAGATTTTGAGCTCATGATTATAAGAATACAATAAATTCTCCGTCACAATATGAGTTCAGTCAGGCATCACTTGCATAGTTATTAGTTATCCTTACTTGTCTACGCTTCTTTTGTTCGAACTTGTGTAGGTGGCTCTTGCTTCAGGAACAAATTACACAGATATAGTAAGAGAAGCACAGTTAAATCCTGACCTTGCTAATGTAGTAACTGTTGATGCGAGGGGCTTGGAGTTGCATAAAGACAATTTGCACCTTACTGCTTCTTCCCAAGTCCTCCTAGGACACATGATGGCTGATGCTTATCTTCAAACAATCTCAACCACATCCTAATCTATTCATTAGTCAATAGTGAAAGAAAATTTCAGTTATTTTCTCAACATGTGAAACAAGTGTAAACATTCAAAAAGGAAAAAATGTTCAATACTCTGTAATGTAATCATAAAACAGTACAAGCTATCATTTTTTAATGTTTCAATTGTTCAAGTAAAAACAAGGGAAGTGTAGATTTATCCTACCTTACTACCTGCATAACTCTAACCAGTAACCAGGTGGCTTCTGCATCCTGTTCCCTTACCAAAATTTAGAACAAAATCACTTACAATCGTTGGGTCTTAATCTCTGGATCATGTCTAGTAGAGTACATTCAGCTGAAGGTACATTTATCAGCAGCTGAAATGTATGTGCATTAGGAGAGAAACCCTTATCAACCATTTCCTGCAGAAGTGGAAGTACCTCATGTAACTTATCCCTTTTAAGAAATCCTTGCAAAATAAAATCACAAACAAAAAATTTCGGGTGAAAGACCATTTTGTTCCATTTTCCTCATCAAGTCTTTTGTATGACCTCACGTTGAAATGTAAACCATCAGAACACAATTATTGAATATATCTTGAGGAATATCGAGCTTGCCTTTTTTGCACAATCCAGCAATAACAACATCATACATGAACGGCTGAGGCCAACATTCCTCCTTTCCAGTTCTTGAAGAAACACCAGAGCTTCTTCAGCATGTCCATTCTTGCACAAACCATCTAGCATGATACAATAAGTGTGATTGTGAGTATTCGGTTTGAATCCTAAAACACGCATCTCAATCATACATCTTTGTGCATGGGAGAATCTCCCCGCTCGAAATAATCCCTGCAATACAGTACTGGTGTATGTTACAGTTCCAGGTTTTAATTGTTTTAGAGACATTTCTCTCACAAGATCTATGGTTTTGCCTGTTTTCCATTCTTTTACAATAACCATTGATTAATGTTAGGTTGAACACCGCTCTGAACCACCGAATAAACACTTGTTTTGCTTCATGTAACCAACCTTGCAAACAGTAACCATCTATCAATGTGTTATATGCAACTACATTAGGATCAAAGCCCTTTTATATAATACATTCCATGATAGCTTTGGCGTCTTCCGACCTACCTTCTTTGCAAAACACATCAACTAATAAATTATAGCTATACACATTTGGATACACACCCTGATGGATCATCTGATTCAATAGCTTTCTTAACTTCCTTCTTCCCATCGGCCAAAATTACAAATACCTTCAATAATTGAACTATATGTAATAATATCAGGATAAATCACTTTCTCAGTCATACTAGTGAAAAGCTTATGCGTTTAATCTACCATTCAATCTTTCCAAAAGCTGTCAATTAAGGTGTTATAAGCTGCAATGTTCGGTTCGCAATTCCCTAAATTAGTAATTTCTTTAAAGAGATGAATAACAACAGAGTATTTTTTTTTTTTTGAATCTTCGTAACTATACCTTCACCAATTCAGTGAACGCCTTAACCGGTTGCGGAGATCGGTACACTATCATTCGACGGAATAAAGCAACAATTTCATCAATATTCTTCACAGTTCTATGCTTAGAAAAAAAAATTTGTAGCGAGGCAGATGATGTTAAAGCAATTTTAGAGCTAGTGTGAAAAGAGAACTTACTGAAACCTAACGGATTTTCAATCAGAAAATGCTTCCAGATCGCAGATATGGCTCTTCTTTGCAGCTATTAATTGGGGCGAAACTCAATCACCGGAGAAAAAAATAAGCTGTTCATTGTTCTCCGATCTCCGGCTAGTAGGAATTTTTTTTTTATCAAACAGAAGTGTTGGTGCAAATTATACGTTAAAATTTGTTGATTTTTTTTTAAAAAAATTAATCTGTTGAATTTCTGTATTTCTTTCGTAATTATGTTTTTAGACTTGTCTAAAGTAAGATTAAGGTTAAACAAAAGCAATTTTAATAAAAAAAAATTAGGGAGTAGTAAATATTCATAAAGTATGAACATGTTATTCAAATTCATCATAGTTTAGAAGTCTATGGTAAAAGTTTACTTCTGTCGTCTCAAATTATTTGAGGTGACATAATTATTATTCTTAGTAGTAATTATATTTGAAAATTATAAATATAACTTATATTTTAAAATAGTGATAAAAAGTTCTAATCAGGAGTACTAGATTTCTTTGGTTCAATTTGATTGATCTATTTTATCTTGATAAAATTTAATAATATATAAAATATTTTTAAATTTTATAATCTTAAATTAAAGATATCACAAATATATCAAAATATTCATTAATTTTAGATGTCACATAAAAATTTAATATAAAACAGTCACTAAAAAGAAAGAGTTATTCTTTTGAATGGGTAAAAGAAAATAGTCAGCTTATATGTCATAGTTGGGTAAGTTATAACTCATTATTGGGTAAATGAAAAACTATTAATTTAAATTAATTATTATAGTTATAGTATATTTTATTTGTAATTCACAATAAATATTTTGCTTTTTATATCATCATATTCGACATACAATTAGACATTTTCGATATATAATTACCTATTCGGTATACAAATGTATATAATGTGTTTGCGTTTGTATAAAACTAGAAAAAATGTATATACATATACAATACATATATTTTTGTTTTATATACGTATAACTAACAAATACAAATCTTATTAGATAAATAAATATCTTATCATACAAATTACAATGTATAAATAAATTTATACAAAACTATACAGTTTGTATAAAATTGAATGTTTCTAACGAATTATATAAATTAAAATTTTTATAGCAAATATACGATTTATTGTAGAACATAATTATAAAAACTATACCTATAATATATAAATATATTTTTTATGTTTGTTATACGTAAAAGATGCTCATTATTATATGTGAAATAGTCAGCTTAGCAGAAGAAAAAAAGAAATGCATTTAAAAACTTGGTGTTGTTGATGTATTTTAAATTAGAGTATAAAATTAGAAATGAGATTTGCATGTATTTTAAATTAGAAATTTGCTAGTATGACATGGGAACATAAATTCAACTTTTCTCTTGCCTGGTATGTTATTCTTTGGCTAACAATATTCTAGCCACCCATTAATTATATTCATACTTGGTCGTATGTGCAAACATCCTCTTCCTCCAATAATTTAAATTATGGTTACACCAAATATTTATTGTCTAAACATATATAACTATATATAAGTTTGTTAATTACGTATATTTTTATTTTATTAAGTTATTTGACAATGGTATGATAGCATTAATTTAGACAATATAATATTTGACATTCAAAGAGAGAGAACTCAACGAGTTTAAAAGAAATTACCAAACGAATGTGTTGCAATGAAGGAAGTTGTTTCTTTCTTAATTAGAGATTTCGAGCATTTAATATGAAACTTTTTTTGAATAAGTCCTATCCAATGCGAATCCTAATATCAAATAAAAAGAATGAGCTTAAAAAAGCCTTAAGAAAACAGACTTTTCCTAAGTTAATTAAAGACAACACAAACTTGCAGTACTACTCATGGCACATACATTACATTTAAATAAAATGCAACGTGCCTTCAAATATATATCCATCTAAAATAAATTACTCATTACAACTTATTATCACAGGGTTGACATTATGCCTTGAGAATTTTTTACGTATAGTTGAGAGAACAAAATCATATAAAATATTCACTTTTATTGTTTCTAGACTGTATTTAACATAATATATACTATAGTATAGCCTAAAGCTTCAAAGCTAATAAATTTCAACTAACTTTGATCGGTATTTAATTAAGTGCCCATTAAGGAATATTCAACGCCAACATGATGCTTCTCTATATATATATCACAATTTTATTTATGCATCACGAATCACATGGAAAATAAAAAAATATAACGTATTCCGTTAAAAAAAAGAATGACCTCTTTCTTTTTTAGGTAACATTTTCACTTTTGCTTTCCACGTAGTATGTTTAAAGCCACAAGATTAAATGACAATTTTGTACATTCGACATAACTTTAATTTAAGACCACTAGATTCAAAAATCTTCCTTATTTACTTAAACTCTGAGCCAAGTCAAATCAGGTCATTCTTTGTGAAACGGAGAGATTAATACATTTTAAAAAAGGGTCCACGTTGCTTTGAACTTCAAAAGTCCTATACCTTAATTCTACACAGACAAAAGCTAACCAATTTCATCCAATATATATATATATATGAAAATGTTGAATGGAATTCATAAAGTGGAAAAAAGTTGTGTATATAACAAATGGCAAAGTCCATGGTATTGCTTATGATCATGGCTTTATCTTATTTTACATCTATAGCAAATTCACAGGTGAAGAACATCTTCTTACTAGCTGGACAGAGCAACATGTCCGGCCTAGGAGGTGTTGTGAAGAACATATGGGATGGTATCGTTCCGCCGGAGTGTAGCCCTAATCCGGCCATCCTTAAACTTGATGCCAATCTTCAATGGATGGAGGCAACTGAACCTTTACATGCAGATATTGATGTGAATGTTACTTGTGGGATTGGTCCAGGTACGTAGAGACGGATTTATAAGAAGTTAAACTAAACTCAAAGCTTTCGGCTCGAATCATATATGTAGTTATCAGTATGAGCTAGCTCAATCCGTTATGGCTAACCAATATGAATTTTGACCCATTATTTTGATAGGCCAAAAACATCAAGTCTAATCCAACACTAAATGGGCTGCAACTGGGAACCCATGCATTAGAATTTTGATGTTTACATAAATATTTTGAAGATAATATTACACAGTGTTTCTTTTCAAATATCTCGAGAGTCAAATAACTTGTCATAGCCCAACAATATACCGCCATTCGTTTCTATTTGGAAAAAGTGTTGATATACCTCTTGATTTTGTTATTTGAAGTGGATATATGTCTCATTATGAAAGTGGCTCATATATATTCTTACCGTTATACAAACAACTCAATATACCCCTACCGTTACAAATGAGCTCACATATACCCTTCATTTAACGGAAATGAAAAAAATTAGTTTTAAATTTATATTTTTTACTTTAATTTTTTTAAAAAAATTATTTAGGGATATATATAATTCTTCTATCAAAGTTCAAGGTATATTTTAATTTTTTTCATACATAAATTATTTTTGACTTCTTTTATCATAATTATTTGAGTTTCTTATTCCTTTTTTTTTCATTCATTCCTTAGTGTAAAGAAAAATATCTAAAACTATTTTTTATGTCTGTGTTGTGATTTAATTTTTGTATTCAAAGAAAAAAATTTGGTCAATTACAATAAGTTTTACAAGAATATTAGTGAAACATAAATAAAATTTGATTATCAAAATAATAATTCTAACTTAGTCTTTGATACAAAAAAAGTCATAAAAATAAGTTTGATAAGGATTAAATTTAGTCATATGAGATTATATTTTTTAGAAAAATAAAAATAATTTTTTTTTTTCATATCCGTTAGAGGAAAAGGGTATATGTGAGTCATTTGTTTATAAGTAGGAGTATATATGAGTCACTTTCATAACAAGGAGTATATCAGCTCTAAATGAGAAAGTTGAGGGGTAAATCATTCCCTTTCTATTTTTTCATTGTGTGAAAAAAGAAGAAAACACACTAATGTATTTTTATTTTTAAAGTTGTGTATGTGTATAAATAGATTAGACTCGCTCTGAACATACTAACTATAAATTCTAGATTCGTCTATGCAGGTATGCCCTTTGCAAATTCTTTGTTGAACAAAACTTCATGTTTTGGGATAGTAGGGTTGGTACCATGCGCGATGGCGGGGAACAAAATAAGTGAATGGCAAAAGGGGACTTTCCTTTACAATCAGCTGGTGATGAGAGCCAAGGCTTCTACAATGCAAGAATATGGGATAATTAGAGGTATGCTATGGTATCAAGGGGAGAGTGACACAATGAGCCAGAGTGATGCAAATTCTTATAAAGAAAAAATGCAACAATTTTTCACTGACTTGAGAAATGATGTTGGAATACCAGAGCTTTTGATTATCCAGGTAAACTTTAATGTTGCACTCTCTCTCTCCGTTTTAATTTGTTTGTCTGGTTTGAATAAGTAATTTTATTTTTTTTTTGGTTCAAACTTGTGTAGGTGGCTCTAGCTTCAGGAGGAAAACATTACACAGAAATAATAAGAGAAGCACAGTTAAATCCTGGCATTGCTAATGTAGTAACTGTTGATGCCAAGGGCTTGCAGTTGCAAAAAGACAATTTACACCTTACTGCTTCTTCACAAGTTCTTCTAGGACAAATGATGGTTGATGCTTTTCTTGAGACAATCTTAACCACAACCTCATCTATTAATTGTTAATAGTGAAACAATAATATTTCAATTTAAGTGCTATCTAGGTCACATCATCATGTTTATCTTTAGATTTATATATGTATTAGTTTCTGAATACGAGTCAATTAGACTTCTAGATACATATGATATCAAATTATATGTGAAATTTTTTAGAATCGAAATAAGCAGGTGTAATGCGGAAGCTAGCAAAATAAATCTCGAAAAATCATAAGTAAGAAGACAAACGAGAACTATACCAAAAGACACAAAGATTTAACGTGGTTCAATCAAATCGACCTACGTCCACAAAGGAGATGAGCAATGCACTATAAATATGAGAGTACAAAATACGGAGAGAAACAACATCAACCAATTCACTCGAAATACATGGGAGGTTCACACAAGTGATAAAGTATCAAGCTTGTGACCTACAAATTTTTCTCCCAACCAAAACTCTCAAAGCCCCTTAAGACTACATGGTGAGAAATTCAACGCAAATAAAACCCAACAAAAGAGAATTTGAAAAAATCTATAGGGAAAAAGTACAACTCAAATTGATAAACAATCAACTTATTCAAATGATTTATTCTTGAATGTAAAATTATTAACTATCGATCATACCAACGTATAAAATTTTAAAACTGAATGATATGGTTATAATTTGTTACTGTGTTGAGTAGATTTATAATGTATTGAAGCATTAAAATATTTGATAAATCTAACCTAACTAATCAATTTCGACAAAACTTGACTGTTACAACGAGGTATTGTTATATAAAAATGATACTATCGAAAGATTTGGCGATATATATAGATTATAGAAGTTTAGAGTTTTTCATTAACTAAAAAATGTTTGATAGATGCATAAGAAAATAAGTTATTCATGTATTATTTTATTTTTTATAAAGTATATAATGTTTGGTAAGTATATAGAAATAAGTTATTCATATATAATATTAATACGATGTTTGAGTCTTGTCTCCGTTTATATGATTTGTTTTTTCTTTTCAGTCAGCTAAAAAAAAAATTTTCCCTATTTAACCTTTTTAGATGATTTGTTTTTTCTTTTTGATCCAAAAAAGACATATTTTTATATTTAATGATAATTTAATTCTAAATTAAATATTTATTTTAGATCATAAATTTTTTTAAAAAACTTTCCTTTCTCAAATTTCCTTTGTAAGTTAAACTTTACTTATATAAAATGTGATTCATTTTTAAGAAACAACTCATTTCAAAGCATCATTTTTCATTTCTAGTCCAACCAATATTTCTCATATTCCTACCTACCTCGCCAACTAAGTTTCTTTTTTTTTTCGAATCCACCTTGAGAGAGAAAAAAACAAACCTAATCACAAACCTACAAATAATAATAATAATAATAATAATAATAATAATTGATCCCCGATTTCATGTGGCATCGTTGGTTTTACATGATATATAAGTGAATATTTATTTATTTTTTGAAATAGATAGTTATCTAAAACCATTTAAAAATATTTTATTTGTTTATACGAGGATCATTTCATTAAAAATAAAATGATTTTTTTTAAATTATACTTACTTTGTCATATTTTATAACGTGACTTTTTTTAAGTCCGTTTCTAAAAGAATGGGATCTTACCATAATTAAAAACGATGTAATACATGTTTTACCTTTAATAACATAATTTATAACCACACAAATATCTAACAAATTTTTTTAATTCTATTTTTTTTCTTAAATATATATCAAATTAAATAGTGCTACATAAAATATAATATTTCCTCTGTTTTAAAAAGAATAATCGTATTTCCTTTTTAATTTGTTTAAAAAAGAATGATCTCTTTCCTTTTTTGATAACACTTTAACTTTAATTTTTCACGTGATATATTATTAAAGAATATTTTAGTATATTCGATAACTTTAAACGGAGGGAGTATTAGTAAAAATGACAGTATCTACAATTAATTACACTAATCAATCATTTGATTATAATAGTATTAGTGAAAATTGCTTACCTTTTATATTGACATGTGGCCCCATCTGCATTAACAGCGTGACGGCGACGATCTCTCAACTTCTCCGGCGACTCTTTCTGTTTACTTGATCAAATCAACTTTCTCAACGTGGCATATTCTTCCAGCTTTTTCCTGGGCCCACACGCTTTCTCACTCCCCTATATAAACCCTTACTCTACCTTCTTCACTCTTCATCCCAATCTCAATTCCAATTCCGATCTATCTATAACTTCAATTTTCTCTCCGATTCACTGCATTTTCCGATTCTCCTCGATATGGAAGTGAAAGCTATGGCCGTGTTTTTTGCAATTGTTGCGATTTTGTCGGCGGTTGCTTCCGCTCAGGAACCGACATTGGCTCCGGCACCGTCGCCGGACCAAGGCGCCGCGTTTGCACTACCGATTTCCAGTGCGATTATCTGCTCCTCGCTGATCTTCTCTGTTGCTGCTCTTCTCAGGAACTAGATAGATCGCTCCGGCCATTGATTTGGTGACTATTTAATTATCTGCGTTACCGCCGGTATTTATGTAGATATGCAGTTGTATTTTGAATTTTAATGCTTGAGTGAGAAATTTCTTTTTTTTTCTTTTTCTTCCTCTATAGCAGGGTTTATTCTTCTTGTTTTTTTCTTAAAAAAAAATAATTATTGGTTTGGGCATAATGAAGAGTTCATCTTTTTGTATTAAATTCGCAGTATTTCGTAAATCATGAAATAAATATTTTGAAGTATTAACTATATATCTCGAAAACTCAACCAAAAAAATGACATATTAATTTGATTGGAATTATAAACGGGAATTCTGATGATACGTTGATAATAATGCTCAACTAAATTCATTTTGAATGAGAAAAAGTAGAAAGGAGTTATTGAACAAAGAAGAAAATTTTTGTCCCTAATTAGGCATAAATTTTAAATTTGATACATTTATTAAGGAAATAATTGTTCAGTTTATTATTTTATTTTTATTAATTTTGAAATAGTGAATCAAGTAAAAACTTAAGATTTTCAAGAAGTTCAATATATTTCAAACTAATTAATTGAGAATATAATAAATTAAAAAAAATTGTTATTTCTTAAATTGTTAAAATGATATAAGCACAATTATAAAAAAAAAGTTGACAAGCAACAGGGGGACAGAGGAAGTATATTATATCACAGACAATAGTTCATGAACTAAAATTTTACTATTGCTACTGAAATTTGTTGAAAAATTATGTGTTTGGCAAATTAGTTTTTCTAAATGGATGCAGAAGTATTTTTTTTCTGTTGTTGTAAGAAGCTGAAAAATTTCTACTCCTTGAAAAAAAATATAAAAACAAAAAATATTATTTTTCTCAAGGCTAAAATATTTCTTTCATGCGTACATAATTATTAATATATTTTTTATTTAATTAATTAACATATTTTATATGTTTAGTTAAATTTTATTTAATAATTTTATTTTTCATGTTTATATAATAAAATTTATATTTTATTTTACTTTTTATATATTATTATTTTATATTTTACATACTATTTTACTTATAATTTTACTGAATTAGAAAAAAAGATGATAACAATATTTTAAAAAATAACAAGTAAAGATTTCAATCCTCTAAAAAAAAAAGGTATAATATTGACTGAAAATTTAAATATGTACATTTAATTTTATAAAAATAACTGTTTAGTCAACTTTTTTAGAATAGATATTTAAAATAGTTTTTCTTTAAAAGATAATCTCAATATTAGAAGTAGATTAATAGTTGTTATTTCCTTGTAATTTTACTCTTAAAATTATTTTTTAAAAAAGTTCCGTCAAATTAAAAAATACTTTCCAAATGAATTAGTTAAACACAATGGTTCTTTTCAACAACACTTTCCTAAAAACCATTTTAATAAAATGATTCTAAAAATATGTCATTTTTAGCAGCAATGACAAACAAACTAATATTGATTCTTTAACTATAAATCATTACTCTGTAATATAATCTCAAATCAGTTAATTACTAGTTAATTGTCGTTGATTTGATCAATATGTCCTTTTCTTCATTCAATTAGCAATTTGGTCGAATTCCACAACACCAGTGTATGTATCTCTCAAAAACAAAAATTAAAAAAATATGGTCATGCTTGCCATAGTTAACCAGATGTTTCAAAGGCAGAAAATTAAGGTAAGGATATTATTTATTAAAGAGAAAAATGCAAATATACCTCTGAATTATCATAAATGGTATGCAAATACCCTCCGTTATATTTTTGGGACATGAGTGCCCCCTGCCATAAAAAAACTAGAGCAAATATGTCGTTCACTCTAACGAAAGACTAAATAGGGACACGTAACACAATCTTATATGTTAATAAATATCAAATCGATGGATAAGATTACGACACACGTGTCAGTTCGTAAGTGAAACGGGCATATACGCTCTAGTTTTTGAACAGTAGAAGCACCAATGTTCCAGTATTTATATACTTGTTCCGAAATACTGTATATCACAGATTTGGAGAGGCCATTTTGAAGTAGAAGATTAGTTCAATAGATTTACCGCCAAGAAACAAAAACAGTGAAACAAATATAGACAAAACAGTAGAAAGAGGAATACTTACCGCCAAAAACATTTCCCTGCTCCTTTTAGTTTTTTTGTTTTTTTTATTATATTATATATGCTCTTCACAATTGCAAGTATACTTATTTATAATCTCTAATATACACAACCCATATACACTTTATCGTCGTACTCTTTTTTAATTATTTTTTTATGGAGGGGATAGGTTGTTCCATACACATGCATCCATGATTATACAAGCAAGTCCCTTGTGTCTGGAATGCCGCGTCTGCACCTCAACTCCCGACGCATAATTAACCAGCACTGAAACAGAAACAAGCCATTTACTATAATTTTAAATCAAATAAAAGCATGAAAATCAATACAAGTACATAAAATATTAGATCAGAAGTTGAATAGAAAGGACGTCATATTTAATATAAAACATATTAAAAATCAGAAAAAAATTTAATATACTGATATGAACCACATTAATGATTTCAGTTCATTAATCAACTTTTTTGTTGTGTTTTGATGTTATGTCGCCATACTGTTGTTTTAATGTTATGTCGCCATAGAGTAGTTTAAGTTACAAACGTTTTAACAATATAGCTAAAATTAGTAACGGCCATTTGGTAAAAAAAGTATTGTAGAAGTACTAACACTTTAAAATCTAAATTAGCAAGTTTATTCAATAGTAGAGCTTAAACTTTTATTTTTGAAGTATTAGTGACATGACTTAACTGAATTGTTTGAGTAGAGAGAGTTGAGGCAAATCAAGCTTTGACCAAGTCGAGCTTGAGCCAAGCTTTGGCTGAGCCGAGTTTTTATGGTAACTGACCCGAACTTTCCCTCTTCTAAAACAAGTCGAGCTCACAAGCAAGACGAGTAGAGTCGAGCCAGTACCCACACCTAGACAACATCAGCTAACTTGCAGTATTTTCTTTGGACAGATAATGCTAATACTAGGCTGGAGAGCTTCTTAGGGGAAAGCAGCTTCGTCTAAAAGGGGGCTCCAGCTTGGCTATTGTCCAGTTCTAGACAAGATCAGAGAGCTGGCGCTATTTCATTGAAGGTCAGATGCTAGCCCTAGATGGCGAATTTCTTAGGTAAAAGAGTCTAGTCTGAAAGAATCTAGAACATGCTAAAGTCAATATATTCACAGTTTCCGGAGAAGCTAATCAAGATTCAATATGACCAAGGAAAGTGATCATGTCTTACCTCACAAAATTCAATAAATCATGTAACCACATAGAAGGAATGTAAGTTGTTTCCGACTTCAACCCTGCAGTCAGATAATCAGAAGAATGCTCAGAATGAATTGAACACTGTTGTCACTTACACATCAAGCAAATGGTTGCTCATTGAAGGCTAATGTAGAACAGGCTATGAAAAGATATTAGAAGAATTCTAAATTGGAAGGATAAAAGAAAAACATGGAATGGATGACGGTAGAATAACCAGTAAATAACCGCATGAAATATTGAGTTGGAAGGAAATTCTTTTTCTTTGTTTACATAAAATTACAAAAACTAACCCTTTGAAATCCTTCTACACGCAAAAGTTACCACCAAGTAAAAGAAAAAGAAGAAAATATGTAAAACTCGAACTTACCCTGATATCGTTATAAGCATTTCACAGCTCACCTTCTTCTCAAATTGCCAAGGAGGTCTGAGAGCCTGAAAGTAACAGTCATAAGCAAGAATATCAGTCAATTACGAACCAAAAGAAATAGAAAACACCCGTGACCATTGTCATCATAGAAAAATGAAGAAAGCAGATTGGACGGGTGTAACCTAATATTTTTAGCAATCACTGTTCTTCCATTTTCATGACCAAGATGACGCGGTACCACTTCCTCCAGACGGCCATCACGGTATTGATGCTGCAATGTGGACCATAACATCCGTAAGTAAGCATTTTGAATAATATACAAAAGACTGAACCAAAAGAATACTAGAGATAAGAAAAACAAATAAAAAAAGATAGATCAGAAAAGAAAATACTTTTTAACTTGATTAATATATAAGACTTCCTCTGTGAGAAGTACATAAAGTTTTATTGGAAACATCCATTATGGAAGAGAACAAACCCTTGTGACTTCAATAGCTACAAACTATATTCAAAATCAGATGCTAAGCATTTCTGCATGACCTTGACCTCAAAACCAATCTGTCACTGAAGCCTGACACCCTCCTCTCTCAATAAAGAAACCAAAAACCAGATGAACAAGGCAAATATGAACTGCAGTGAAACGGAGTGACACGATACAGTCCTGAACGGGAGTCATCACTATATTATTAGCACATACATTCCAATCTATAAGTTAGATCACTTTTGAACCAGACGCTCTTCAAACACTAGTATTCTACTTCAGTGTCATTCAATATTTGAACTGAATATAAACGACAATCTTATACTTAGAAGTATATATAATTAGAATGTCTCGGGAAAAATATACTACTGAAAAGAGCTAAGACAACAAGCACAACCTTCATCAAAAGCAAGTTAATTACAAACAGTCCACATTAAATGAGTTTTAAGTGTTTTATTTTTTTTTTTGCTTGACAAGTTATTGGAAGTGGTTATAAATGTATGTCTCAGAGGAACATGTATAAGCATGAGCTTGTGGAATTGATGCACAACACTGAAGGTTAGAAGGTAACAAGGCATTAGAGATCAACAATCAATCTCTTCGTTAAGCCTTGATCTGTCAATCCAACACTATAGTATATAATATTTTTTTTGGTTTCTTGGATAATCTTATTATCTTATAAATGACGCAAAGCAACTACACAAAGAAAGAGATTTTCCTAACAGACTACACACTATCATTTGATTCATTGAAAAATCAAACATCTTGGAAAATAGCATCAGATCCAGCAATCCAATGCTATAGCTTCCTCATTCGTCATCATACATCATACACCATTAAAAATATGAGAGTGGAAAAACCTATGCTGGATGGTATGTCTATAAATATTTGAAAGTACCTTATAGAGGTTGAAGTAGCATGGCTAACCAAGCTATTACTTAATAGAAAGGAGTCGTTTAAACACACACAACACATATACATATATACTAGAAAGGGGAAGCCCATGCTTTGCACAAGCCCAATCATCATTATTTGAAATTCGTAAAATTTATTTGCGGACTTCTAATTTTTCAAATTCAATGATATTGTTTTTTTCCTATATAATATTAA
This sequence comes from Solanum peruvianum, assembly GCA_027705065.1. NCBI lineage: Eukaryota > Viridiplantae > Streptophyta > Magnoliopsida > Solanales > Solanaceae > Solanum > Solanum peruvianum. Next base: position 78,246,442 of record JAKWJD010001755.1, read on the forward strand.
CGATCTAACATTAATATCGAAATAAAAGATAATTTATAGATAAAAAGATGGACAAACAAATCAAAAGTTTAAATTTATAACATCATAGGTATCTGCTACACTTAATTAAGTAGTACTTATTTAATATGTTTTTTATAGTAAAAATTAATTTATATAGATAAGGTTTTTTTATAATAATAATATATATTTTTAATTATATAAAACAAAATATTTTCAATGAATTTTTTTTTAAAAAAAGAAAAAGATGAAATAACTAAAATATGAATATGAAATTAAAAGATGGAATAACTAAAATATGAATACGAAATGTCAAAAGCTTCAAATGAGTAAATGAGCTGAAATAAAACAGAAATTAAAAAATGATGTTGCCTAGGTTTGAACCCCAGACGTTGTATTTAAGATGTTAGGCTTAAACCAGTTAGCCAAGCAGCTCAATATAAAGATCAGCACACATACTGACATGTTGATGGCCAGCTGTGTGCTTATTCCCTTTTCATATTATATATATATATATATAATATATATATATATATATATATATATATATATATATATATATATATATATATATATATATATAGAGAGAGAGAGAGAGGAGAGAGAGAGAGAGAGAGAGAGTGTGTACATTGGTTCTGATGTGCATGCACAAATAGATATTTCAATTGTAGTGCTCAATTTATGAGTCAAATGATGGAACTTCTGGAAAGAATGATCAGGTATCGGCTTTGGAATACTAAAAGAATGAATGAATCATCTATAACAATCCATACTTCTACTACAAAGCTTATGGAAATTTCTAAAGAGAGAAAAAAGGATATAGGCAAAATCATATTTTTTCTAGAAAAAAACATACGATGGAGAGCAAAGAGAAGGAGTCAATGAATGTTGGAGAAGAAGGGAGTTCATGAAAAATATTATTATTTTGATGACCGTGGTGTCCAGCCTATCTCACACACCTCGACTAATTCCACGGGATACATGTCATCTCCTACCAGTATGTAAGGCTAGAACAAAATGGAAGAATCACCTAGTGTTTGTCTCCTCTCAGATTCGAACATATATATATATATATATATATATATATACATACATATTTATATATATCCTAAAGTTGTCCACAATGCAATAGCAAGAAGTGTAAGAACAATGAGAAGGGATAGAAAGGAGCTTCTCCAGCACACCTTCATAATATAAATCTGATTTAAGCCTATACTTGGTTATTCTGATAATGGATGATCCAACCATCGGTTCTCACGATAGGTTTCATGGTCCATAATTCACAAATCATATTATGTCAATTAACAAGATAAGCGAACAAGTCAAACAAACTTTGGATCAATAGAGAAACACTATAGAGAATAAGCGTTTTAGGATAAACAGAACCAAAAGAAAAATATTCAATCCAAGTTGGCTATCGACCAGGCAAGGAAGGGGATTCAATTTGTCCAAAAGTTTAATATGTCAATGGGATTAATTTTCTTGTTTTACACATAATATTTTAAATCCCCTTACTATTAGAGAAATACAAGTTCTTAAAAAGTTTTTCTTTTACCTCTCTAGGAGCTCCCACCTTTTTTTGCTCCTCGGTGACTCGAACCAACAACCTTAGGGTTGGAACTGGAGGGTGCTTACCACCTCAGCAACTCCCTCTTGTCAGAGAAATACAAGTTCAAATCCCAAATGTGGCATTTTTGGATTTTTTGAAACTCTTGTCAAATTTTTTGGCTCTACCAATGGTCAACAAATTTATTAAAGGCTCACTTAATACCTGAAGCTCGGTGTGCTTTGGCGCAGCTCAAGTACCCACCCCCCAAGTCGCACCCACAAGTGTCGGTTAACTCTATCGAAACTTTCATTATTTCAAAAGGAGATGGTCATTTTACCAGAATGGCAACAAATCACTTGACATCAAATTCTAAAGACATACAGACATCATAACATTTGTACCTTGTAGAAACAACTATTTCCAAATGGGCAAGTCCCATCGCCAAAGTCATAATGCTTGCAATCAATAGACCTGAGCTCAAAAATTGAAAAACAAAGATCAAGTCAGAGAGAAAAAGACACCTAAGAGAAAATAATCTTTTCTTTCTTTGAGAAAGAGGGGAAAGGGGGACATTTTATAGAAAAACAAGCTTAAGAAACACAAAGATACACCACCAGAATAAATTAGCCGGACTAGTTTGATGTGAAAAATAAACAAATTATCAAGTATAAAAATATTGAGTTCTTCTAAGAATCCTAAACTTAAAAAGTATAGTTAGAAAGTAAACGTGCTATACTCTGAGAGTTTAGACTACAAGCTAACAGTTCATCTATTTTTTTTGGAAAATTGTTGAAAAGAAAAATTGAAAATGCCTTTGAGGTAACAAATTTATTTTCACTATACAGAATTTCAAAAAGATTGAATGCATAAAACACAGTAATCTAAGAATAATGAGCATTTTCCTCTTTGGACAAAGTAGCAGCACTCGCCAAATAAATCAAAAAACACATGAGACTACGAATTGGGTCAGTTCCAAGCTGAAACCAAAAAGGAAAATGATGTGTCATTTCATATCCTAATGGACCTTTGTATCCATCTAAAGGGAGATGAAAGTGATAAGAGGAATTTTTTGCTATTCAGTTGGTATGTAGCAGAGAAACTGAAAGGAGGAGGTGGAGCAAAAGCTGGTGCGAAGAACCTGTTTGTAATTCCGGAAAGAACAAATACTTGAATAAAGAAGACAATTTCAATGACAGTATGATACACTTTCCTTTTTTCCTACTCATACTCATTTCAAAAAAATTATCATTCCTCTCCTTTCTTTGCTTCTTTATGGTGTTTCCTTTCTCCTTCCTTTCAATCCAGAATATCTAAGAGAGTTCCATTGGGCTCATAACAATGAATATTGTTCTGAAACTTAGACAAAACCCTATATCCCACAACATTATGAATTGACTTTTCAGATCTGACTACCACTAAATGAACATAATTGTTATCAGGAAAAAAGATTTACATTTTTTGGAATTGGAGAAATCCCCGAAGGACAATAGGCTCGTGGTTCAAAACTTGATGGGTTAAATAACAAACTTTTGGTCTGCATAAAGTTCAAATCTGTAACAGTTGTCCGACCAACACCTTGGACAAAAGTTCTCAAGGTATCATTGCTAAATAGAATACCCCCTTATGAATCCCAACCGGACACCTGAAATCATATCAATAGACTCCCGTACCAAAAATTTTCTAATACAACTAAAAATTGTGTTGAATATGTTTAATGCATGTATTGCAACTGCAATTATATTCACATAAAATCTTTAAAGAAATTTCCATGTTTGTTGCACTTAGAGATAGTCACATTCATGCTTATAGTTCTAAAAGCCACTCAGGTAAATAAAGATCTAAAATAAAAACAAAGAACATAAAATAGAGAAGGGGAAAGATGAACCTGAGTTTGGCTTTATAGCTGTCAAGGATAATTTGTTTTTCTTCTTTTGTGGAGAACCAAGTGACACTTGGAATGACAAAATATGAGAGCTTCCGGCAAACGGGGCAGGTCCTATATGTCGAGTTGATATCAACCCCAGAGGAAGGGGTACCACTGCGCCAATTCCTGATACATGATATACAAAATGGATGATCACACTCAAAAAGGATCCCGAACTTCCGCTCTGCTGCAGTTGTTTTAGAGAGTACCCGTTCAAGACACACACTGCACTCTATTTCTTGACTATGCTTCAGTAACTCAAGGCGCTTTTGCCTCTTCTCACATATTCTTATATGCTCCTCTCTTTCCTGAGGCTGAAAGGGATGCAAGCAATTCTTTGCACAGATTGGACATAAATCTCCATGAATATAAGGACAGTTCTCTCCCCGTGGACATTTACCAGCAGCAGCAAGAGAGCAAATTGATCGATCAGCTGGATTCATCCTCTTTAACTCGACAATATTATCAATAACTGCCGCATCATGATGCTCTGAATTTTCACTCCATACAGGCTGGTTCGGAGGGTAAAAAGGTCGGCCTGAAGCCAAACACTCGGAAGAAATGCCTGACAAGATTCCTGTACCATCTGCTAGCATTCCAGGTGAGAGGGTGGTGGGAGGAGAAGCTGAAAAAAGATGTTGAGCTGGAGCTGACGAAGATGGAAGTGAATGTTGTTCAGAAACTTTAACATGTCTGTATCTACACCTGTTGCCATAGGCACATAATCCTTTCTGGTAGTATGTGCATACCTACAAAAATAATCCAAGTAAGAGTTACTAAATAGTGAAGTGGCCAATCAAAACTATGATTGAAAAACTAGAACGTCCAATACATTACATTGTTTGGAGGATCTTTCCAATGATGTGAGAACTCACAGTACTCTCCTTTCAGACATGCACCATTTACAAAGAACTTACAAAGAACCCTGGAAAATATATAAGCATATTAAGTGCATGCAAATTCATGTTACAAATTAGAATTAACAATAAACTTTGCTCATCAACTTTTTTTTTTTTGATGAAGTTGTCAATCAAATTCTTTAGTTGTATCGCTATTGTAAAAGTACACATGATCAGAAAATGCCATAATCACTTCAGAAATCCCTATTATTCATAAAACTCTTCTCCTCAGCTAATCTTAAGAATCAACATCAGAAAAAAATAGTTCAGAAATTTTTCGTAAAACGTCTTTTCAGCTGATCTTAGGAACTAACAGAAAAAAACAAAAATATTTAATGAAATTCCATTTAAATTTAACTTTCTCCTCAGCTAATCTTTAGGAATATTTCTAATAACCTTCAAATCTTCCATCCAAGTACCCCTCCTAAAACGCAAATTCCCACAGAATATTTCTAATAACCTTCACATCTTCCATCTAATGATCCAATCACAACAGAACAAATCTCCAATTACATATATAATCGCAAGAACATATATAAATGTATCGATACCTAATCGTCAAGATTCCGTACCAAAATCAGAAAAATTTTACAGTTCTGAGATCATTCAAATGAAAAGGCGATTCGTAAAAATGATTACCTTCTCGACATGGCATGGAATCATGAACTTGGCAATTGTTGATGAATTGAAAAGCCAGAGCGAGAATAGAGCGATTCGCTCCCTCGCTCTGGCTCGTTAAAGGAGGCTAGGGCTTTTGCTTTTGGCGGTTCGATCCCACTACTAACTGCTCAGGGTAGAGATACACTACCTTCTTCTCAACCTTCCATTTTATGGTTTTTTTAATTTTTTTTTCAGGTCTGGAGTCTCTGGACCTTGGGTTACAAAATGAATACGAAAACTATTATAGGCTAAAAACAATTTTAAAATTTTCAAAATTTTTTTAAAAGTATTTTTAATTTATTTTTTTAAAGCTATCATAATAAAAATTAGTCATGACTCATAAGTAAGAATCTATAACTTTTTGTGGCTCGACCAGGATGACAAACGAAAGATGAGATAAAAATAAAGATTGAGGAGTCCATTAGTGTTTGAAGTGTTCTTCTATATATAGACGAATCAATAGATATTGCTTATTAACTATAATTATATTAACTTGTTATGGAATTGTTAAGATATTGATTTATCGATTAGTGATCGTTAACAATTCAATTATTGAGTTAATCGTTTACCATTAATTGTGTATACAATTTTCATTGTGAATCATTAACTAAGAGTACGCAGCTAGTAGTCAATAATAAACTTTTCCTTCCTAGTCAATTACTACATAAAACACTTAATAAAACTCCATATTACCATGTCAATGTTGCCAATTGATAAACTCAAAAAAATTCCTCATAATAACCGAGATAATTTCGATGAACTATAAAGAGAAATCATTACAACACTACTAATGAAAATCATTAATGATCATGAGACCATTATTATAAAAAAAAAATCATTGCAGATTGTAGTATTGCAAAATTGAAGACATATCTCATAGGCTCACTCACTGTAATGACTTAAAGTAGGGGAACCAACCATTTGAACCTCAATTTAGACACTTAGAGAATGATATTCACTATAATTCGTATGCGTGGAAGCAGTGACAGTGAATTAATGAGTGATGTCCCAGGTGATGTCCCAGCTTAGAAATATAGCTGTGAAGTTTGAGTGTCAACGATAAAGTCACTGTAATGAAACTGAAGTGTAAACCTAAAGGATAAAAGTGTGTAAGGCCTTAAGTAATATAAATATAATTTATTAAACTTTTTATCAAATTATCGGGGCACCCAATTAGAAATATGGTCAAACCGAGACCCAAATTGATAAGTCGATAAAAAATTTATAGTAAGTCGGATCAAAACTGTTAAATCATTAACCCAAATTATTTACCCAATAATCAAATTATCGATTCAAATTATAAGTTTCGATTTGCATTTTAAACTATCCTAATTTAAGACATTGTTATGTGTAATTCCATTGTTAATGTATACAACAATTTGAATCGACATAAAGTACACGTGATTGCTGGTTGAAGTGAATTATAATGATGATATACCATCTCTAAAAGCTTTTATTTAGATTCTATTTTTTTACATAATTTTTATTAGGGAAAAAGGACAGATATATCCCAGAACTATTGTAAATGGTATGCGAATACCCTTCGTCATACTTTTGGGATACTTTTAGAGTTACCCAACAATTAATTGGATTCATGTATTAGTGTTTTCAATGTGATAAGATTCAAGGTGATAAGAACTTTGATGATAACTATGTATAATTCCAAGGAGATATGAACCATGATGATAACTATGTATAATTCTAAGGTGGCCTTTGACTATGATATCTCAACACTATAAATAGAGATATCATTCACCATTGTATACACTTGAATATGAAGAAAATTCCTCTTCTTCTGTCTAGTTCTCTTGTCTTCTTCTCTATGATTATATTCTTATGAGCTTGATTTTATAACAAATAGTTAATTGTCTTTTTTTATGATCTCTTAAAGAACACGGCAAAAATAAAGTTAATTAACTAATACAAAAAAAAGGGTATAATTTTTTTTTTATATTTTCAATAATTTGATAATTTCATAAACATTTAAATGCATTAAATATACTTCAACAAGATGATATAATGGAAAGATCGTCAGTAATCTTGACAAATAATTACATAGGTCTTGGTACTATTTTCATGTAACCTAAAATCGAAAATTATCCATAAACTCCTACAGTTCTACATATATACATACTCTCTTGGTTCTATAATATCTATTTATTCTTGAAATTCAAGCTATGTGAGGCCCTCAGCTGTCATTAATCTTTTCGTAAATAACCTTCAGACGCTTTTTGAAAAAAAAATTATAATTGTTGTTTATTCCTATTTTATTAATTGATTTGTCAAATAGATGAAAGGCGAATAATTCAAATTAAACGTAAAATTAATTTAGGTGATGTATCTAATTAGCACCCATGGACTCTAAATCCTGGATCCGCCTCGGAGAATGACACATGTCAAAGCTCAAAATGTAATGACCCGCCCAAAATTCTAAATACTTGTCTTTTTTGTTGTTGAAACCCACCCGTTTAACTAGATCTAATCCATTTAATTTTCATTTTCATTCTTCTTTTTTCAATATCAGAACCTTCAAAACCTTATACTTTTACAATTTACACTGGGTTTCATTTTCTTTTTTAATTTTGCACTATTTTTTTTTTCATTTGATTGTTTGTTTGTTGGACAGTAACAAAGACGATCCTGAATTTGGAGATTGTCATACGGTTATTATTCAGTAGTCACTGAATTTAAATGTGAAAATATTATACACAAATAAAGTTTATTATTGAGAAGATCTGAAAGAGTTGTACTGGTATGCTTAACCATGATACCCGGTCATTTTCCTTTTTGACTTTGTTGACGTCTAAGGTTAATGTCCTGCTCATGGCTAGTCAAACTATAAAGGAATGAATTTTAGTTAATGAACATAAACGCTTTTTTTGAATGTTTGGGTATTGAAAAAAGAAAGAAATAAAAATAAAATTAGTTTGATCTATTTTACGGGTGGGTTTCAACAAAAAAAAAGTTAGATATTTAGGGCCCGTTTGGATGGGCTTAATAAAAGCAGCTTTAAAAAAGTACTTTTGAAAGTGCTGAAACTTATTTTTAAAATAAGCATTATGCGTTTGGATAAAAGTGCTGAAGTTGTTATGGCAAGCGTGAAAAGAGAAAAATAGAAGAAAGATATGTTAGGGTTATATGGGTAATTTGGAGATTGTATAAAAAATAAGGAAAAAAACATAAAAATGTGGTCAACTTAAAACAGCTTATAAGCTAAAAAAAAAAAAAACACCCCTACCCCAGCTTTTAACTTTTGGCTTAAAATAAATTTTTTTAACTTAAAATAAGCTATTTTGAGTATTGCCAAACAGTTAAATAAGTCAAAAACCAGCTTTTAAGTCAGTTTGACCAGCTTTTAAGCTGAGCCAAACAGGCTCTTAGAATTGAGACCTTTTCTTTTAGCTTGATATGTGTCCTACAGTTAAAATCAAGGGTAAATTTGTGTTAAAGTATGATGATTGGGGTATATTTGACTCGAAGATATAACAAAGGATATGTCTAAACCATTTCTAATAGTACATGAATATATTTGACTCTTTTTCTGAAATTAAATTGTATATATTATTGTGTATAATTGAATCAAAGCTAAATTCAAATATTTTAAATGATCATTCATAAGAATAAGACGTTCGACTTCTTAAACACATGTAATTGAGAAAATCATCATATTAATGGCTTAAAAAATTACCAAATGTAAGTACGGACAAATTTAAAGGATCGTATTTGTGTTTTACAAAATAGGAAATATGACATGGCACCATAAACCATTGATGATTGGCTACAACTACAATTGGCTTGTTTCACCAAATCTTACTAAATGGATAAGATCCATATTTTTATAATGACAAATAATAGCATATCTCCTAAGCCAAAAAAATTTCACAAACAATCCACATGGCAAGTATTCTCCACCCCTCATCCCTCCTTTCCTCCTCCTCTTCCACCACCACCACCACCACAAAACCACCAGTATCACCACCCTTTTCCAGACCCCAATCCACCTTATCACCACCCTCTAAACCCCTTTTAACCACACTAACCGCCACCGCAATAGCCACCACAATACTAACAACCTCTCTCCCTTCTTTAGCAGATTCCCCCTCCAGCTTCAACATTTACTACGGTACAGCTGCTAGCGCCGCCAATTACGGCGGCTACGGAGGAAATTCCGATAAGAAGGCGTCGGCTGAGTATATTTACGACGTCCCTGATGGGTGGAAAGAGCGTCTGGTGTCGAAAGTTGAAAAGGGCACAAATGGAACAGATAGTGAGTTTTATAACCCGAAGAAGAAATCTGAGAAAGAGTACCTTACTTATCTTGCTGGGTTTAGGCAATTAGCGCCTAAAGATGTAATTCTGAATAACTTAGCTTTATCTGATGTGAATTTGCAAGATTTAATTGCTAATGCTGATGGGGTTACTTCAGAAGAGAGAAAAGATGAAAATGGGCAATTGTATTATGATTATGAAATTGATGGTGTTCTTGGTCATAGCTTGATCTCTGTTACTTGTGCTAATAATAAATTGTATGCTCATTTCGTCAATGCCCCGGCGCCGGAATGGAAGAAGGATGAAGGCATCCTGAGGCACGTCCATCAGTCTTTTAAAACTGTTGGGTAATATGAGATTGTAATTGTGACTGTCTATAGAAAAAAGAGTTTTGGAATTTGTAATAAGATTGAGGTACTCAATGTAATCACCTATCTCCTCATATGGATTTTGGTATCTGAGTTGTTTTTGTGTGTTGCAGTGTTGGTCTCTATCTGTACATTGCCTTTACAATGAACTTGCATCTTGTATGCAGTGTTCACCAATCTGAGATGTCCATTTGCATCTTGGTTGTTTCATCTTTGCTCCCTAGTTAGCGATAATGTCTGCTATGTGCATCAAAGTTCTCGAGCAGTAACTTAATCTCTTCCACCAGAGAGGCTTAGAATTGAGCTTAACGGATCCATTTTGTCCAGTTTTTGTCGATTCTATCCAACTATACAGAGTGTCTCGAATTGCAAAAAGGATTAATGAAAGGAACAAACTTATGAACACATTGCACTACCTCATGATTTATGCAGTCGATAAGCCAACAACAACATTTAGATAGCAAATTGGTTCTTATTTTGGCACTACAACACACATTATTGTAGCTTATTGTTAGGATTGAAAATAAGCAGGTATAAATGTGGAAGCTAACAAAGCAAATCTCAAAAGACCACGAGTAAGAAGACAACGAGAAATATATCAAAAGACACAAAGATTCAACGTGGTTTGGTCAATCGACCTACGTCCACAAAGGAGATGAGCAATCCACTATAAATATGAGAGTACAAATACAGAGGAAAACAATCTCAACCAAATTCACTCGGAATACATGGGAGGTTCACACAAGTGATAACGTATCAAACTTGTGATCCATAAATTCTATTCCTAACCAAAAAATCGCAAAGCTTTTAAGATTACATTGTGAATGCTGATTAAGATAGAAGGAATATGTCTCTATTTATAGAGTCCTAAACCTTTTCGTACTAGAAAAAAGATTAGTCAATCCAAAACCTTTTCCTAAAAGGAAAACTTATTTATGATAACAAATCAGGGTTGATAATTCTCAACATCTATAAGGTAGATGCATCCTCCCACGTCCAGAAGTTGAAAGTCGCGAAAAATGAGGATGTTGATATGAACGTGAGGGTGATCTCACTGCAGATGCAGACTTATTATTTAAATTTTATGAGTTTACATAACAAGTTAATATATGATAAAATTTGAGTTCATAGTCAAATATTTATAAATATAATTTTAATTTAATTCAAAAGAAATACTGAATTCTAATGGAGGCATTATCACCATACTATAATTGTTACTATTTTGCTCTACTGTTGGCAAAGTTATAGGTTCTCTGTTGTTATCAGACTAGTTGCTAGTTTCCATTATGACTGGTAGCATGCAGTGGAACAGCTGCTGAAGCAAATTAAAGCCACTGGGAAGATGCAGGTCTGTTTTAGCATATGGTGTAGGCCATATTCCTAATGACATAACATTCACCTTTAGCCAAACTTACCTTTTGCTCTATTTGACCACTCTTGGAATGCCTCCCAGGTTCTTGCATTAAATATATAAATTCTTCTTTCACTTTCCTTTTCTTTTTTTTATAATCGTGGTGTTTGAGTTATCTTACACATGTTCTTTTACTCCATTGGTATTACTAGATTATACGTCTTGGTGGTTCACAGTTAGGAGTTGATACCGTAGTCTAATCAAAACATTTTGTTAATTCCCTTTGCATTTTATTTGTTTCGTTGGGGTGTTTGTATTCCTCGCAAAATTGTTGGGATCGATATACCTCTTGTGCAAATGATTGGATAGAATATGTTTGATGTACTCTTCAACGGTGTGCATGGTTTTACCGGAGTATCGCATATGTAAATTGTAATCATCTCAATTCATCTCATGTGCAAGACATTTTAGTTATCTTCTTTTGATCTTATCTCCATCATCTTAGTTTTTAAGGTCCATTTTTGAATGCGCGAAGAATGAACAAAGATGTGGCCTTAATCTGTTGAAGGGAAATGTTGAATGTCATTACCCTTAAATTTAACAAGTAGAGTGGCATGTATCAGCTGTTGCAAAACTTGTACAATTTTGCCTAAATAGTCATATGAACTAACTGCTTCCCTCTTGTCTATTATGGTGAAATAACTGGGGAAGGATGCAAGCATAATCGTATACACGATTGGCTTTTTAATCTTCAACAACAGCACATCAGGAGTCGAAATCAAGAAACAGGTACATAGTACATTTGAGTTTCTCTTCTATGAACACATCCTAATGTACTTCAACCATTTTACATATGCAGTACCACTTGTTGGCGACTAAATCACTGTTTCGATTGGCTGCTGCTTTGTCTTTATATTTCATGTTTGAAACTATAGAGCATAGGTTTGTTACAATCCTCGCGGATTTGAATCTGATTTCAGATATACTGCAGTATGAAACACACTGCTCAGAAGACTGTTTCGTCATACTACTTCTTGGACGAATGGTTAAAAAATGGCCTGAACTTCAGAGTAGCCAACATTTATGTGTTGATCATAGTTGTAATGAAAACATCACAATTCACAGGTAACCATAATGTTCTGCTCAGCTTCTTTTAAGCTAGTGGATTCGTCTGAACCTGTGAACCCCCACCTAGTTAGTGGAGCAGTCACATTGGCTACTCTGTGGTGCAGGGGTACTCTACATACCGATGAACGCGAACATTTTTATGTAGGTCTGAATAGAATAGAACTGAATGTACCAGATTTATATCAGGAATGATAGTTTGACCTTTGAACACGAAAACTATTTGCGGTTATGCAGGTGTAATTGATTTCTTCTAGTTTTCAATTGATAATATAACTATTCTTATTCTAAATTATTTTTCATAAGATAGTACTTCTAGTTTTCAATTGATAATATAACTATTCTTATTCTAAATTATTTTTCATAGATAGTACTTCATATATGTCAAATTTCTTCTAATCATTTTCATGAAAAGATTATTTTTTTACAAATAGTATTTAATATTTGCTAAAAATAATAACTTATAACCTATTAGTATTAAAAATGAGACCCCTTAAATTTGGGGGTCTAAGACACAGGTCTTTTTTTTTAACACTGTCGAGTCACCCCTGCATATGTCCTTAAATGTTTTTTTATTAATTTCCGGTTATCCAGCATCCAGAGTATTTGTATTAGAGTTCGACTAAATTTGTATTGGGGCAGAAAGTCTCACCATATCCACATTGGTGTGCGACTAAATTTAGATCCGTGCTAGAAAGTCGAATTCGCGCCAGAAAGTCACGCCGATAATATTCATATTGAAGTCTCATTAAATTTAGATTTGTGCTAGAAAGTCTAGTTGGGAGGCAAAACACTCCCTAACAAAGGTAACTTCGTAATCAATGAGATTTAACTTTATATTAAGGAGACTCAAATCCAAATCATCTGATTAAAAATAAAAAAATATTTATCACTCCACGAAAATCCTTATCGTATCGTTAATGCTATTCGATCGGTCAATATATACGCTTATAAAATTATAAAAGTGCCTCAAAGTTTTCCCAACTCCATTCATTATATCCAAAATAAGATGTTTTACTCATCACCCCAACAATAATAGTAAATATATAGAGAATATAGGAAATAAATTTGGGTGTCACCAAGTGTTGAATACAAGATGGTTAAGAAACTAAAATGAAAAAAAAAAAATACACTTCATCTCCAAATATTAACCCTCAATGAATAGAATTTTCTGCAATAAAAAGTTAAAAACTGAATTATTTATATGTCATCAACTTTTTCTGCAACCAACTCCCTTAGTATTAGCTTCTTCTTTTTTTCTTAAAAGAAAATATTGCTGTTCAGCCTGTTCTCTTTCTCCTTATATGCACTTTATTCCCTTTCTATATAGTAAAAAAAAAAATTACTTTATTTTAAAGAAATAAGTATTGATTTCCACATATTAAATCCATTTATTTTTCCTGAAATAAACAAGAATCAAAAAAAAAAATCCATTCGATGCATGATATCTCTATTCACTATTAAAAGTTATTGACATTTATGATATGTTTGATGAAATTTTCATGTATATTTTGATTGAATTAGTGAGAAAAGAAAAAAATATTACTGTTTTCACACAGAAAATTAGGAAATTTAAAAGTATTTCAATGAGAACGTGCGCGTTTTCCCGTCGAGCTGGTCCGGTGTTTGGAAAATCTTGTTTTATAACAGAATTTTCATTAAATTGATGTGAAAACAGAATTTGTTTTTTATAGTGATTGAAGTCCGATTAAACTCAAATTTATGTCTTGCAAGGCCTATTTGTGGGGTGGCGTTTCTAACGAAATGTTTTTATTCCCAAAACTTTAATCCAACAATTTTAGTTAAGATGAAGAAATTTAAATCATAACCCATATTGTTATACAACACAAAGTCATGTTAAACAAACCTAATAGAATTGTTCTTCAAAAAAACATTTTTCTCAACAGCTAAACAAAACGCACGCATAAGAAACGGATTCAATTGAATTTGATCACAAGATTCAAAAGTCTTCTTTATAATCTTAAACTTCGTATCAGGTCAAATTATATCATTTTTTGTGAAACCGAGAGAATAGTATACTATTAGAAAGAGGAAGATTCATTTTCTTCACATGACAAACCCTAATTAACATATTTTGCCAACGCATATTCTCAACCTTATATTTTTCCTTACAATTAAGAAGAAAACTTAGTAAAACACTGAAATAATACACATCTTTATATTACATAGCTAGAAAGAAAAGACAAAATCATTTACACAAACCTTACATTTCTCGTCCAAAATAAAATAAAAATAGAACGAACTTTAATTTGAATATCATAACAAAATCAAAGTCAACATATAGCTCGTTACAAAAGTCTTCGACCTTTAAAGTTCTTAGCACTGAACTGTAAACAACGATTTACATTAAATCTTGTTCAATCTCAGAGTTTGATTCTTCCTCTAGTTCTTCAAGATTAGGTACCCCAACTGCGCCATGACCGCGTCCAAATGACTTAATATGGTCTTTTAGAGACCTCTTATGCTTAAAATCAGATCCACAAATACAATACCAAATCTTACCACAATTCTTCTCATGAGTTCTCCAATCGCCTTTCACAGCAAATGGCTTACCACATTTTCTACACATGAAAGGTTTAGCACCATGCTTCCTCTTGTAATGTGTTTGAAGTGTTCTAAAGTCTTTTAATGGCCTTGCTCTTGGATGATCAATGTTGTGTTTACAACCAGGTGCACAACAGTAACATGATAGCTTTAACATTGCACTTGGTTGTGTACCTCTTAATGATTCTGGACCTTTTCTGTATTGAGATCCATGTCCCCACATATGCATCTAATTAACAAGATCAAGAAAAACTCTAGTTAGAAACAAATGTACTGATACAGATTTAAGTTATATACACTGATTGACGAGTAAGAGTTTTCTATTTCTTATTTTTGTAAAAGTGGCAATAATATAATATAGGTTTTTTATAACCGTTTTTTTTTTATATAAAAGTCATTAAAGACTCATGCTCAACTATATGCTGGTAAAAGTTTTAGCAATATTGAATGCGATAAATTAACTCAATTGCTGCTAAATGTTCACGTGGCAATGGAATATCTATGCCACTAAATATCCCTTTTGCTATAATAGATTTTTAACATCATTAGTTAGTATATAGAACCAACAATGGACCTAGTTCCATAGAATCTAATGTGTTGACTCAAACATACTATATTGCAAACTTAGAAAGTTTATTTTAATTGACTTATCTTAATTGTTTTTTCAAGTCAAAAAAACTTTTTAAAACAATTTTGTAATATTTACATAAAATAAAATAATTTTTTTAAAACATTTAATTTTAAGAAAGAGAGATTAAAGCCCATCCAAACAGTCTGATAGTAAATAAATAAAGATAAAGAAATAGGAAGACTGAGCATCCAATCTCAGGATTTGATAATAAGTGCACCAGTTGAAAAATTTGGTTATAGACAATTCAGTACTCATGAATTAAAATTTCTGAGACCGTAAATATAAATAAACAAATAATTACATTATATTTTATATATATATATATATATATATATATATATATATATATATATATATAATATATATAACATTTCATACATCTGTCTCCAAGGGTCAAAATAAGATTTCTTTAATGAATGAATCATCCATAATCTATTTGAGAGATTTTGGTCAAACAGTACATCATATCAAAGCATCTAATTTTGAAAATAGTCATCACAAAACGCGAACTAGCTTCAATATATGAAGTACTACTGACTACTCCCTTCGTGCACTATTATTTATCATGATTTCTATTTTTAGAGTCAAATTATGAAAACTTTGACTAACATTTTAAGCAGTATTGGAGCCAGGATTTTCAATAAAAGGGTTCAAAATTCATAAAAAGAGATGAGTAGACGAAGAGGTTTCAACATCTACTATATATACGTAAAATATTATTCTAACAATGTATGAATAGTATAATTTTTTGTCGAAGGGGTTCAGATGAACCCCCTTGTACCAAGGTAGATCCACCCCTGATTTTAAGAGATATATTTTCATCATATTGATATATACAAAAAGTTGCAATTTATAGTACTTTTCATAAAGTTTTTGAATATATAAATTTTTTGTTTAAAATATCGAATAATATAATCTAATTTAACTTTACAAATTAATCAAATTAACTTTCAAAAAGCGCAACATGACAAATAAAAGTGGACGGAGGAAGTATATCGTTTCATTTAAGCTCATTCTTGAACTAAAATCATACTAAAGAAATAAAATACCAGAAATTCTCTTTTTTTTTTCTATATATTTGAATGGACTAAAAGACTCCTAAAATAGAAATCATAGAAAAGTTATGACATTTTTGAAACATTTGGTAGATAATCGTCACCCAAGTAACAGTTATTAAGTATGAAATAATAATTATTAGTTGAATGGTCATCATCCGAAAGATCAACTCCATAAAAAAACAAATTGAAATTAATGAAACTTGAAGGGTCAAATAGTTAATGAATAAAGTAAGTTAATTATTAGAACAAGAGTTATCTTGAAGTTGGGAGGATGACAAAAGGTGAAAAAGGGAGTATTAGTGTTAAGATTATTCATTCAATGTTAGGAGAAAGGAATAGTTATATTCTGCAAGAAATACTGAGAGTTTTCAGAAGTACCATTAAATTAAATGATACTATATTGTTTTTTTTTTTTTTACTGAATTAATAGAAGAAATTAAAATTAAAATGTCCTGATTCTCCTGAATCAGTAAAAAAAAATTAACACTGAAAATCTTGTCAGATTTTAACACTGGAAAAATTGTCAGTTTCACATTTGACCATATTCACCTGGTAGCAGAAATTTGTGCACTAAATTGTTTGAATTGTCTCTATTACCCAAATACCAAAAAATATATGAATAAAAAAGAAAAGTAAAAGTAAATTAAGACTTTATTGAGGAAAAAGCTAATGTAACCTAACTTTAAGATGTAAGTAAATTTGTCAAAAGCCCTAATTTCATGCATAAATAAGTGTGGTATTGAAGAAAAAAAGTAAATAAGTAATAGGAATATATCACATGATTATTGGTAGTTGTAATAGTAGTTTAGACAAAAAGGAAAAAAGGAAGAAGAAAAGTAGCTAGTTGAATGTGTATGAGTACAAAATCCATAACAAATGGATAGAACATGAAGAATTTTATGATAATATCATCAACAAAATCATTTTAACTAAGCAATTGTAAATGAAACAAAATATAAAATCAAAAAAATCAGAATTCAACTTGTAATTGATTCAAAATATACACAAAATTTCCCTAAAAAGAAGTATAAAATGATGGGGAAAAAAAAACAAAGATTAGCTAGCTAAGTGTGTACTGACATATATAGGGGGATGCAACAATATTCATTGGATTCAACTGAAACTTGAATTCAATTTTTCTCTTTTTTGGTGTGTGTGTGAAACATATAAATACACATGGAAAAAATCAATAAAAATTAATTTGTGACTATTTTAAAGTTTTAGTGCTAATTAACTCAAAGATCATTAACCCATCAATTTTATGTATATAGAATTCTTTGGTGAACTTCTTGTGTATTTCATCTCAAGATTAAAATTGTATGGTTTGGACATATTATTTGTTGTAGTTTTAATCAATTATTACACATAAATTTATTGTTTCACATCAAAAGTACTGAATTCAGATAAACTCTGTGTTTCAAACACTCTGTCTGCCACTACATCTCATGAGTACTTTATATCTCATGATAGGAGTTTACCTCCCTTCTATGTATATCATGTTTTGGTTTATTTATAAAAATAGAACAAAACTCCACCCAATTTTTTTTTTAAAAAGAATTTGGGTGTTCGTTTTATACAAAATAAAATATATTAATTTAAATTCTAAATCCGCCTCTGTATCTAAGAGAAGTTGTAGTATACATACCTGAAGATTGTTGTATCTATTGAAAGTCTTGTAGCAAAGATGGCAAGAGAATTGTGTTGGACCAATGAGAATTTGAGAAGGAGTAGGGATCCAATATTGTCCCTTATTTAGTGTTGTTGATGATGTATTATTATTATTATCATTAGAAACCACATCAAATTGATCTTCTTCTTTATTTCCTCCACTATCTACTACTCCTTCACATGAATTTGGAAGCCCTATATGTAGAGATACACTCACATTTTCATTATAATAATTAGTTGTAGTAGTATTTTCCTCATGAGAAAAAGTAGTAGTACTACTCTCACAAGAATACTTATTATTATTATTATTACTGAGAAGTGGAAGAGCTTCTCTTAGTGGTGGTGAAGAAGGTGCAATTTCTTTGTTGTAGCAAGATGAAATATATTGTTGATGAAGTGGAAGAAAGTTGAACCATCCTGTGAAGAAATTATAGTAGGGTTCTGTCATACTCAAAACTTATAGAGAAAAAAATTGTTTTCTATGGAGTTCTATATATCTTGGGATTTCATGTATTTTGTAGACACTTAATTAGGTAGTTTGTGTATAGTTGGTACATGTATATTTATATATGAATAAAGAGGATTTATTGGGATGAGAAAATGGAGGATGGGTGAAGGGGAAAAGAAGAAAGAAAAAAGGTGAGGAGAAAGGGGTTGAAGGAGAGGGGGGGAGGGGGTTAACTTTAGCTACAATTGTGATAGTGAAATGAAAGGAAATACGTTGTTTCATTTTACGTGTCTTAGTTTAATGGGGTATAAGGATCGAGCAAAAATCATATATTTAGAGCAGTTTTTATATTTGCATCGAAAAATTTATCAAATATATGTATAAAAATTAAATTTAGAAACCAACAATTACTACTTTCTCTGTCCACTTTTAGTTGATATGTTCGCTTATCGAAAGTTAATTTGATTAATTTTTTTAAAATAGATTAGATTATGCTAATTCAATATTTTAAATAAAAAATTTAGATATATTCAAAAGTTATAATAAAAGTACTGTAAATTGCAATTTTTTACATACCAATATGATAAAAAAATATATCATAATTTTTTTTATAATTTGACACAAAGAAATATTATGGCAATTAAAAGTGAATTGATATAATAATTACTAACACCTGATGTCCTTAGATATTTTTAGAATTTAAAAGTCGTGATAAAGTTTAAATTCTGACTTTGCCTAAAATTGAGCATCAAGTTTGAAAAAGAAATGATTTTTTAATTTTTATGATTTTAAATCAAAATTTATATAATGTACTAAATTGATATTTGAAACTTGAGGCCTTAAAATGTCATATGACCTGATTATTTAAGCAAAATTCTTAAAATAGAAATTAGGAGGTATAATTTTTTTAATAAAACTAAAAAAAAGTAAGACATGTTATTTTTCTTTTTTCATTAATCTCACAATTTTTGGGTCCTTTTTTTTTGGGGGAAATTCTTATTTTGAATTTTCATTTTCATTTTTTTCTTCATAACTTATTCTTATAACTGTATTAATATCAATTACCATGTTTAATTAAGTTTATCATAATTTTTAGTACATTATTTAATTTGTTCTAGTTTATATGGTAACATTACTATTGGAGGAGTCAAAAATATTCTTCTTCAACCGCAATTTTGTAAAGAAAAAAAAAAAAAGGTATTTTTAAATATTTTGAGTTATACAAAATTTTATTATGATCCATATTCTTATTTATATCCAACATTTAGAATTTTAATCCTCATGCATGTTCAAAACCTTTATGTGGATTGTGGAACATAGGATAATTTTTTGTACTTTTGATATATATTTTTCTTAAAAAAATTATGATCAATCAAATATCAATATATAAGACAAAAAGGATACTGTATAATTTTTTTATTTTTAGGAAAAATTTACTTTGTTTATGATTAAAGGCATCGAAGCAAATGTAGGTGAGAAGATAATAAAAGAAATAAAAGCCATAGGACAAAGTCAGAGACTACACCTAGCAGCTTGTCTCTTTCTTTATGAAAACTCTTATTACCATGTTGTTTCTTGTTTTAATTAATTAATTAGTTTACTATATACAAGAATAAATTAATAATATAGGCTTTTAAAAGCAATGAACATTTTTTTTTCAAGAATATTGAGCACTTACTTTGGATAGTGTGTCTACTGTTTTCTATGTGTTAGATTTTAGTTTCACATACTTAGTTCTTCAGTTACATTTCACTTTGATTCTTATTTATTTAATTTGCTCTATTAACAAAATTAATAAATGATAGTAATATTCCTTTCGTCCTATTTTATTTTATATGATAATATTTGATCGAGCACAAAATTTAAAAAATAAATGAGGACTTTGAAATGTTTATTGAATTGTCCTTTCAAAAATAGTCATATTAAAAAGTAGACTCACTTTTCTATCTCCTCATAAATGTATTATCTTTAAGATTAAGGGACCAACAAAGATAAAAAAATAAATTGTACACTTAAATATTTATCCTATAAGAAAATGTGATATTCTTTTTTAGACTAACGAGAAAAAAAATTGTGTCATATAAATGAGACGAAAAAAATATTGAATATACGGTCAAAATTAAGCTTTTCACGTCAATTATTAGAGAAGATTAACCTAAAATTATAGGTAAGAAAAAGTGTTGATCGCAAAAAATATACGACCTTGTTAGGTTGGTTATTTTTAAAAACTAAATTTACCAACCTTCATTTTTAAAATTATAAATAATAAAATGTATCATTCGATTTGGCAGACCTATTTTATATGATATTTTTTGTTACTTTATATTTGTATTTAATAAAGGGAAAATGGTCTGTTATACCCCTCAACTTTGTCATTTAAAGCTGATATACCACTCGTTATAAAAGTGGCTCATATTGCCCTTACCGTTATACAAACGGCTCACATATACCCCTTGTCGTTACAAAAGGGCTCACATATACCCTTCATTTAACGGGAAATAAAAATTAGTTTTAAATTTATATTTTTACTTCTAATTCTTTTTTAAAAAATATTTAGGGGTATATATGATTTTATCACAAAGTTCAAGGTATATTTTAATTTTTTTCATACATAAATTATTTTTTGACTTCTTTATTATAATTATTTGAGTTTCTTATTCTTATTTTGTTTTTCTTTCATCTTTATTTTTAGTTAAAGAAAAAAAATTTAAACTATTTTTTTTGTGTGTTATTGTAATTTAATTTCGTATTCGAAGAAAAAATTGGTCATCTAGAATAAGTTTTACAAGAATATTAGTGAAACATAAATAAATTTGATTATCAAAATAATAATTATAAATTAGTCGTTAAAAAACAGTCAAAAAAAATATGTTTGACAAGGATTAAATTTACTCATATGGGATTAATTTTTTAGAAAAAAATAATAAAATTTAGATTAAAAAATTATTTTTTTCATTTCCGTTAGAGGAAAAGGGTATATGTGAGCCATTTGTTTACAAGTAGGGGTATATATGAGTCACTTTTATAACAAGGGGTATATCAGCTCTAAATGACAAAGTTGAGGGGTATATCAAACCCTTTTCCCTTTAATAAAATATAAACAGGAAACACTTTTAAAAAATAATAATAGACCAAATAAAGAACGTGAGCTCAATAATTCATAGTATGTCTTTATAATAATTATTTTCCTCAAATATCCAAGGTTATAGAATATGCTTTTTTTAGGATTGAATAACTTACCTAATACCTCAAATTTTACTGAACTTTAAACTAACAATTATTGCAAATCACCCTATATTTTTGTTTTAAGAAGAAAAATGTCACGACCCAAAACGAGCCGCGAGTGGCACCCACACTTATTCTCCTATGTGAGCGAACCAATCAATCTAAACCCCAATGTTACCAATATTTCAACCATAATGAACAAAATACAATGCGGAAGACTTAAAACTTATTAATATAACCAATAATTAACTTCTAAAATTTAATACTTATTATTCCCAAAATCTGGAAGTCATCACCACAAGAGCATCTATCCTCAAATTACTAA
Organism: Solanum peruvianum; assembly: GCA_027705065.1. Taxonomy (NCBI): domain Eukaryota; kingdom Viridiplantae; phylum Streptophyta; class Magnoliopsida; order Solanales; family Solanaceae; genus Solanum; species Solanum peruvianum. The sequence goes on from JAKWJD010001755.1 coordinate 78,268,504, forward strand.
ATCTAAGAGTATCTAAGAAGCTAAAATAAGTAAACAGATGGTCCATGTCTGAACTTCAAGGACATCAAGACATGAATGAGAGAATCCAGTCCGAGCTAGGAACAATAGCTCACCCTGAAATCTGATATGCTGAAGAATGGCTAGAGTTGCGGACGAGTCGAAGTTGATGGCACGTTTGCTGCATTCCATAAATAACAAAGAAAAAGAATACAAGTAGGGGTCAGTACAAGGAACACGTACTGAGTAGGTATCATCGGCCAACTCAAAATAGAAAGCAATATATATCAGATAATAACATAAAATCGACTACCATACTCAACAGGTGACAACAACAAGTACCATAACCAATGGCCACAACACCCAGCACATCTATGAGGACTCAAGCCTCCACACCTTACTCATTTGGGAAATAGTTCTTTAAATTTGAGTATAATAACATAATTCAAGATTCATTCTCTTTATTATCCTGGTGTCGGAACGTGACACTCCGATCCCCTCAATATTCATTCTCTTTATTATCCTGGTGTCGGAACGTGACACTCCGATCCTCTACTATCCTGGTGTCGGAACGTGACACTCCGATCCCCTACTATCTTGGTGTCGGAACGTGACACTCCGATCCCCTACTATCCTGGTGTCGGAACGTGACACACTGATCCCCTACTATCCTGGTGTCGGAACGTGACACTCTGATCCTCTACTATCCTGGTGTCGGAACGTGACACTCCGATCCCCTAATACTATCCTGGTGTCGGAACGTGACACCCGATCCCCTAATCTCATTACCTTAGTTCATCAAGCCTTCCTTTATGTCAAGACATCATCATTAATAGAGAGAATTTAAGGTTTAAGATTTCCACCGTATCATCATCATTATAATCCATCACCATTTACATAATCACAACATACAACAACACAATTAAGCATATAGAAGACTTTACAATACCACCCAATACATATCAATCGCTATTTAGAGTTTACTATGAAATAGCATAAACCATAACCTACCTCCACCGAAGAATTGTGATCAAGCAAGCTAATTCCCCAATGCCTGTTGTCCTCTTCGTTCCTCTCTCTCTAGATCGTTCTCTCTCTTTTTCTTTTTATTTTTCTCTTCTCAATTCTCTTTGTTTTGCCCTAATTATCACATAGTTCATTATGATAAAAGTAACCTACTATTTAGGTTTAAGTTGTCTTCTTTAACCCCCAAATAATTAAATTATTAGCATTAACCCACTAACTTTATAATTATAATCATGAATAGTCCAAAACACCACTTAAAAACTTTTAACAGAAATCCGACCCAGTCAGGGTTACGCAGCCTGTGACGGTCCGTCATGACTGTGACGGTCCGTCCTGCAGGTCCGTCACAAAGTTCAGAGAGTTAATTTCTGTGGAAAGGTTTGTGACGGTCCGTCGTGCCTACGACGGTCCGTCCTGCAGTTCCGTCACGAAGTTCAGAGAGTTAATTTCTGTGGAAAGGTTTGTGACGGTCCGTCGTGCCTACGACGGTCCGTCCTGCAGTTCCGTCACGAAGTTCAGAGAGTCGATCTCAGTACCTAAATTTCAGAATCTAAGTGTTTTGGAACGAGACCCCCTCGACGGCCCGTCGTGCCCATGACGGTCCGTCGTGGGATCCGTTGACCCAGACAGTTATTACCAGAAATAAACTCTACTGCTCAAAACGACTAAACAGGTCGTTACCAAAAAGAATACAAAAACATAGGAAATTTTATACCCTACGTAATGAAAAAATCAAAAATTTATAGCCAACAAAGAATTGTTTCAGAAAGTCAACTTGTTTTTTTTTTTTAAAAATCTCAGGATGTCATTTTTTAGGTTGATCTTTTTTAGATTAATCTTAGATAAATTTTAATCGCGGGTTATAATATAATAAACGCACAGTATATTTATTTTTCTTTTGTGCGGTTATAGATATACTCATCATCTTTGACGTTTTTGAGTAGGTATACTTTCTATTTTATTCAAGGTTTCAATTAAGATTGGAGAAAAGAATTAAGTGTAACTCATATTTCACATTAATCTTTAGTTATTTAATTAAATAATTATTTCTAAGTATCCAACTTAGGTATATATATTCTAATTTTATATATCGTAACCCAAAATGACCTGACTAACGTCAAAATACAAAAGGAAAAGGACTAAACAACATGCCATTATTCTTTGTGTAAAATTCAAGTTTATTTTAGGTTTTGTAGGGTCTAAGGGGTCAAGATCATGCATAAATGACATGATATCGATAGCTTCCCGATAAAATTATTGCTGAGCTACCTTAACTTTATATACAACTTAGTCTCGCCGTTTTATTTTAAGGATTCTATATTTATTTCTCGTTTATTTTCAAAGAGTGTTTTTTCTATTTTTAATTTTTCAAAATCTCCTATAATTTCTTTATTTTTGTTATTGTTTGGATGGTTGTTACATATTGTTTCATAATGTATTGTATTTGTCACAATCCAACTCACCGGGCCGTGTGAACACCCACTTTAACGCCTAAGTAGGAGAACCCTCATATTCAATTGTTAAAACATACGAAAAATGAAATAAAAATGGAGATAAATGAAATCATAGTGTTTTTATAAATGGAAACCTTCTTAAACAAATTCGGATTAAGACTTGCAAAGTAATTAACACCCCTAAATGGAAACCTTCTTAAACAACTCCCACCATGCGAAAGCAAAAATTAGAAGATGCTGACGATTTCTTCGTCTTCATCTAATGAAACATCACCGATCTGCCCAAAAAGGTATAGTAAGATTAATATTAGTACAAAACCACAAGTACTAGTAAGCATCATCGGCCAACCCGACGACCACCACATAACATAAGAAAATCAACTAACAAGAGTATGCAATAACCACTCTCTCTAGCCTCGCTTGAATACCTCGAAATACACTATTACCCTTACTACCAACCACCTTCTCCGTTGACCTACTTACTAGGTTTTTTATCATAGCCTAACCATTATAACAATTCGAAGAGTCCACAAATACAACTATAAGCATTCCGACTAACCACCCACGACACATCCTTACTTTCTCTTCTATGATACCCTGTCCGTGCCACACGACACGTTACATTATTTCAAGTTTTCTAACTACTAACCACTATTTTTTCCTCCCAGGTGAAATCCACCTAAGTAATTGCATCACGTAGAGAACCCCCACTTTTCGCCTTTATAATGCACGGATAACCTTGCTCTCAATTATTACGACTCTTGAACCCTCGGCCTCCACATATCGTTTCACATAGTAAACAATCAGGTATGGTTCATCATAATTATTTAGCAATTTTGGAGAAAACAATATCAATTATCACTTACGAACAACGTGTATTATCACATTCTCAAGATATACTATTATATTAAGTAGTTGATTCTCTCATGGAACTCAAACCCAAACTGTTAGCAAATCCAGAACGTAGTACATGTTTCAATGTTTATACCGGAATGCGGCAACCGATTCATAATTATGCGGAACGTGGTATCGAAACACAACACTCGATCCATTCAACAAGTCACAATCACAATCACAGTCACAAGTATATTCTTAAATACCATACCATGAAGTCATGATTCATAGCATTCTTTATTCATCTATCTCGTTTACAACAAGTGTGATCAATAATACAACATTCGCATACATACATGTATCAAAATTAAGCAAGAACAAACATACATCACACAATCATAGAATCACAATCATCACCTACGTATATCGCTTAAACAATATCCTGAACATACTTAGCCCTAGTTCATCATCTAAGGTTTCTTTCTATAATTTATTCATCCATTGTTTGGTGCACGAAAGCTTACGCATAAGTCATATTATTGAATTTCATTTTATTACACAGTAAGCACAAATTTATAACTACTTCATTAATAAATCTAGCCTACCTGGGCGTGATGTAGTTGCATTGAATTTTGACTTTGATTCTTGTTTTCAGAAATTCGTGAGCTGATCTTGACCGAAAATTCACAATCCATCGGCCTCCTTACGCTAGAAATTTCCCTCTCCCTCTTTTCCAATCTTGGAGCAGTTTTTGGGGGGTTTCTAAGGTGGTTTACGTCTAATTTAGGTATTTTAGGAAGAAAGAGAAGATAAAATGTTCACGTCATTTAAATTCTGTCTTATCTATCCCGCTCTGGTGCCAGTCACCACCGCCCTAGCGGCATCTGGTGACCAGGGGCGGAGCTAGAACCAATGATGGGGGTGTAGGTGAACACCCTTCGCCGAAAAATTATATCGTATATGTAGGTCAAATTATTGAAATTGTCACTCTATACATATGTTTGCACACACTTGACATTATTAGAGCCCTTGGCTTAGTGGTAAAGAGCGAGTTAGAAGTTTGGATGCCCGAGGTCGAAGGTTCCATTCTTGGTAACCTTAAGATTTAATCGTGATCAAAACTCACTAAAATTTTGAACACCCTGATCATTTTCGATAATTAAATAATGTCACATATCAATAATTTCTAGGATAAATTTATAAGAAAAATAAGGCATGATTATTAAATAACGAGTAAAAATAATTGAGGAGAAAAATATTAATATTGAGATCACACTAAATCAATCTTTACAAATCTTATTTTTTACAAAATGTTAAAAAGTTTACGCTACATATAGCCTTTTTTTTTAATAGCAAATAACCTGTATTTTTTTATTTTTTTTTGATAAAATACACCTAAACCACTATATTGATCTTTAGTTTTCATAGGAGATTTAATGAATACCATGGTGACATGTGGAGCTCTTTTATATAATATAAATATAAATATAAATATATGAAAATGAAAGGTAGAATTTTGAGAGTAATAAATATAATAAATTTAAAAAAAAAGTCGTTACCATATTAGCTAGCAAAGAAAATGATAGCCATGATCACAACACTGTTCATATTGCCTACAGCTACAGAAGAAAAAAGATAAAAAGACCCCAAAAGGAAAAGGAAAAAAAAAACACATAAGAGTGAATTTAGGATATCGAGTGTGAGTTTTTGAAAACATAATAAATTTCGTGTATATTCTTTATATATATATCGAAAAAATCATAAAATATAGAAAAGATTATATTAACCTAGTCATAAAATAGTATTGGGCAATTTTCAAAAATATACTGCCTAATATAAAATATTACGCCACGTATCTCAAATATATAGTGTTACAAAATATTATAGCTGAGAAAGGCGTTATTTATAATGAATACCAAAAGGTCTCTTACTCTATAATTTTATGTAACACACATAATTGACAAATTTTATTGAAAAATTACAATTTAAGAAGAAGAAAAAAATGCCATAAACGAATTTCATAGCTAAATAATTAAAATTTCACGTGAACCTATATATATAAAAAAATTAATTACCTACAAAATATTAAAAAACGAGTTAGCTAGAAATTATCGATAAATTTTATTTATTTTTTTTGAAAAAAAATTTGCTATATATAACCTTAATGGTTGAAAAGATGGAGTATATATGTTATTGTGTGGTCTATTATTATCTCTGTCAAGCAAATAGAATGGGGACAGACAATTTGGATTTTTATATAGATATAATATAATGTAGGTCACATGCAATAAACTGTAGAATTTCAAAAATATAATAATTATCATTATTTTTCTCTATGAAGATAAATATATAGATAGATATAACCAGTGAAGTTGAACTCCAGAGATATCTATACTTCATTCTGACACAAGAGTGATCTCCCAACAGTATACACATTTAATTTACTGTTTTAAGACCTTATAATAAACATCACTGAATTTCTTGGCCTAATAAGTGAGATACTGTCCATTGAGGCTGAATACGTAAATATGTACTTTAATTTAGTTTTGATTAATATTTATGTCCTTTTATTTTTGAGTAAATGCAAATAGAAATTTGAACTCATATAAGATTAAACAAATAGAGATATATATCAAACATGACATACAGCACAAGATATAAATTGTCATATAAGATGTCACGTAGGATATATCTGTCTACGATTGAGGGTGGAGGAAGGGGAAATGGAAGACAATGTGGGGATTCAAAGTCTTACCTAACGAGGTGATAGTTCAGGGAAACAACCAACGTACTAAGATTCTCAATAGTGTGTACTTGTTCAATCTTACACAATATTTAGCGGTATTAAATATTGACACTAATAAAGAGTGTTTAAGTTTTTACCGACATTAGTTAAGTGTAATTAGAATCAACGTCGCTAAAGGCTTTAGGGACATATGCAAAGAGTGAAAATTGCCGATAAAAATACATATTTAGTGGCAATTAAAAATTTAATAACGCTAATGATCATTTTTATTATAGTATTAAGTGATAATTTATACACATTTTAAATTAAGAAACGTAAACATTAGTTAAAATCAAATTAAATCATAGTTTGTATATTGTTCCTTTAACAAACTATATTTTGTATTTTTTTAAAGAAAACTTTTACAATTTATTAAAATAATAAACATTTATAATAGTCACTTGCTATTGTGGAACAGATGGAGTAATAAATTCAAAGGCGTTGGTTACTAATGGAATATTAATGAGTTTTCATTGGCCCCTCATACCTCTTTGACCTTTCCTACAATGTCAGTTGGTGCTAGACATCTTCGTTTAATAATAATTGTCTATTTTATAAAATAAATGAATAATTTTAATTTTATTTTTATTATTAATTATAATAATTTTTTATTATGTCTTTTTAAGATATTATTTTATTATATTTAAAAAATGATATAGTAAAAATTAGTATTCAATTTATATATTCTAAAAAAGTATACAAAGTCAATAGTGAATAGATATTCGTGAAGAGAGAATAGATTATGAGAGATTAATATATGCCGATTGTTGGTGGCGTATTATTAAAATGTCATTATTTTTCTAGTGAAATATATTTATTGGCTACATCAATAAATACCAATAAATATTTAAAGGACTCCTAAAAAATATAATATTCTATTTTGTACTATTTTATTGGTTAAAATTTTAGAATTACAGAAATAATAAATAATAAGTCCTTATAGTTATTTTAGTTATAGTTTTGTTTGTTATGGAGGTTGTACTTTGTATATTTCACATGCGAATATATAAACAGGCTAAGCATATATAGAAATTCTGTATTTGTACATTTAGAAATTTTTAAAAATTTTGTTTGTATATTTCACTTGACAATATATAAACATGATAATTTATTATGAATTTTTGTAAACAATATCCAAATAGCTAGAATAAACACACATAAATATTGAACTTATACAATTAAAAATCAAATTATACAAATTGAACTTGTGCAATTACAAAACCCAATAGAAAAATTTTGTGGAACTATAACAACGGATTAAAAATAATTAAAACTATAGCTATATTATAGTATACTCAAGATGTTTGTCACTTTTGCATAAATTTTACCAAATGTAAAACTATTTATTTTGTTGTCCTGAGAATGTCATTTTACTACGATTAAAAATAATTTAATTTTAAAATTCTTTCTTTTACTTTTAATGAAATGATTTTGCTGTTACACATATATTTAAAGATTACTTTAGACCACAATAACTTCATTCGATAAGAAACGAGTAAGAATAATATACATTTATAATACTCTCGTTGTCCATTTTTAATTGTTGTGTTGTGCTTTTCGAAAGTCAATTTGAATAGTTTTTAAAGTTAAATTAGATAACATTAATTTAATATTTTAAACAAAAAAAAATTAATATTCAAAAACTATAAGAAAGTACTATAAATTCCATTTTTTCGTATATCAATATGACTAAAAAATATATCGTAAAATATAGCTTAAAACTATTATCGTTTAACTCTAAAAAAAATAACTTATAATAATTGAAAATGATCGAAATATATCATTTTTTTTCATTAATTTACGACACACAAAACGGTTTTGTATGAAACAGAGGGAGTATTACTCCTCAAAACGTGAAAGATTGACCGTTTTGAATGAATTGATCTCCTTTTCACATTAGTGTAGTTTCCTATGGATGAATAAAATAATATCCCTTCCGTCTTAATTAATGTGATATTTTTTATTTTTTTAAGAATTAAATAGTTTAAGTTTGATCTATTATTTAGATATGAATTTTTTAAAAAAATTAAATAAAATTTATATATTTATAAACTTCGTAAAAAATACTGAAAATTTTTATTATTGATAATTTAAAATATTTAAAACTCCCAAAAATATTAAAATAAAAAGAACAAACCTAATTAGGTGAAGAAATTTGATGTTTTCAAGAACGCACGAGTGTGTAGTGTTTGTAAAGAGAGTCATTTAGGTCTCCAAGACTACACGTTCAACATCTTGTCTTCCTATTTGGGAACTACAAATCAATAATCTTCTGTTTCTATATATTTGTCTTTAATATTTAAATAATAAAATTAATACTCTCTTCATTCTAATAGAAAAATTGATCATCTTATTAAAGAACATATTTTATATTATTTGTATAGTTATTAAATTGGAATTTAAATTAATTATTTTATCTGTTTAATAATAGTTATTTTACTGCTTTGAGAAAATGTATTAGGTGATAAAATTAATCATTATATTTATAATTTATTTAAAATCGTATAAAATAAAAAAATGATCAACTAACTGTAAAATTAATATTTTTTCTATTGTTCAAAAGGGATGAATTTTTCAAAGTATCAATAACATCTTTTTATTTTAAAATAAAAAAATATTATAGACTTTTTAAGTTTTTGAGTAAATTTTAATAAATTTTTCTGATTATTTAATGTTCCGTTTACTAGTATTTGTTTAGTTATCCATTTCTTTTAATTAGTGGAACGCTTTTTGAGACTTTTATAAAAATAATTATCTCGAAGACCAATAGGTTGCTGTGTAGAGTGTAAACCTTTGACAAAATGAATTTAGTGCATTACCAATGAAATCCATTTTTTTTTCTTCCCTAGCAATTAATTATTCTTTCCAATATGTTACTCCACCGTGTCTATTTTTATTTATTCGATATTAATTCAATTCATTTTTATAAATGATTAATTTTATGACGTTACTTTTTAAATATAAATACATTTGAAATATGATTTTCATTATTATTAATAATAATATTAAAGGTACATAAGTTATTATCGCTCAATTTTTTATATATTTCTTTAAATTATTGGGTAAAATATCATTGCGTTTTATTGGCGAGATTTATATTGAATGTTAATTATAAATATTTATTTATTATTGATATTTAATATAATATTCTTATAATTATATAATTATCTTTATATAATTATTACAAAATTCTTTATTTGTCGCGGACTTGCGGTAATAATGCTACATGCTAAATTGCTAATATATCTTCATTTCTTCCGTCATCTTTTGAAATTACAACCTATTTTTTTTTTTATAATGCACAATACTAAGGTTCTATTACCTTTGAACTTATTTTATTAAGAAGTTTCTATCCCTTTTAGGCCTACGTGAGACACTATCTTGTGGGCCCAATGCTGATTGATTTTTTTTCAAGATAGTGCCACGTATGTCAAAAAGGGTTAGAAAATTACTTATGAAATAAGTTCAGGAGTAATAAAACCTTAGTATAATATAAATATGGCTCTAAAATGTCAGACATAGATTGAGGGAATAGTTATGCATTTTGGTATAGTATTACTTGACTCAAAAAAGTCAAAACATGATAACTTTTTTTTCTTCTATATTATTAATTTATTATTACTTATTACAATTTACACTGCACGTAGTAACAATTTGTTAAAAAAAAAAATTTAACCGATCATCGGTTGTCTTTATAGAAATCAATTTTAATGCAACATGGAAATGTTGCCGACAGTTTACAGTGAATGTAAAGCTTATACACGTACAATTTAAAGGATTAAAGGTGAAGCAAAAACATGGTATCATTAAACACTATTCAATCTATATAAAAATTTAAAATAATCATTTTTTTATATATTAAGGACTTTTTGTAACTAAAAAATTAAAATATTACTATAATATATATATATATATATGGATTTTATTTCTCGATTAAAATGGTTTAAATCCCATATATTGGAGCATTTTTATCATTGGGTCCCTTATTAAAAAAAATAGTAGTACATAGTAGCTCTTTTTTTTATATTATTCAAATTTACACGAAGAAACCTCAGTTTATTAGGTAGAAATTAAGGCAAGAGAGTTTAAAAATGAAAATTAGGGCTTAAAAAAAACGTCAATAAGTACGAGGAAAGTAAGGAAAATCTTATCTTATATAATATGTAATGAACTTTTACGTACTAAATAACAATCATGACAATGGAAAAAACTAGAAAAATTTAATATTTTATGATTATCATAAAATTTATAATACACTCTATCATAGTACTATAAATAATTATATTTAGATAATGTAAAAATATAAAAGCCAAAACAAAGTTGAGATTTATCAAACTCAAACATCGTTATATATATATTGGGTTGTTAATAGGATAGTCCGGACGGTTATTTTCAAAAGGTTATACCATTTCAATTTTTGGGTTTTATATAATGTATAACTAAAATTAGATCTTTTTAAATTGTCGAAATTATATGGGGTTTTTCGATATTGATATCTGTAAAGTTCGATTAATTTTTAAAAAAATATATTTTAAAATTACCTCAAAATATTCTATTGTTAAAATATTTCTTTCGCAAATATATTCTTGAAGAAGCACTTCAATTCTTCACCAAAAAGTCAAGAAAGTAAAATCTTTTTATTGTATTCTTTTATCGTATTCTATCATTAAAATATTCCTTTCGAAAATATATTCTTGAAAAAATACTTCACACCTTGCTGCCATATTGTTTGATTTTAAACATTTGATAGACATATGTTCTGTTCTATTATTTGATAGAGTATCTATTATATTCCTTGTATCTTTTAAATTTAAACCTAATTAATTAAAATTAATTGAAGAGCAAAGGAGCAAAGTCATCCATTTACCATAGACCTAGAACCTATGTCATATTTATATTTGAAAAATGTTATAAATGTTTTAAATATTAAATTTAAATGTTGTTAACGTATAAAACATATTTACATACTCATGTAAAGTTATTCGTTTGGTTTGGAAGTTTTTTATAAATTAACAAGACCATTCCAATTATTCTAAATGGTTATATATTTAATAAAAATTCACAATTTTATTGAAAAACAATATAAATCGATTCAATTGATTTTTCATATTCTTTTGACTCTTATATATGAAAAAAAAAAGCTTATTTGTGTGTTTGAAATAATTTGAAGTATGTATCTATTTTTGTTTTTCAAATTTGTCCGAATTTAATAATTTCATCCGTTGTTTCTGTATTTTATTCCAATTAATAACACAATTATTATTTTTTTGAAAATTTAGGATAATATATATATATATATTATATATACAGTGTGATATATGAGGGTTTAGCTGTGATTGGAGGAAGCAGCGGCAGTAAAGGAGGCATGCACTTTGTGATTCTGGTCAAATGAAAGGGACTTATCAATGGCTTCTTAATCATAATGTATATACTATATGATATTAAAATAAATAAATGTACAAAAATTGCAAACAAAAAATAGAGAAAAAAAAAATAAAGACGTATAAAATTATATATATAAAGAGAATTAAGGAAAAAAGGTATAACAATGATTGGAAGTCACTGTTCACATACAGAAATGATGTCATGCAATCTTTATTCGCATTACCTTCGTGAAAGTGATATTTAATTCTTACTTTCTTCTATTCGATTCTTATTGTTCATCTTAAATTCGAAAAATATATTAAAATATTATTTAAAATTTATAATTCTATTATAAAATAAGATAAAATATTTTACATGAAAAATAATTTTATTTTAAATCTTTATCGAAATATAAGGAGGTACTTGCTATCCGTAGCAAACTTTTGATGCTGCGTGTGAAAATAATAGACTAAAGGTAGGTACATATATAATCATAACTAAACACTCCTATCATTTAGATTCTGGTAGTTTGATAAATTTTATAGTTTTAAATTTTTTTAATACACATATATATACATAAAAAAAAATATATTCAACTATATCATCGATATAATTCAACGCCCCCGCTCCAAACATACTCCCTCCTCTAAGTTCATGATTGGACATTCAAACGTGAATAGCTTAATGTAAAACACTCAATATTGATAAATCATAAAATGAGCCTAAGTTTGTTTCGCGTTATAAGGCATATAAATAAGCCAAATTCAATCCCAAGACTTGACTGAAGAGTTGAAAGTTTAATTTCACGTTATAAGACATATAAATGAGCCTAATTCAATCCCAAAACTTGACTGAAGAGTTGAAAGTTTAATTTCGCATTATAAGGCATATAAATAAACCTAATTCAATCTCAAAACTTGATTGAAGAGGTGAAAGAATAGTCACAATATTATATAAAGAGTTAAAATTCTCCCCATCCCACGATGTGGGACTTAATCCCAGAAGCTCCTATTCGTGTTTGTGAAGAAGAATGGATTGATGGGATAGTCGTAACCACATTCTACATTGGCCCAATTTTTGGTCTATACATTATAATAATAGTTTCACTGGAAAGTTCCTACTGGGCCTTCATAATTATTAATATTGCCCGTGTGCAAAACTTACTTATATAATAATAATAAGATGAGAATATAATAAGGAATAAGAAGAGGACAATTATAAAAGACATATCTAATTTATCACTAAGACAACACAATACGTGGTTGTATATAGGACATATATGACCACAACAAAGACAAAAAGAACATTGTTGTCATTGGACAACTGATTTAACACTTTTTTCTTTAATAATTTTCTGTTTGAAAAGATGGATTAAATGTCAAAAAATAGGAAACTAGGGCCTAACTTATAGAATATTAAATAAATAGTAATATTAGGCAATTAGGTAGGACTTGTTAGTCCCACTAATATAAATAACTTACCAAGGTCTTAGCTAGTTTTGGATAAAGTTATTTGTAATTAACTATTCATCACATCATCTCAATCGTGGATTCAGAATTTTAAAATTTTCTATACTTTTTTTGCTATCAATTATAAAATATAAGTGTACAAACTTAACATTTATCTGATTAATTATATAATTATTGCTAAAAAAATATATTTATCAATCCGATAACTCTTTCTTTTTAGGTCTAGGTATTTAAAGTTCTTTTATCCAATTAACCCGAATTTGTGTAAATTGACCTATTATGGAGATTAAGCATTTTCAATCAAGAATTAATTCATTTTCAAGACACGAATCCAAATATCTTTGATGAAGAGAGGGATTAATTAATATTTCATCCATCTCATTACACATCATCTCTTGTTCCCTTTGTAATAAAAAATACACTCTCTGTTCTTAATTACTTGTCCATATTTTCTTTTTTAATTGTCCTTAATTACTTATTCATTTTGACAAATCAAGAATGAACAATTTTTTTTATACTTATTATACCCTCAATTAGTTACGGTGAAAAAGATGAAACTTTTTGAAAATCTTAAGTTTTTAAAGTCATCTACTTCATAATTAATAAGGGTAAAATGATAAACTCACCGTATCAATCATTGTTTTCTTAATAGGTGTATCTATTCAAAAATAAAAAAATAATTAGGGACACGAAAACTTAATAAGATTGAATATTCTTATTCTTGAAGGTACTAGGGTGTGACTTGTGAGTGGAAAGTATAATAATTTTAAAGAAAAAGAGTAGGATCGTATAATCCTACGATTGGTTAAAGGTATTAGACAATCTTAAAATATAACTTGTTTTCAACGAAACAAAAATAAGGTAAGAGATAAAAAAGAGAACCGAGATACAAAGAAAATTCCAAATAAGAGGAGTTTATATATATATATATATATTATATATATATATATAATATATATATATATATATATATATATATATTAATTATGGACAAAAGAGAGTCTGCAAAAAATGTAAGATAGATAGAGATAGGATGGGAAGTGTCTTCATTTTCCCGACAGTTTTGGGTGGTAAAAATAGACCTTTCAATTTAATGCTCAACTTGAAAGAGACTGCTATTTCTTCTTTTCCTTTTACGTTTTTATCTTCCAATCTTACTTTTATAATATACTTTTTTGGCCTTTTAAAATGGTGAAAAAATATTCACTTTTCATTAATCTTATGATTCATCTTTGCCTGTCCTTACTTAGGCTGACACCTATATACACACATATATGATTGAAGTAAATGCATTTTTAGGGTAGAAAAACATTCCTCATTTCCGTTTTAATTTGTTTGTTTTGGAACTATGTAGTATAAGAATTATGAGTTCTAATTTGTTTGTTTCGGAACTGTTGTAGTATAAGAATTATGAGTTCGTCTAAATCAAGAAACTTTTTGGTCAAAATTATATATTTGTATAGTATTGTATGTATAAATTATTGATTTGGAATTAGTAATATAAATGAATTAATATTTTAGATTCATAAACTTTAAATTTTGGCTACGCTGACTTTATAATACTTTTTTTTTTGTTTTAACTTGATAAGGAGTTTAATAAAATATTTAAAAAACTTCTGAATCTTATGATTATAAATTAAAGATATACCAAGTATATCTATATCTAGTAACGATTTTTCTTGGCTTTATTCCGATAACACAATTACAGGTGGAGTCTGTAGTGGGGCAAAAGATTATTACTCTCTCCGTATCACAAAGAATGACCTGATTTGACTTGACACAGAGTTTAATAGTATAAAGAAGATTTTTGAATCTTGTGGCCCTAAATTAAAGTTAAGTCAAACGTATAAAATTGCCCTTTGATCTTGTGGCCTTGAACATGTCACGTGGAAAACTGAAATTAAAATGTTACAAAAAAAAAGAGGTCATTCTTTTTTAAACATATTAAAAAGGAAAGGAGATCATTCTTTTTTTAACGGAGCGAGTAACAAACAAAGCAACTTCTAGTATATATGGTTTCTTTTGCTATCTATTTACAATGTATACATTTGGTATATATTATACATATAACCATAATATGTGATTTGTTGATAGAAGATTTTTCACTGTATAAACTATTATAGTATAATCTATTTGAAATATATTAGAGGTATATTTTGCAGAAAACATGAACTTGTTTGTATACATCTTTATATACACAGTATAATAAGGATTTACATGTAATAACGATATAACCAAACTCAAAACTAGGATAATTAATGTTAAAAGATTCTTTAATTAGTTTTTTTTTTTTTTTTGGGGGGGGGGGGGGTGATGAAAGATAAGATGAAATGTATTAATCTTGAGATATGCTAAATTGGCAAAAAGACAGGTCATTTTAGGAATAAATAAAAAGAATCTTTGAAAATGATTTGATCATGTAAAAATCTCATTTTTTGTAGGTTCTAATTTACTTGGACACACATACATTTCGTACGTACACAATGTACTATAACTCTATTACCTACCAAAGTCAAATATATCGTGTTATAAATAATAAAATTAGCTTATAAAAATACAATACGTTAATTGATTTAACTCATTTAAAAATAAAGTTGATATTTTAATTCAAATAAATTTTGAACGGATAAAACGCATCGAGCCAATATTGACAACACTATAAGATAAGGTTAGTGAAATATTAGGTAACCGAAGTTAACATTCATTACAGGGTCAAATCCCGGAAATCCTGCAAGAGAGGACATATTGCTGTTCCCACAAATAAAATGAATTGTCAAAAGCATAGTTAGCGGGATGGACGTTCGGTATTTGATTTGAATTTTTTTAAATTTGAATTTAATTATTTGATATTTGATAGTTAAAAGATGATATGTAATATTAAATTTTTAAAATTCAAATTGATATTTTGGTATATCGATAAATTATACTTGATTTAGCATGATATTTGGTAATATCGTATTAAAGTTGTAACCTGTTATATTACGAAAGTAATATTATTTCTCTTATTATTTCTATAATGTGAAGACACGATATAGTAGAAGAACAATAAGTAAGATGACACCAAGAAATAACAAATTGATACAACTAAAAGACATGCATTTGAGTTGTTTATGTTTATTCTTTAATTTTTTCTTTAAACTTGTAGTCTTGTACTAATGAGTACTTGAAATGTTAATATCTAACCTTCGTTAAATAAGTAATTCAAAATTAAAAGATATCAAATACCAAATGATATTAGTGTCTAATAACAAATCCAAATCCAAATATCATAATTCTAAGATTTTATTACGAAAATCATATCGAATACCAAATTATTAAAAATTTCAATTCAAATAATTTAATTTTCGATATATTATGTCCAACTCTAGTAGTATGGCTAAGGAAGAGGAACTAGTCAGTTTGCTTCATTTAAGTGAAATTGTGGATGGTTTAATTAAGGGAAAATTACATTCTATTAGAAATAAAGTTTTTTTCCCACTTGAATCAACAAAAATATTGTATTACAAAATATGATTCAAATTGAAAAAACATATAGTGGAAACAGACCCTCACTCATTTTAAAAACAACTAATGAATATTTTTTTCTTCTCCATTAATTAAATCAAAATATTTTTAAAAAATAATCATTGAATATTTTTAAATAGAAAATCTCAAAAGGAACTATGATTTTTTAGTAAGTCTGCTAGAATTATATTTGCTAGTTATAAAAAAATAACTAATATCATACATTAATATATAAAAGAAAATATTTTGTTACAATAATTTTGATAGATGACTATTTTTGTCAGTTTCTCTTTAATATAATTTTGATAGATGACTATTTTTGTCAGTTTCTCTTTAATTAAAGAGAAACTTATAGAAATACCACTTGTTTGAAGTTAGTTACTTAGATACATATTCCAATACAATATTATGAAGTTTATCAGATTTTGGTGCGTCCAGACACAATCATAATCATGTACTTGGGATACATGAGGTCAAATTTAGGTGTAAATTTATTCCAAATACATTAAAGTGGATTTGCATGTATCTACGATTCATAATAAATCTCATTCGCCTTCTTCCATCTCGCTCGTCACTCTCTTAATACCAGATATATGTAAATAAAACTAGATATATGTATCTAGTGTGTATCTAAGATTAATTCGATGCATGTACCACGAACATACGGTAAAAAGAACTGTTAATAGTGATAAAAACCTAATTATTTGAATTCCCCTTAATTCACGTAAGCAAAAAAGTTTTGAGTTTCCTCAATTGAATTCGATCCAATACGTTCTGGGCCTGTAGCCCACTACAACTAGATAAATATTGAGGAAACTTACATAAATATATTATAATAAAAAGGTATTACCATTTAAAGTAATAATATTTTTTTTCAGTTAATTATTTTTAATTCATTTATAATACAAGTTTAATACATATTACAAAGAACAATTTATTATTCACATATAATTACAAATTTTAATGATGAATAATATATTTATCACACATTTTAATACACTTATAATACAATGTGACAATTTTTTACTAAATAAACATGATATATTTCAAAAAAACAATAACAATTCATATATAATACATACATAATTCACTTTAAATATATATTACAGATAAAACAAAACATTACTATAAATAGTAATAAACAAAAATATTGCTAAAATCAATAATTACTTTTTAAAATGTATTAATTTATGTAATTTTTACTAAATGGGGGACTCAAAGAAGTCATTTGCATTTCTGCTCCAGGGTTTGTTATTAATTTATTTAGTCTTTATAACAAATAATTTTACTTCATAACGTGCATTAATTTATATTTTCGTATAATAATATTTCACATTATTCCAGTGAAGGAAATCCCATTAGGCATAAGTTTGATTGCTAAAATAAAAAAATGAAAGACCAAATTATTTGAAGAATAAAATGTGCAATCATGTCAACTTGATTGAAGACACTCATTACAACAAAAACAACATTTAGCGACACTAAATATTGACACTAATAAAGAGAGTTAAAGTCCTTACTTGCAAAAGTTAAGTGTCATTAGAACCAATGTCGCTAAAGACTTTAGTAACATATATAAAAAGTGACAATTGACACTTAAAATAGACATTTAGCGGCAATTAAAAATTAAATGCCGCTAACGATCATTTTTGTTGTAGTGACTCTGCCTTCTGTCTCTCAAACCAAATATTGTATTAGAATTGATAATCTAAAAATAAAATGAGTTGAGTGCTCAAAATCTTAAAGGTCGAAGACATCAAATTTAAATCTTGAATTCGCCTCTAGATAAGAAAGTTGTTCAACGATTACAAATTTACACACAATATGGAGAATGAATATAGGATTTAAACAAGAGCTCATTATATGGCTCAAAAAAAAAAAACGAAGAAAAGTTCTTTAGTCCAAACTAGCCATTAGAAAACATAAGATTGTAAACATATGAGCATCTATATATAGTACTTTTCCTACATTTTAAAGCATAATCTAAGAGAAGCTATTATAAGCTTTAATGTTACTCTATGTTAGTAGCCGGTGGACGGAGATATTGAAAGCCCAGTGAAGCAAATCTGCTATAATTTAAACACTATATTCACCATTGTACAACTTCATTCATCAAGGAGTACCTCTGTATTGCAAATGGGACATGTCTGACAAATCAAAGTGATAGTTTGGTGTTACGTCCCGGAGAAAACGATGTACATTTCTGATATATAGAGGCTAGACTAAAAACTGACATACCTTGTTGATGCTCAGCCATTTCGAACCACATTCAGTGTGGTATATGTGCTTGCATGGGAAGTTTATTTGTCGATCCCCTCGTTTGTACCTCATTTGACAGATGACACATCTAGCTTGCATGCATAAAAACTCATTTAATCATTGAGTTGAAAGAAAAAGGATTATGATCAGCAGAAGATCTGTTTGACTAAGAATACATGGATTGGAGAAACTGAAATCCATGTACGATGTGCACTAGTGATCGTAGAACCAGTCCAAAAATATATTTCTACACGGGTAATGAGGAGAAACGGGAACTAGGAAGCATGGTTAATGCTAAGATCATCAAGGAGAGGCCTCATTAAGGATTAACATAGACACTATGCTACTCGGATTAAGTTACCGAGTAACTTAATTTTGAATTATATGCATTTCTTTGGCTATCTTACCAGAAACCATACTTGTTTCTTCGGTTCACGTAGACCTACTTTTGTGGTACAAATGAATTGCAACTCTGTGTGGGGTTCTTCCCTTCAAGGGTTAGCTAAAAAGTACGACTCGAGAATATTTTGGTCCCTCATTCAGATACAGTTTTGTGTGTTATTGAAGGGGATACTGTAGGAGGAAAACAAAATCTTAGCTCAAGTCCAAAACAATCTTTCTTCTGACTACAACGAAGTATGATTTAATTAATAGTAGGTAACTACAATGTTCGTTTTTTACGAAAGAAATCAATCTACAGAAAACGGATACAATGGAAAGGGAAATTGCACTTTGTACGAACCTAAGTTGCGCGGACTCTTCACTTTGTTGCCGCACCCGTGTCAGACTACTTTTGGAGAACCCGACACACACACACTGACATTTTTGAAGAGTCCGAGCAACTTAGGTACAAACAATGGTTTCAAAAGAAGTGTTGGTACAAAAATTACCTTTCCTCTGATTTTTTCCTAGAAAAGATTCCATTAGACTTGTATTTGGTTGTTGGAAGCAAATTAATTAGTTCCTCGGAAAGTCCTCGACTTTCACTTCCAACTGTTTCACCTAAATCAAGTAACTCCTGCAACATAAAGTAGAAAATCAGTAATTAATCCGTGAAATCGGTTCAGCTAGTCATAAGTAAAGATGATGGTACCAGTTATACAACACAAATCTAAAGAACAAGAAAGTGAAAATATTTAGTGTTGCAATGTTTAGGAGTTTGTTTAAATTTGCATGAATATTCACTGGTTTCACATAACAAGTGGGCGAATAATAAGACAAATATCATCAACCCAACACAGAGATTTAACAACACATTCTTGAGCCAACGTGTCAAAAGAACGAGACGTGCATTGCATCTCAGACTACCATTCAGCAGCTTTCAACTTCTAGTCATAGATAACACAAAATGTAGAATAGGTGATTCCAAAATTTCAGATACTACATGTTTTTGGATGAAAGCGAATAGCTTTATTATATGAGAATAAGGAAAAACTCTTTTGTTCTGTGCCGTCCCATTTTTCTTTCTGTTCTTTTTTCATTTTTCATCAAGGAAGAAGGGCTTGAGGATTTGCATTGTGCAAGGCAGTTGTAAAGCTATACATCGATGACTTCTACCTCACTCTGTACACAACTTCAATATACTAGAAATTAGGAAAAGAGAACATAAAGTGAAAAGAATCAACTGAAAAAACAATTCAATGACAACGTAATGGCGTATAAGACACAACATTTAGCTATTCTTATTCATTTCATCCTATGACGGACATTAGAGTAATAAAAATATATCTCCAAAACAGTAACTACAGATAATTTAGACAGCACAACCATTTGAAAACTGGCCCCCAAAATAACCACATCTGCTGCACTGTAACAATCCCTCTAGGAGCAATAGAGGGCAATGTGATGGTGTTCATTCTAATCCGTGATCATCATTAGCTACTCAAAACCCGCAACAGGCGTAGCTTCACATTTTAGAGTGCTAATCCCAACAACTGATAGCTTATCTTAGCATTTCAACATTCACTCTTTAAACGTAATTAGTATATACTATATAGAAACTCTTGATTCATGGATGAGTTTTATATATTTACAAGCTTTAGGCATGACGATGAGAGGCAAATTTTGCCATCTTTTCTAATTTTCCATTACAAGTTAGCCTCACAGTATGGTAACCACAGCTTTTGCTGTTATAAGCATCCTCACTCCAACTAGGGGTTAGTCTTATCATATAAAATATCAACTCAGAAGGTATTCGAAAGACTATATAAATTGCAAAATCCTATCATGACTGCAAATCAAGCTCATTCACAAACCTAAGATAACATGTAAAAAAAATAGAGAAGCTGGTTGCTGCAAAGGTTACATACCTCATAGGTCATGTTGTCAAGGTCAATTTCATCTTCCAAAATATCCTTCACATAGTAACAAAAGGTAAGAAAGGTGAAATTAGCATGCTACAAGTCAACAGCATGTTCTTTCTTTTTTTTTTCTGACAAAGGTAACAAGTAAGTCAACAGCATGTTAATCTAGCAAACTCATCAACTAATTCAAGACAATGGGTGACTATTACACAGAAAACATTTGAAGAACAAGTGAATCATGCTTATTAGGATTTAAACAATTTAAGACGCCAATAGAAGTTAGTGAGACGGTTCTTTAGCAGAGTAGGTCAAAAAAGGAGATCCATGTATTTGTTTTCTAGCGAATCTTCCATTATATTCTCAAGGTTCAAGAAGAAGGGTGAGCGAAGTAAAAGGTCAAAGACTGATAATTTATGATTACCAATACTGCCTCAATATTTCTGGTTGATGTGGTGAACTTGTGACGGTAAATGCAGGGCAATGCACAACAACATGACTTCATGTTTATGATATAAGTGTTAAGAACAACTAGTGTGTGTACAGGACATCATTAAATTAGCAGAACAACATCCTCTTCTCTAAACAATCAATATTTCCAGCAGTCCAGAGAGCTAAAGACAGATAACGAGGAACTGACAACAAGCTAAGACAATGGCAATAATTCCAACAAAGAAAAACATGGCCAAGTTATCTAAAGCCAAAAAGTTGTTTACAACATTAAATGATGAAATAAACTCTTTTATTAGAAACAAGTAAAATTTACCTGGTGGTTAGAATCATCTTGATTGGATAGAACACCTGATGAATTGTGAAATATATGTTACATTCTGTAAAATAGCAGTATGTTATAACTATTTAAACAACACATAAACAGAAGCGTTTCTACAAAATACTGGAACTTAACCAAACAGTAAAGGTCTACAATAGATCGATCATACACAATAAAAAGAAGGGGAGGCCAGTAAAGCAAATTCATGATCCTATCTCACAAAGTCGAAGGAGAAAAAGTATAATGAAGCAATTGCCTAAACAAAGAGGTAAAAACTATAATATACAAAGTATTAGTTCAAAGACAAAAGCTAAACTAAAGGCAAATAGGGGATTTGCATCTCCTGCAACAGTGAGGAAAGTAAAAAACTAAATCCATTACAAATTGCTAAAGCTTCAGACTCACATTCCTCCGTGCCAACGTCCTCAACGGGGACAGTATTTTCCTCGTATATTACATCAGTCGATACACCTTCATGAACATTCATAGGTACAGCATACTCCCACGGCCTCTCTGAGAAATCCGGCCTTGATACATGGTTGTTGCCAGTCTCATAAGAATGATAAGAAGTACTCTCAAGATTGGAGTGCTCATATTTATAGTAACTCATATTCATAGACCAATATGCATTTTCCTGGACAAAAGATTCAAATAAATGGTTACTCATTCCACCTAACAAGTCGTAGTATTTTCGACACGGAACATAGATACTAATATCACCAATTTAAAGTTTAAATTCTAGATCCGGCTCTGAGACCTAAGAGTCCAGTCCATTAAAGGGAGTGAAATAAACAGGTTATTATTCCCACTAAAAAAACAAGCTACAGAGATGCCTAACCCTCAAAGAGCATAAATTTTGTACTGGAAAAGACTTCCTTTTTCACAAATTATATAAACTTTCAGTACAAAATCAACTGCTGCATAGAAAGTTACAAAAAACTTACCTGATCCTGAATCTGTACAGGGTTATTATGATACTGTATTATAGGGGCTTGTGAAACACCATCCAAGAAGCCTGGGAAACTCTCTGGAACATTATAAGGAAATCCCATGTTCATATAATGCATCTCCTCCATGTGTTGATCCCCACTCATTTTCTTCACTGAAAAAAAAACATGAATATTACATTACAAACAGAGTATTAAACATTGAAGAAGAAAAAAATAAGTCCATTTTTCCCCATTTGGCTCATTCTTGAAACAATGTAGGGCAAACCTTTCTTGATTTCAAATGGGGTTTTCCTAAAGAACTCAACAAATACAAAAAAAAAAAAACCAAGTTGAAAAATCACCTGATTTTAAAGGAAACTACCAACAAATCCGAAGAAAAAATGAAGAAAAAAAACAGAGACAGAGAGAGTAGTAGTGTGTTGATGGGTAAGGAAGCAGCAGAGGAGTGACCAAATTGTAGTGGAAAAATGGAAAGTGGATTTTGTTGGGATATATGTGCTGCTTTTTTGTATATAGATATAGATAGATAGATACATATAGATACAGTCCCCTTCTCTTTCTCTCTTTTGTTTGTCTCTGTCTCTGTCTCTGTCTGTGTCTCTGTCTTTATCAGTCTCTCTCTCTCTTGCACACACAGGGCCACTGGCGCTTATGCCGGGCTTGAGAGACACGCCATCTATATCTATGTATCTATTGTCGCTCCGTCTTTTATTACTTGTTCATATTTTTATTTAACAAATCGTAAATAAAACACGAGATAGTTACTGCAATAGTAAAACTTTCACGTTCAGTCATAAAATTGCTTGTTCGAGTATTAATTAATCTCATATCTTAAATAGGTCATAAAATATAAGGAAAATAACCTCATATTTAATTTGGCTTCAACTTACTCTATGTCATCTAACTTTTGAATGTATATAAACATGTAGACACACATCTTATATAGCATAAAATATGTCAAATATCACATAATATACAAAATTATTACATCGAACGTGACATAAAATGAATGCGTTTATTTATTCAATATAAAACAATTTTAAATATCAAATTTGTATATATTTAAAATTGAAGGGCATTACTGTGTGTGAAATAGTGATCTCTTCGTAAAATTGAAGTATTTTGTGCCTTTATAGTTTTAAAAAGGGTTAAATAATGTACTTAGTTGAATATCGAGCGAAAATTAGAGATTAATTCTTGTTAAATATATACATTTTTTATTTTTTTTTTAATAGTGTGCCATATTCTAAAAATTATAAATTTAGGAGGAGTTGGGTATGGTAAACATGTCTGTTCTCGTGATGTATTTATTGAAGTGTGAGAATGGATTTCATATTTATATTTATATAAACGTTTCGGTTTTTGTATGGTCAACAATCAACATTCTCTCTTTTTTCTTTCTTAATATTTACTTGTATTTGTTTTAAACTTATATATTTATATAAATATAATATCCTTCACCAATTCTATATTTGGAATTAAGAATAATAATAATGTTAAGTACCATTATCCAGTGATATATAAGTTATACTACACTTTTTAAGGATATTTGATTCATACGATAATATATAACTTAATTGATATTCTATCAAACAATACAATAAAATCTATGCAAATAATTCTATTAAATGTTTAAAATCAAACGGCAATAAAGTTTAACATTTTTGTCCTTGGTAAAGAATTTAAGTGTTTCTTCAAGAACATATTCGCGAAAGAAATATTTTATTAGTATACTTTGAGTGATATGTTAAAAGTAAAAAAATCTGAAAAGTAACTAAACCATATCGATATCAAGGAGAAACCAATATAATAGAGATAAGTTTAAAAAATTTAATTTTGATTATATATTATAGTATACGTAAGAAAATTGAAATGGTATAATTTTTGTAAAAATAATCAACAGTATCATTGACACCCTAGATGCCTACCCTTCTTCAATTAAAAAAAAAAAGTTCTATTTTATTTGGAAAATATTTTTTTGTTAACTTAACTGAGACTAATGATGAACTACTATAATTTTATATACATGAAGATTGAAATTTAATGATGGATTACAATAGTTTTATTAGGAAAAGAATAATGGATTACATTGTTTATCCAAAAGTAATTATAGGAGTTTTTTAATCAAAATATTGACGATAATTATATTTTTGAATCAAAATATTAATAAAAACCATTTTTATTCAATTTCTCATAATTATGAAACAATTAAAACCATTTTTCATTTTTTAACTGTAACGACCTGTTAGGTCGTTTTGAGCAGCAGAGTTTATTTCTGGAAAAAACTGGTTGAGACGACGGTCACCACGACGGACAGTCATGGACGACGGGGACCGTCGAGGGTGTTTTTGTCTCGTCCCAGAACACTTAGAATTCTGAAATTTGGGTATTAAAATCGACTCTCTGTAATCTGGACGGACCTGCAGGACGTGCCGTCACGAGCTACGACGAACCGTCGTGAGGCCACCGTTTTCAAAACACTTCAACTCTTGAGAATTTGGTACGGGAAACGAGTCTCTGACCGTCATGACGGAAGTGCAGGACGGACCGTCACAGGTGTGACGGACCGTCACAGTGTACTTAGTGAAAAATGGAATTCTCAGGATGTTGCGACGACCTGCGTGACGGACCGTCGCAGGCACGACGGGCCGTCACAGGTTTGCGCAAATCCCAGGCAGAATCGGATTTCTTTACACGTTTTAAGGGACGTTTTGGACTATTCTTTTCTTAATTATAAAGTTAGAGGGTTATTATTAATAAGTCTAATTACTTGGGGGTTAAAAGAGGTAACTTAAGTTAATTAGTGGGTTTTATTGTCCTCTTTTACACTTAATTATATGTTAATTAGGGTAAAAGAAAGAGGGTTTGAACAAAAGAAAACAAAGAAAGAGAGAGAGAGAGATTGATCGATTGAGAGAGTCGAACGGGGAAGAAGAAGAACAAAGCTTGGAAATTTCTTGCTTGATCACTAGTCTTCGGTGGAGGTAGGTTATGGTTTCTTTTACGATATTCGTAGTGAACTCTTAATAGTGAATGATATGTATTGGTGGTATTGTAAACCTGTCTATATGCTTAATTGTATGCTTGCATGAATATGATTATGTGATTTTGATAAAACAAGCATGATGAAAACCATTGAATCTCAAATCTTGAAAGAAACTTTAATCTACGTTATTAATGATGATGCCTTGGTATAAAAGAAGGCTTGCTGAATGAAGTAATGGGATTGGTGATGCCTTGGTATAGAGAAGGCTTGATGAACGGGATAGAATGAAATTAGTGGATCGGAGTGTCACGTTCCGACACATAGTATTAGTGGATCGGAGGAGTGTCACGTTCCGACACATAGTATTAGTGGATCGGAGTGTCACGTTTCGACACATAGTATTAGTGGGACGGGTGTCACGAACCGACACGTAGAATAGGGGATCGGAGTGTCACGTACCGACACATATAGGGGATCGGAGGTGTCACGTTCCGACACATATAGGGGATCGGAGTGTCACGTTCCGACACATATAGGGGATCGGAGTGTCACGTACCGACACATATAGGGGATCGGGTGTCACGAACCGACACGTAGAATTAGGGGATCGGAGTGTCACGTACCGACACATAGTGGTAGGGGATCGGAGTGTCACGTACCGACACAAGAGGAAGAAAGATAATGAATCTTGGAAGATGATAAATATACTTAATCTAATAAACTTAATTCCCAAATGAGTATGGTATTGAGGCTTGAGCCCTCATGGATGAACTGATGGTACTTGTTGATGATTATAGTACTTGTGTTTGCTACATGTTGAGTATTGTAGTTGATTTACATTATTATTGATATATACTGTTCCCTATTTTGAGTGGCCGATGATCTACTCAGTACTTGTGGTTGTACTGACCCCCTACTTTATGTTTTCTTCTTTGTTATTTGTGTAATGAAGCAAACGTTCCGTCAACTTCAACTCAACAGTAATCGAGCCAGTCTTCGTCATACCGGATCTCAGGGTGAGCTAATGCTTCTAGCTTGGACTGGATCTTCTTCTTCAAGTCTTGATGCCTTGACTTCCGCATGGACTAGCTTCTTATGTATTTTTAGCTTCTTAGACATTCTTAGATAGTAATTTGATCGTAGATGTTCTTGTGTTGATGACTTCCAGATTTTGGGGATAATAATAATAGTTTTGAATCGTTTTATTAATGAGTTTAAGTCTTCCGCATTATTTTCTGTTGATATAAAATTGAAATGTTAAGGTTTAGATTGGTTGGTTCGCTCACATAGGAGGGTGAATGTGGGTGCCAGTCGCGTCCCCGATTTGGATCGTGACATTAACAAATAAAATGCACATATCGTAGTGGTCCGGCAAAAAGTACAATCAAGGGATGGTAATTTTTTTGAATCCTAGCTAATACGACTATATATGATTAAATAAGAGTTGTAATATCAACTTTAACTAATACTATATGCCAAATAGGATTTCTAAAAATAAAGAAATTGGAAATTTCTTTGAAATAGTACTTTTTCGATTCACTTTTACTTGTCACAATTCAAATTAATACACCTATTAAAAAAATAATCAACGATATAAGTATTGTATCAAATTATCCCCTATAAAGTAATGTCTTAGAAAAATTATATAAATAAATATTTAATGCTAAAGAAAAATAAAAAAATTATTTTTCTTTTTTAATATGTCAAAAGTGATAAGTTAAAACAAAAACTGATTTAGGAATAAGTGATTAGTAAAAGTTAACGAGCGAGTATTGTCCAAGTTAAAATGAAAAGGGAAAAGGCTCAAATATGCCATTATACTTTCATAAAAGACTCATATATGTCATCAGTTAAAAGTTTGGTTCATTTATGTCATTAATGTTAAAGAAAAGGCTCATAAATGCGATTATTTTTTTAACGGTGGTTTTGCAAAATCATTTTTGACACGTGGTCAATTATAATTCTACCGCGTCATCAATAATTATATAAAAAAAAATCATAATTTAAAAAAAATTGAATTAATTTTTTTAATAAATAAATTGATGACATGACAGAATTATAATTGTCCACATCATCAGTTTTTAAAAAAATAATTCAATTTCTTTTCAGAATTATGATTTTCTTTTATTTAAAAAATTGATGATGTGACCGAATTATAATTGGCCACGTGTCAAAAATGGTTTTGCAAAACCACCGTTAAAAAATAATGGCATGAATGAGCTTTTTATTTAACGGTAATGACATAAATGAGCCAATCTTTTATCTGATGGCATAAATAAGCCTTTTATGAAAGTTCGATGACATATTTAAACCTTTTCCCAAATAAAAATAATAGTATATCCCAAGCGCTTGCATCTAATGGTATGAAATCATTGCTACTTTTTGATAGTTATATTTTTCTACAAAATGATGTTTGGACCAATTTTCATACTCAATTCATTTAAGGGGAATTTACATAACTATACTATAATAAAAAAATATTTACCATTTATAGTAATAACATTTTTCTTCACTTTATCACATTTAATTCATTTATAATACAAATTTGGTACATATTATAAAGAACAATTTATTATTCACATATAATAAAAATTTAAATAATAGATGATACATTTATCACACATTTTAATACACTATAGATACAATGTGTCAAATTTTTACCAAACAAACATAATATATTTCAAAAAATAATTATAAGATATATATATTGCATACATGATTCACTTTTAATAAATATTACAGATTTAACAAAATATTGCTAGAAATGATAATAAATGAATTGATCTCCTCCCATTGGCAATAGATATCGAATAATTTTGTTCATCAAGACTAATTATAAAAAAATTAAAAGAATCACCTAACAATTTTTTTATCTCCGCATAAATTTAAACTTAAAATATTATAATTCTCTACCACTTAATTAATCACTATATCACGCCTTTAAATACTCAATAGATTAATTTGGTGTTATTAGCCTGGTTAGAGAAGGTTTTCAGGAAGAATGTGTTAACTACGATGTTGGAGACATGCGATAATTAAATCAACGAAAAGAAAAAAGTTTTCTTTCTTACTCTCCATAATGATTAATGACAATTAAGTGTATCGAAAAACCTTTTTGAAATTGAGAAGTGCTAAATGGTCATAATATGATCACAATAGTGAAAAGATTATTATAGCTTTTTTCTTCAAAATAAAATTAACTTTATGGTATTTTCAAAATAGTATGAGCATTAATTAAATTGATAAGATTAATTTTTCGGATCCCATGCTTTATTACTTCTTATATATTTTTTTTTCTTTTTGTTATTTCACTTCTCCTTCTTGACTTTTAATTTTTTACTTTTCTTATAAAAAATTTAGAATATGATGAAAATAAATAATTATATTTAAGCACTTAAATTGGTTAAATTCATCCCATGAATGAAATAATAAAAGTATTTATTTTATGTATCTATTGGAACTTCATTCTGTATGTTTTGATGTTTATCATATATAAAGTGTTTTGAGTTTTGCTTGACTTTTATTAAAATATTTTCAAATTATAATTACAAAATTATTTAAATATGCATTTTAAATTTATTTGAATGCAACTTCATAAACTTATTTAGTTAGAACTCATATTAATAATAATAAATAAGTAATAGTTCACATATTATCAAGTCAACATAATATAAGTGTGCTATCACATATACAATATGATTGTTGTTAAATAGGATCAACACTGGTGAATATATGATTTTATAATATTGTGATATTTGCATCTCTAAAGTGTTTTGAGTTTTTATTGTCGTTATTAATATAGTTTTAGATTATATGTTAAAATATTCAAATAAATAACCTAAATTTATTCAAACATAATAATTTATAAAATATACATTTCATATTAATAACAAGTATGAGTAATGATCTATAAGTTATCAAATTGACATAATATAGTACGGATACAAGACTATAATTAACATTAACACGTTACCCTCAGGGATTCTCAACAATATGCAATATAAGTAAAATAAATATGGACTCTAAAATTTACAATTGAATGATAATGATTAATACGATTTTTCACTAATTAATTAACTGTTTATACATCATGTGTATTTTTCTTTTAGAAAAATAATATTATAATCTTGGGACTTAGATATTTTAAATAACTATTAATAATAATACAATTTTCGTAGTGATGCCTTGAATTAAGAAAGTTATTTCTTTTTATATAATAGTCTTAATATCAAGGTTGACTACTCTCTTTTTAATATAATACTAATATTGATATATATAAAATAATCAAATAAGATATATAGTATTTTTTTACATTTTATTACTATACCACATTGTTTGTTTGATCTTCATAATAATAATATTGTGCAGATTAAGTTGAATTATTACTAGGAGAAAAAGATTTGAAATACTCCTTAATTTTGTGATATAGAGATGATACATATTCCATAAAGAAAAGGTCGCATATACATTTATTGTTACGTGAGCAAATTAAATAACTTATACATCCTCTTTTGACTAACGAAAGTTATACTTTAGATTATTAATTTATTTATTTTAGTTATTTAACCAAACAATAGTTACACAGAGGAAAATCAGATAGTTTTTTTGACGATTTTATTTTTGAGTTTTTTAAATCAATGGATAATTTGGGTCTAAATTATCTCCTTTATGAATATATTGTTTATCATTATTTGAGTTTGTTGTTCATGTTTAATTTTTCGTTTTCATTATTTAGTGCAGTAAACATGGGAATTAAAAAGAAATAGTGAACGAAATAAAAATAATATTTTTTTTTTAAAAAAGTAAACTAAAATTAAATTATTTTTTTTGCGATTATATTGAATTTTATTTTGTAGTTGTAAAAATGTTGATGCATCTATAATAGACTTTACAAAAGGATTAGTGACAAATTATGTTTGATCATCAACATAGTATATCAAAATTAGTCACGGAATTAAAGAAGATAAAAAATAAATAAAAAAGATAAAATTTCATGTATGAAGAAGATCAAATATAACTCAAAATATTTCAAGAAGGCCCAAATATACCTTTTATATTTTTACTTTGTTAAAAAAATTAATAAGTTTTTCACTTTCATCAGCGAAAAATGATCTTGGCTCTTCAACCATACCTCAAAATGCTACGAGAAGGGTCAAATATACCTTGTATAATTTTTATTTTATAAAAAAATAATTTTGAATCAATTTTTGACTTTCTTTAGCTAAAAAAGATTTAGCTATATCAAAGTATATATGTAACCATTGAAATAGATGTGAGCTACTTTCTTTTATCAAACAATATATTATCTCTAAATCACAAAGTTGAGAAATATAATTTATTATTTTTATCATTATTATTTTTATTACTAGTATTATTAGTAGTAGTAGTATATAAATGACAGGTATATATGACACTTTTAATTAATAATTTTACTTGTTAAGTTATTTTATGAGTTTTTAATTTGAATTGCTTGTGAGATAAATTTATGTTAATTTAATATTATTAGTGTTTATCTTGTCATTTCAATTTTAAATTTTATTTCTTAATTGCAAATTTCAAATTTGTGTTCTTTAAAATTTATATCGAAAAGTAGAGGAAAGAAAAAAATTTATTAAGGCTATTATTTTGTAGTCTTTTTAAAAGAAATTAAAATTAACATGTAATTATGAAATTATGAGAATGTGAGAACAGCCTAATCCCCATGCATTGGGAAACTTTTTATGTTTTAAAAAATAATTAATAAATTTAAACTTAAATAAGGGTAAAAATATCAAAAAGTAAACTTATTTATAGTGTGAATGCACCATTCTGGCCATTATGGTCAAAATTTTCTGGCCAAAAGAATTTTTCTTTGAAATTTTATCAGTTAAAATCTAAAGGTGCAGAGGTTTACTTTCAACATGAAAAAAATGAAGAAGTATTGAGTAGGCGTTTATTATGTTGTATTATATTACGACATGGAATTTTAAAATAAAATTAGCATTTGGATTTGTGATTTTATGTTAATTTCATGTGACTCCATATTCTCCAAAAAAGTAATTTCATATAATGACTTGAGATACCAAATTTATTATAAAAATTGTTCCACAAGTTTATATTTTGTTAAAAGAACCTCACATTTATATCTATTAACCATTTTATTTTATATGTAAAATTTATAGACACAAATTGAAAAAAAATTATTATTTCACCGACATAAATTTTATTTTCACATCGATATATAGTCACTTCAACTCACACCAACCGATTGTTGAGTAATAAATTTATTCTCTTCATTTACTTCAACACCTAATTTATTACTACTAGCGTTTTATATTCATTACAACTCAAAGTAACACTGTTGGTTTATTTTCTCGGTCACATGATCGAGAAATGCAAGTTGAACATGAAGAAATTATTCGTACTATGTGGGAGGATTATATTAAAGACTATTACTACAATTATATTCAAATTTTTTTGTTCAATAAAGTTAGATGGAACATTTATTTAAGTGGAGAACAAATAGCTTGTAATAAATTATTATGCGATTTCATATAAAATCGTTTATTTGGTATGATTGAAAAAAAATTAAAGTTATTTTAATAGTTTTACAACTTATAAGATTCTTATGTTCGTGAAAAAATACACTACACAAAAATTTCATATCGCATGTCCAAACAAACTTTAATTTCATCTCATAATTCCACATTATGATATCATATTAAATGGCTAAACGGGCCCTAAGTGAATCTATAAAATACTTCTTCAGTTTATTTTTACTCGTCATGTTTTGACTTGGTATATTAACTTTTTAAAAAATAATTATTGATATAGAAATTTCACCAAACTATCCCCATTAAATGATGTTTAGTATCAAATTTTGAAAAATGATTTGAAGAGAGAATATTTAGTGTTGACGGTAAACATGTAAAAAAATATTTTTATTTTATTTTTATATGTCAAAAATAATAAATAAAAATAAAAATCTATTTTTTAAAGAAAAGACAAGTAAAAATGACTATGGAATATTAAAATTTGAAGTAACAGTATAAAATTTTAATGGAGGCAAGCAGACATGGTATTTATTTTAAAACCTTCAGAAAGAGGATGGCTAAGATACTCATTAAGTTAAGTATAAATGTAGTTAGTTAATTAGTTAAACTTGATTTACATTAGTTAGTTTGTCGGTTAATACTTAAATTTTTGGTGCTTAATTTAACTAGACTAAAATTAACAGCTAATTGGTCATTTCAATTAGAGCTAGATGTCTACTTGTGTCATTTTAGGATATAGTGAGTTTATCGAGAAAATAATCCTCTCAATTCAAAGTAACAAAAATTTCAAATTTATAAATTATGATAAAAGTAGCTTAATATTAAATTGTAATACAATCAATTGGGAATTCTCTTATTTTTTTCTCTGAGACTGAATCATACTTCTTTTGATTTATTTTTCATCTTTTTTCTAAATTTTATGAGGCAAAGGTTAAAAACGTTAATTTTTTTGAGTATAAATGAAAACAAAGAAATACAACTTGAAGTTAAAAACACAAAAAATTCATGTAGTATAAAATGATACTAACATGAGTTTTGTGGTGTATAAATCGGGTTGTTCCATTTTTAATTATAGATCTTAGATTTTGAACTCTGCGTATGGAGAAAATTATGTTAAGAGCGTCATTTTTAAGTAAGTCTTGCAATACGTAATTCATATTTAATTAAAACTTCAATATGTGCTTCCATCCCCCTAAAAAAATATATATTACTCTCTCCTATTAAAAAGAATAACCTCCTCTTTCTTTTTAAGTCTGTTACAAAACAAATGACCTTTTTCCTTTTTAGGTAATATTTTATTTTAACTTTTTACATGACATGTGTAAGGTCACAAGATTAAAAAAACAGTTTTATACATTTTACATAACTTTTTAATTTAAAACCACAAGATTTAAAAGTTCCCTTAATTTTTTTAAATTTCGTGTCAAATCAAAATATGCCATTTTTTCGAGATTAAAAGTTTCCTTTATTTTTTAAAATTTCGTGTCGAATCAAAATATGTCATTTTTTCGAGAAAAGTAAAATATAATATGATGCAAGTGGATTTGTTAATTTTAAAACCTTCCTAAAAGGTAGGTGTACCTCCTCTAAACCAATCCAAATGAAGATGCTAAAAGTTTGGTCTGCTTTTATAGGTTGGTCCATCTTTGATCCAATGTAAAGGGGCTTACCTCTTATCTTGATTTGTGTAGCAAACCATTAATAAACTTCTAGATACACTCTTATAGTAAGAAGAAAAATATACAAAAATGATCCTTTATTATTATGATATTCATCTAATTATTATTGTTATTATTATTATTATTATTATTTTTACATGGAGTGTGGATCCTATTGATAGAGTTTTTACATTTTAGCCTCAAACCATGAAGACTTGGGAAACTAGCCCTTCAAACCCCTAAAAGCTTCTCTTGTAAATATTTTTGAGTATATATAATTTTTAAAAATTAAATTGCTAAAAAAAGGATACTTTCTTTCTCTGTAAATATTTAATAAAATTTGTTAGATATTTTATGGGAACTTTATGCCAGACAATTTATTTGTATGATCCATTTCGATTTATATTTCTCTTAATCATTTTAATTTATTTATATAACTATAATTTGATAAAATATTTTTAGATTTTACTATCGTTAAAATATTTAAATATCACATGTAAAAAGTTTGGATCAAAATTTCATTTTTAAAAAAAATGAGATTTTTTTAAATTTAAAAATAAACTAAAACAAAATCAAGTAAAACGAAAAAAAAGAGTAAAATTTAGATGAATCGGATAACAGGTAAGGACCAATCAGAGTTGTAATAAAATAGTAAGTACTTCTTTATTCTTAACCAAGAATTCTCTAATTCGAGTCCTTTTAAATCCATAATCACTCCTATTAGGGTGTATTTAATCGTATTTAATATAAATATCAGATATTAATCGAGATTTATTATAAATATAAACTATTAAATAATATTAAACATTAATCAAATACTAGATAACAAACTAATCAAATATTAATTAATTTCTAATATGAATATCGAATAGTCGAAAACGAAAAAAATAAAAAAAAAAGGATGGGGAATGCATGTGTTTGGGAAGGAAAAAAGGCGTTTAAAAAGGCGGTAAGAAAGGTATGAAGCCGCATTCCGAGAAGCGTGTCTGCCGTACAGCTGTACCGAACTCTGTATTATCACTACAAAAATCCTATTTGCTTCCTCTATGCTCCCCTATTCCCAAACCACTACAATCTATAAATATTATTATTTTTTTATGTAAAATAACAAATATTTAAAGTATATTATGTAATATAATTATAATTGTAATTTTTATATTATGAGAAATAATTTTTTTATATAATTATATAAATTTAGAATTTATATAATTTAATCTTTGATTGTATAAATTTTGAATTCGTGTAATTCAATTTCTGATCGTATAAATACAGAATATATATATGTTTATCTTAACTGTTTGTATACAATTTATAAAAAAAATTTTATAATAAATTAACATGTTTGTACATTGTCAAGCGGAATATACAAAAACGAATAGATATTAAATTTGTATATCTTACCATAATTGATACATTTGCAAGCAAAGTATATAAACAGGCAAACAAACTATATAAACCACAACCTCTATTTATATATATATGCATATTCTGTTTAAAAATTTGAAAGAGAAATATAAAAAGTACGATCTTAATAGTAAATAAAACTATTATTATGGAGCACAATTACCGAAAGCATAACTATAAAGCCTTAGTTATACCTATTATCTATGAAATTTTCTCATAAAAATTTACCAATAAAGTGAAACTTTTATTGTGCATTTATCTATATTAAATCAATTGATTTCTCTATTTTTATTTTTATTTTTATTTTTATTTTGTCTAAATTTGATAATATTTTATAGTCTTTAAGTTAAAGATATTTAAGATGCATAAAATATTTTCTTTAACTTAATAATTTTAATTATATCACGTAAAAGATTAAAAATAATTTTTTAAAAAGCTTTTCCTTTTAAATGGACCGAAAAAATAAAGTAAAACTAAAACTGAAATGGAAGGAGTAGATTTTCTACTGTATTGGTTCAAGTTTCAACTACTCTACTAGGTGGTAAATCGTACTTTTACCTTTGGTTTTAATTTATTTATCATATTAAAAAAAATCTTTGAAAAGAATGTTTTTTTTTGTTTTTATAATAATTTGTTAATTCTAACTTTTTGTATAATATATTTAAAATTAAAATCTGTTCCATTATATTATACATGTCTTTTAGTTTAAGATTATAAAATTCAAATAATTTATTTATTTTCTTAAATTATGTATAAAGTAAAAATAAATAGAAAAGCAAATTGAAATAGTTATTCTCAATAATTATAAATTAATGATATAATATTAGTTAAAAAATGAGTAATTAAATAGTAAATTGAAAATAATTCAGGAAATGTGTCATTATTTATAAGCGCGCAAATGAAAGGTGCACATTCCAAGTCACGAAAATATTAATCAGAAGTTCTAAATTTAAGTCATAAAAATAAAAACATAACTAATAAAAGATGTTTTAAATGATGTAAATTCAATTAATTAAATTCTCAAAACATATATATATATATATTATATATATATATATATATATATATATATATATATATATATAATCGAAATCAAATGAGAATTTAAAAAACGTATTGTATCATTTTTATTTTCCTTTGAAGTATTTCTTAAATTTCTTTAAACTTTAATTTTACAAGTTTAGAATTATTTTACAATTTTGAAATGGATAAGGGACCACAACAATTTTTTTTAAAAATAAAAAAATGAAGAGGTTGTGGTCCTTCTAAGTGGTTCAATGTCCCGTTCGATACAATTATATTTTTAATTGCATTGATAATTTAGATATTGAACTGTTATTCACATTTCAGAGTGAAAAGAATAGTGGTAAAATAATTTTATTCTATTTTATTTTATTTTTAAACCAAATCATATCTTACAAAATTTTATTTAAATATTTAACACTAGCTTCAAATCTACAAAAAGCAAAGTATTATAATCATATTTTTTTTAAACAATTATGCATATATTTAGAGATAAAATTATATTTGTCGTTTCAATTTCAACTTGAAATATTATCTAGTATAAATCATTGTTTCTTTCATAATTTGGAAAATTATTTCAACTTCAAATTGAAACAAAAATTTTGAAGCTGAAAAATTGATCTGCAGAGTATTTAAAATAAAATAATATATATTTTTTCTTACAAAATCTTATAATACCTTTCAAATGATGGCCGAACAAAAGTTGACAATGAATTGGATTTAGTGAAAAGGTTGAAATCTTTTGAATGTAAATTATTATTTCACTTGAAAATTCTCCCCAAATCTGCTCTACCTTTTTTTATTTATTTCTTTTTAAATTTAAAGTTCTTTAGGTAAATATTATTTAAAAAAACTCAAGAAAATTTATAATATCTATCTTTCTTTCGAATGAACACTCTATAGTAAGCATTATTCACTATGCAATATTCTATTTAAGTGTTGATCGCTCCCATATTGATTGTTTTTATGCAATTTTTACCGCATGAGTTATGATGGAATTATGTTTAATATTTTATTTTATTTTTAATTATTATATCAAGATAGATTTGTCTTAATTATCATTTATCTGCTATTATTTTTATCTTCCACACTTCAAATGCCCTAATATGGACGTGTGACAAGACTAAAAAGAGGTCTTAAGTCTACATCTTAGTATAGAGCGGTCTTTTTATATGATTTTGGATAACTCTTATCTTATAAAATAACTTTTGGAATTAAATAAAATCAAATATCTATTTCTTTGTCATGTTATCATAGCTATAACCATCTCAATTTATTATTTATTTGACTTTAAACCTTTATTTTATATTGTTCACGCTTTAGATATCTAATTTTTGCGTATAAAAAAGCGTTGAGTCCCACGTTCTTTCCTCATACTAAAAATGTTGGAACAAATTAGGGTGTTACAAAGAGTATTAAGTGTACTTATTGCCCAATTCTGGTCATTGTAACTTTTGTATGAGAAATGAAGCAAAATCCAAAAGTGAATGAAAACCAAGGAAGATTTTATAATTTTGGGGAACAAATATAGAGAAACATGGACCACACAATCCTTTGTCTTCAAGCAACGAATTTGATCAATCTTTTGACCAATTAGGTGTCTCTTAGTGAACACGTTCTTCGTCGTTGTCTCGTACTCATTCCGTCTCAAAATAAGTATTTTAAAAAAAATTATTTCAAAATATTTGTCATTTTATAAAACAAGTATTTGTCCCATTTTCTTAATTCAATTTTCAAAATACATAGTAGTTTAGTAAATTATAAATTATTTTATTAATTGACACTTTTTTTTTTAAATAAAGAGAAATAAAAACTACTTCCTCTATACACTAAAGGTGAAAAAAAATAAATTTATTTTTCGCTTCGTATATCAAAATAATAAAATAATTTTTTAATATAATATGTTTTCCCAAAAAAAAAAAGTGGTCAACAAATCAACTAAAGACTTCATATGAGTGCTTATTTTTATAGGAAAAAGAAGTTGAATTATCTAGGGAAAAGAAATGATTAGATTGTATGATTTATCTAAATTTAATAAATTGAAAAAGGGAAGGATAAGATAAGAGTATTGATTATAGTAAAAATTAGGCAAATGACATACTGTAAATGATAAATTACATTCTATCCCTATAATATCGATATTTACCAAAAATCTCTTATTTTTAAGAATTCTGGATACTTTAAAAATAGAATGATACTCAAATATAAATGACTGAATATTTTTTTTTCTGTAACTGTTATAGCTAAAATTTGAGTATCTTTTCATGTGTTGGACATGAAATTTAATGTATCAAAAAATATATTTTAAATTTAATATTTCGTTTATATATATAGTTTCAATTAGTATTTTGTAGTATCATGTTAACCTATTTTTTTATATGTTAGTATAAGATGAATTGTATTAAGTATCTTTTCAATCTTATCATGATTTTTGAATATATTTGTTAGTATGTTTAATTAATTTTATTAAGTATCATTTTTTGGTGACCATGATAGAATGATTCTTTGTTTTATTTTTACTTATATTTCGTATATATTTAGGTATCAAATAATAGTATATGTGTATCATACTGTCATACATTTGTTATTTAAGTATCATATTTATATGAATTATTGATAAGTATATAAAAATTAAAGTATCTAATTTAAATTGTGAATTTGAGTATCTTTTTATGTGTTGGACATGAAATTTAATGTATAAAATTTAATTAGTATCATTTGGATAAAAAAAGGGATTTTGTAATTTAATACATTAGTAGGCAATTAATGAAATTAAATAAATTAAAGTAGTATATTTTAGTAATTTTTCCTTGATTATATTCATATTCCGGTTGTGGACAATAATCATCTTTATACTTTTTTGTAACTTTACATGATTAAGCTAATCATACCTATGTTCACATTTGTGTGCTAATAAATGGACAATTAGTAAACAAAATATTGTCAAATTTTATTTAATAAGAAAAGAGATATTCTTGATTATGATATGAGAATTATGTTATCTATAGTTAGGATTTTATTGTTTTTTCATTCCCCTTTTTCTGCTCCTTTTTTTCGCTTTTTTTTTTTATTTATATAAATACAAACTATAAGCGTCAATTATATAAATTCTATTCATTGTTACAAAAATAATTACTCATGTATTCACACATATAATATTGATACAAATGAAGAAAAATTAATTATATAAATACGAATGTTGAACGTAATATAACATTGATATAATTGTATTAGCAAATAATATCATTATATTTGTTAATACAATTGATACGACATTGGTACAAATTATTATAACAATTAATTATACAAATACAGTTCTGTACTAGATATTATTCATACAATTGTATTTGTTGATACAATTTATTTATTGTTACAAATTATATTATTTAATACTATTATATTTATTAATACATGTATAATATTGATTATACATATGCAATTATCTAGCAGATATACAAAATAAAATTGTTGATATATATACATACTAGTTTATATATACTATTATCCAACAAATATAAATCTCGTCTCTTTGAGCTCTTTCTTTCTCGCTCGCCTCTCTCATTACAAGAACATATAGTTATGAATTATAATTAAATAAACTAAGCTATTTTACCTCGTTATATTTAAAGTTTTTGCTATTTTTGAAGGTTCATTTAAAATTAGGGATAATTTTATAGAATGACAAAGTATTAATATAAAATAAATATAGTAGCTATCGTTTGATTTATTTGTGTTTCATAGCAAACTGTTTGTCAGTCTCTCTGTCCCTCATATTCTCGCTCACCTCTCTCGCTTTATACGATAGAATTGTATAAATTGGGGTTCTAATTGTATAAAGCGAGAGAAAATTGTATATACACATGCAAATACATATATTTTTGTCCTATACACTTGTAATTATGCAATAAAAAACTCCCCTGCCCAAGTCTCTTTTGTCTTTCTCTCTTTCTCGTTTTATACAAATTCAAATTGTATATGATTTCTCTCTTTCTCGTTTTATACAATTCGATTCAATTGTATATTCCCCGCCCAAGACTCTTTTGTCTTTCTCTATTTCTCATTTTTATACTTATTCAAATTGTATATAATCGTCCTATACACTTATAATTATATAATTTGTTTCATACAATTCTCTGGCCAAGTTTCTTTTCTCGTTTTATACACTTCATTTTATACAATTTGCTTCAATTGTATATGTATAGCGAATTATACATATATATGTTTGCTAGCGCAATTATGCAAACCTTGCTATAGTATACAAATATAATTTTATGTTTTCTGTATGTGAAAGTTGCCCTTAAAATTAACGTCAAAAAACAATTTCTGAATACACTTTTTAAACTTCAACTTCGAAAACTAATCTTTTTTCCCCAGCTTCAGCCTAGTATGGTCCAAATGGCTACTTCAAAGATGGGCCTTCTTTATGGCCCAACTACAACCATAGGGACAAAGCCCATTAACTGATATAATCAGCAACCATCTTTTACTTTGTTGTTTTTAGGAAAAATTACACAAATTCACAATTAAGATATCATAATATTTCTAAAATTCTCTATCATTTTAAAAGAATTACAAAAATCCTCTTTGGATATATTTCTATCCCTCTCAGATGCATCGCTATCTCCTTTTGGATACATCACAATCAAGGAATGTATCTGAAAGCAATGTAAAATCCAAGATTTTTATAATCGAGAAAATTTCAAAATAAGATATAATTAACTTCCAAATGTACGAGACTTATGTATCTTATATTCAATTTTATTTAGACAAACTTTGATGTAAGCTTTTCAATAATTAATTTATCAGGTCTACCTGTTTACTCTGGAAAACATTTTGCCAAAACATTCTATGCATTTTGGTTTTAGTAACACTTTGATTCACATGACAAATGGAAACACCAAGAAAAATACACAAAATAATCAAATGATTTAACATAGAATGAACTAAACTACATTATTGAGTTGGCTGGATAATCTATTTAAAAAATTGCCCCATAAAGTGGGGAAAAGAAAGTTGAACTTTTATGCAAAGATATGACTAACAAAATTGGGCATTGTACAATGCCTTTAATTTTTGGGAACCTGAAACTAAACTAGCAACTGAACTGAACTGAAGCAGCAGCAGCTGCAATATGAATCACATCTCCGGTTTTTGTATTCGAAATTCAAGTTAGAATATTCGGATTAATGTTAGGTAGAGAGATGGCAAACATGATTGCTGATCAAGCTTAAGCGCCACCAGAACCATACTTCTTTCCGAGTACAAGTAATTGGAGTTTGTCGTAGCCAGAGAGGACACCAGCACCAGCGATAGCACGAAGAATGTTTGCACCAGCACCCTTGAAAAGGGACTTTGCACCCTCATTCTTCAAGATTTGAGTAAATGCATCCATTGAACTTTTGTATTTCACTGCTTC
The DNA here is from genome assembly GCA_027705065.1 of Solanum peruvianum. Taxonomy (NCBI): domain Eukaryota; kingdom Viridiplantae; phylum Streptophyta; class Magnoliopsida; order Solanales; family Solanaceae; genus Solanum; species Solanum peruvianum. The sequence continues at coordinate 78,310,238 of JAKWJD010001755.1, forward strand.
ACCAGATGTCATCATCATTCTTCTACGAACAGTGTCAATTGGATAGGATGCTAGTCCAGCACCGTTTGTGATTAACCAACCTAGTGCAAAGCTAGCAAAGAAGCTATCCTGAAACCAATAAACAACAAGACAAATAATTTATCACAGCAAACATGTGTATGCAGATGCTTCTTTCATGTTTTTAATACTGATGGGAACCATTTAATAGCCTTGTTCGTGAATATACACATAATAGGGCTTCGATAAGCCCTGGATGTTAGGGTAGATGGATTGCGTAACCAAGACTAACTCAACCTGAGCTTTATAAGTTCGGCCACTACACAAGCCGCTAGTGGAGAAAGCTCTCGAGCTTCCCTTCATTCATTATTAAGCTCGGCTTTACTTTCTTGAAGAATCCTGTATCTATGAACATAAGGCTTGGCAGACCTTCCCTTTCTGCCGGAGCTTCATGGGGACTGTCTTATTTCCCAATCAGATGTTTGAATGTGAGTTGTACTCTACGAGTACCCAAACAAGTATGGACATGTCACGACATTTGAATACTTTTCACGTAGACTAGAAATGCTCAATGACAATTTCCAAATGAATCGATACTCAACAGTATTGAAGGCATATGTTTTAGACATCCAGTACCAAATTTAAACAATAAGATCATCATGAACGGGATCACTAGAGTTTGCACAAAACAGAATTTGACAATGTGTAGTTAGTACTGATGCAGCATTACCTGTAGCGAACCAGTGAGGACAACCGGCTTCAAAGAATCATATAAACCAAAGTAGAGACCGCGGTACACAATGATTCCAACACATGAGATATTGAATCCACGGTAAAGTCCAGCAACTCCATCAGATGCTAATGTCTTCTTGTAAACATCAACCATACCATTGAACTGTCGATCTCCTCCTCCTTTTGCAGCCTTAGCATCATTAGCTAGCCTCGTTCGGGCATAGTCAAGAGAATAGACAAAAAAAGGGAAGATGCACCAGCTGCACCTCCTGATGCAAGATTACCAGCAAACCATTTCCAGTAACCGTCTCTGTCCTTTTTGAAGTTAAAAAGCCTCTTGAAGTAATCCTTAAACGCAAAATTCAAGGCCTGCACAAAAAGTGAAAGAGATAAAATATATAGCACGAGATCAACGAAATGAACAAGGGATCTAAATTGTCTTGAGAAAATAACGAACCTGAGTTGGGAAATAACGAATAACGTTTGCTGTGTTGCCTCTCCACAAAGACATAACTCCTTCCTCCTTCATTGTTCGGCTAAAACATTCAGCTATGCCACCGTATGGTTTAGATAACCTCCCAGCCTTGATCATCTCATCCTGATTTTGGATCAGGAGTTTGACACGCTCAATTGGAGCAGCTGCTGTCTTTGAAACAGCTGCTGAGACACCACCCATAAGAAAATCAATTGCAAAGCTGGTAAAGCCTTTCTCTGAAGGAGCTTGGACGAAAACTGGCGATGAGTAAGATGAAACCACGGGCATCCCTTCACATCTATGCAACCAGGGCTTAGTCTGATTTCCATATTTATATTGCCTTTGGTATGCCATAAGATCTCGATTTTGCGTAGATCTAACAAGGAAGTTTCCAGCTGCCTTGTGAGTAACCGAGGGGTATTGCGGCTGATCCATCGTCATCTCTGTCTCTATACATCAAGAAATGCAAACATGTAAATGAAATAGCTTTTCCTTAAAATTACTAGACATGTATAAATGACTATTTCTCCATAACTTTTTTTTGGTTTCTCATCCCAGATCGCACACTACTGGACCCATTCGGGTGTGGTGTTCTCAACAGAATTTTCTCCATACCTATGGCTCAAATCTGATAACTCTGGTAACCAGATGAAGCACTCCATCGGTGCATCACAACCCATGTTGGTCTATATGTCCATAATTATACATGAATACTCAGTAACCATATTTCTCCATTTGAATTAAAAAGAAAATTAATATTATAGAACCAAAAAATGAAAAAGATGATATGAATCATGACGAATGCACCATAATTTATTCAGGCTTATGCTCAAAACTGATTATAGTAACAACGTAAGTATGAGAGTGTCTAGAAAACGAATCTAGGTTTTATTTTAGTTTCACAAGCCAAATTCAACAAATTATTAAACTGAGAGTCTATCAAAAACAATCTGTCTAATAATAAAGAGAACGGTAATTTCTGCATACATCATATCCTCCCCAGAGTCCACTAGTGGGGTTACACTAGTACGTATGTCTAGTAAATATACAATTGTTCAAATGCTAAATATCATGTCAAAGTGATGTTATATACATTTCAATTTTTCCAAATAAATATCACATAAAAAGAAACAATCATCTAAAAAACTTAAACAAATCCTACCTTTTTCACTCTTTGAAGAATGTAAATACAAGTTTAATTTGTTTTTGTTTTTTTGAAGAGAAAATAAAGAGAAGGTTAGTACTAACCTGATAAATGAGATTAAAGTATTTGGGAATTATGGGTTGCTTTTTAAGTAAGATGTAGAGAAGAGAGAGTCTTTCTCTTGCCTCTAAGAGTGGAGTCAAAAGTGGAGATGATAGGTACAGAGATAATTAAGGCTTTTAACTATGACATTTCTAACTAAACTATTGTTGTGACTTTCGTATTTTCAACTAAAACTATTTTAATTTTTCTACATTTTTTCAATGCCACTTAATATTTTTAAGTTTAAATTATTATTTTTTTGTAAAAGAAATAAAACAAGAGTTTTAAGTTTTGCTTTTGGAACTTTTTTTTTGAGTGTCTTTAACATCTATTTTTAAAATTGAAAAAGACGGTAATAAATTGCATAAATCATCTACATTTACACATAAAAATTACAAGTTATAATTTTAATATGTATGCAATTTTAAAAATTGTAAAACACACACACACCTATATATATATAATATATATATATATATATATATATAATATATATATATATATATAATATATATATATATATATATTAGCATATTCCATGGTATTAAATTCTATGTATTATTAATAATATCTTCATGTGGAGGTATTAGTAATAAATCCTATAATAGCATGTAGGGTTCATAGCTAATTCATGAATTAGTTATACATAATTTCATATTTATACTAAATAATATCATATGTAATACATAAATAATTTCTCCTAATACTCCAAATAAAAGTTCCTTAAGATATAATGTTACTTTTTTATTCATGATTATATTTTATTCGAAGATTTTGACTTTTCAATACTTTTACGATAAAAAATAGTTATTAAAACACAATACTCATAAAGATAAATAATTTATTCTAGTATATGTTCAATGGTCAATAAAGCTACAAATCAACTAGTAATAATGATGGAATTCACAATAGATTGAATTTTAAATTGGTGAATAAAGTAGGCTTACAAATGAATTGATTGAGAAATATATATGTTAGTTGAAGGGTTGTGTTCACAACTCAACTCATGGTATTTGTATAATGATATTACCTTAACTATAGTCAATAATTTGCAATATACAAAGAAAAACGATTTCTTAAAAAATATTTACTTTGAAAAATAGTTAGATTTCTTATTATTTTTTAGTGTTTGTTAAATTAAAAAAAAATATGTATTTCAAAAGTATTAATATGCAAGCTAGTTAAATATTATGAGGATTTTATTAATTTTAATAATAATTTTGTTTGATTTAATAAAAAAAATCTTTTTTGTACTCTATCATGTAGCCTTTTTTATTCCTAAAAAATAGCATATGAAATAGAAGGCAAAGAGGGAAATAATTTTCCAAAAGCAAATGAATAATCACCCCCCCCCCCCCAATCCCAACCCCCCTTTTTTGTTAACTGATCTAATGGGTTCAACAAACAATTAACTATAATATATATATAAATTTTAAATAAAAAATATAATATTAGACTGAGATTCTAAATAAAGGAAGATAAATAAACTGAATTTTTTTTATTCGAAATGTCAATCAATTATATGCTTCAATATAATAATTGAGAGCAAGCGCTATAGCTTGTTTCCATATTTAACGGCATGATCAAACTAACTTTTGCAATTTCAGAATCTCTCCGTTAAATGACTTGTTCTCCCCGACCAGAATAGATAGTTCAATTCCTTTTCTTAGAACTGTACTTCAAAAATTTCTTACCTTATACGGCTCAGCAGTCAATTCGGATGGGAAGGAGGGCAAAACGGTCAAGAAAGGAGATTTGGAGACGATGGGTGCACAAGGATGAAACCACATACTTAAAAATTACTTACAAGTTAGAAACTTGTTTCTCGATATTAAAAAAGTCATTTTGCTTATTTTGAAGGAGTTATTTTTGCTATGTAAAAAATATTTCGCCGTACCACACCCCAGATCCACAAGTAAATACGTTTTAGACCATTGTAGTTAGATCTGGAGTTAATTCCCATTGATTAAAAACTCAGCAAAATAAATAATAAATAAATAAATGAGAAAAAATTCTCTAACGGTCAAAAAAAAAGAAATAAATAAAACAAAAAAAAGGCTTAAATCCCAACGGTCTTGTTAAAATCTCTTTGTTGTCAGCTCCTTCAACAACAAAGAAACGTTGCATTTTCACCTGTGAATTCATTTTTATTCCTCCAAATTTTATCTGGGTTTTGTACATACTCTGTTCATTCTTCAAGAACCATGGAGATAGCTGTCATCGATTGGAAAACCATTGATTCAAGATTTGTTAAAGACGATCTTTATGAGCATTTTAAAGCTCCTCAATGGGTTGATTTCTTCGCCCCCGATGCTCCTGTTGATGATGATGCTTGGTTCTGCAGACCTGGTAAAAAAAATTTGTTCTTAAATTTCACTTCATTTTGGGGATTTCTGTGTTAACTTCTTGTTTTTTTTGGAGAACAGAGTGTAATCATCCAAAGACAGTGGAAGATTTCTATAAAGTAGCTACCCCTTCCTCCTCTTCGAAGGTTTGTGCTTTCTTCCTATTTCTGAAATTCCCACAAGTGGGGTATTGTAATTTGAGTGTTTTTGCTAGTTTTTACGAATACTCTGTTCTAAATTCTTGTGGGTAATGGTTAGTTTCTTGAGAATCAAAGATTTGCTCTGTTATTTGACAAATTTGTGATTTTACAGCTTCAAAGATCAGCTAGTGTATCTGATATTCCTCTTGGGGAACGAAATAGGAGGTATGACGAATGGAATTTTTTTTTTTATTATGCAATCGATTCTACCTGAGTTTTTATTTGGACAAGATTATGAATTCATGAATGGTGTTTTCAATTTCAGAGATGCAACATTGAAGAAGAGGGGGCTAATTCAACCGTTGGTATCATTGAATAAGGATTATAAATGTGACAAGATTGTTGAAGATGGTGAAAATCAGAATCCCAATTTTGCAACCCCTCCAAGGTTCAAGGCTAAATTGATGAAACAAACAATCAAGTCGAGCGCGGAGAAGAAGCCAGTTGATGAAAAAGAGGAACATATACCAAAGCTGAAAAGTACTCTTTCAGCTAGGAATCTTTTTGCTGGTGGGGATTTGTTGAACAAAGTGTCTGAGTTTTGCAATGAGCTGAAAAGATTAGTAGTTACCAGGACTAAAGAGAGAGAGAAGTGTGCAGATGAGAACTTGGAGACAAGTCCATTAATCGATGATGATAAAGAAAGGGAAAGGAAGCCATTGCTGGAGATGACTAAAGAGACTAATGAACTAGTGGCAAAGAGCAACACTAAGGACAAACAGAGAAGGAAACTGTAAGTTTCACATCACATACTTTATTTAGTCAACCAATCTTTTGCATCGAAAATACTAGTTTCAGTTGAACGCGTAGCTTATAGTTGAATAGTTACCCAAATGAAACAATTAGCTGAGCAAATACATTATTAGAGGTGTACTGAGTATAACTGATGGTGAACTCTATCTATGCAGGAGAAATGATAATGCAGAAAACACACCAATAATTGTGGATGTGAAGAACATTAAGCGCAGAGATGAAGAAATTTTGTCTCAGATCCGCACAAATCCTCCCACTCCTCAGTGTTTCTCAGCCAGCCGGGGAGTTACAAAGGCTGCTCCATCTAAGCCTTTGAAATCTAGGCCTCTGGTATGTGTAAACCTTATTGTCCCGAGATTGAATTTTGCAGTTCCAAGACTTGCAACCTGTGATCTCCTCACTTTCTGCGTAATGATACTGTTATTTTCGACTTCTAGTGATGTGTTTTTGGCCCATTATCTCCTTGCAATCCTCACCTTATGAGCTAACTTATCATGTCGATTTAAAGACTAGTCCAAGGATCTATTTCTATATAGTTTCAGTGCAGTACAGTCTGCAATTTTAGCTACAACCAACTAATCTTCAAGATTCGATTTCATATGATATTCGAGACGAGCTTTGGCCTAAAATCAGCACTATTTTAGATCATTAAGACATTGCTTGTTCTGTTGTTACCACCACTAGCTTGTTCTTGATTGATTATTCTGATAATAAAAAAAAAACAAGAGTATTTATAATGCTTTGAACTGTTGGTCAAAATAATCCTGGGACTGATTAACACTGAATTTGTATGAAATAAATTAGGAAACAAGAGGGATCCTTCAAGAGCTGGAACAAAGCAGCAATGAAGTGAAGAGAAAGGAAGATCCAGGAAAGATGATGACTAGTAACAATAATCAACAAGGGCAGAGAGGTGGTGGTGTTAATGTTGCTGAAAAAGAAGCTGCAAGAGCTTTGGATGTTTTCTGGTTCTTGAAGCCTTGCACACTTGCCAGCTGAAAGGCTCAAGCCACACACCACTGTTGCTGAACAAACATTTCATGAAGTGCTTACTCCTTCATACTTAAAAAAGTTGTCATTTTGTTTTTCCATATTCTTTCATTCTTTATAGTTTCTAATACACTCAATCATCAATCTATATGAGTTTTTACCCCCTTCTGTGAGGACAATAAGTTGTAAGAAAACAGTTCAAAGGTCCAGAATATTAAATAACATTATCCTTTTATTGATGGAAAAAGTTGATTTTTAGAATATAAGATTGTGATTGATTCTTGCCATGAGAACCTAAAAAGCTCTCAGCTTTATCTCCATCTCCATTTATTTTTATCATGAAAAAGAACCCCACAGCAGAAAAAGGAGTCCCCCTCATCTTTTTCACTTGGCAATAATTCTCTTGGAACAGTGATAAACCAAAACAGCAATATTCAGATCTTGTCTTAACAAAACATTATAAACTAATTGAATTATGCACAGAAACAAAAACAATTGCAACCAATAATTACCCTTTTTTTATTAATGCACTTTGATTTAACATGAACCATCAAATCTCTGAAACAAAAAACAAAGCCTTGCAGAGAGAACCACCAAACAAATCCACAAACCCAGAGTTATATTGTAAGCTGAAACTTGAAAATTGAAAAAAAAACCATATTATTTACAGAGGGGGTTTCAAGTTTAGTGAATCTTGAATAAATCTACCTTGTAGTGACACAAAACATACAATTCAAGAACCTAGCCCAAACATGTCGTAGCCTTGGGTACATCCTTCCTGTATAAACACTTGATTCCCTACAAAGATCCTCCATAGTTTCCACAAAAAGATTCAAGCTTCTCACCGGAGGTATATACAGAGTCAAAGGCACTGCAGAAAACGCCACTGCGAAGAACAAGTGCAGCATCTCCACTTAAAATAAAAAAGATTGTATTTTTTTTTCTTCAAAAAGCTAACAACTTTGGATTTTCTTGAGAAAATCAAGAAAAGGGGGTTTTGTAATGAGTTTTTTGGTGGATTGTTGTGGTTGTGGTTTTGGTGAATAATTTCGGGGAATTGAGATTTGGATGAACTTGGACCAATTTTGTTCATATATTAAATCAGATTGTGAGGCGCGTGTAATAAAAGCTATTACGTCCTCCGTCTCATATTACTCGATCACTTTTCCTTTTTATATTCCTATTAAAAATATAAATATTGAATATTTTAAAAAAAGATTTTTGGTTATAAAAATAAGAAAAGCTTAATTAGTAGTAACTTTTTTAATTTAATAAAATTAATAATTAATAAAATAACTATTTTTAATATGATGATCGCGATACGGCGAGAATAATAAAAAAAGACCAGCCGTCTGTTTCTTTTCCATTTTTTTACAGCACCTGGTTGTCATCCGTGGTTTTGAGTTTTTTTTTTTTTAAGAGAGTAATGGGACATTCGGATAATTTTAATTGGATAAGCATATGTTTATATTAAGTAAATTATGGAGATATGATACACTTTTTTACAAAATAATTAAGAATTTCATTAAATAAGGATATATATAGAAAAAAAATCAAAATTTTAAATAATTCACTTATTTTAAGTATTAAAAGAATATCAATAATTTACTTAATGTGAATCAAAAGGTGTATTATAATATGCTTTCTGTGATAAAATTAAATATTTTTACTTATTTAGTGTAGATAATTAAAAGTAATTGATTTTAAATTTATTTTTGTTATTAATTATAATCATTTTTAATGTATTTTATTTTCTGTGATAAATTTATTATATTTAAGAGTGGTGATTTTGTTTGGACAATCTTGTGTTTAATGAGTTAAAATGAATTGTATGGCTGAAATTTGTACAACTAAATCTTAATTATTGTACAAATTAGATTGATGCCAAAGAAATAGGCAGGGGTTTTGATAGGTGTATTAATGTAGGTATTGTAATCGATATAGCTAATAGTCATTATTATTTTGCGGCGTTAATTATTTATATCATTAGATTATTAATTATCAGTTTCTATCGACTATCACACAGTTAATCACTTACATGTTAGTCACTATATCATATATATATGTATTTCGTCTACATCTATTATTATATCAAATCCACGTATTCCCTTGTTGTCATGTGAACTAAAAACCTTAAAATTTCTATCTTATTTTAGTGTTTATTATTTTATTTTTTCTCTCTCTCTATGGCCTCTAATAATATTTTTACAGTAGAGATCCAAATAGAATTACTTACATCAAATCAACTGTTATTTCTAAAAAAAATTAAATATATAGATATATAAAAGAAATATTTTGGAAGCTGATTTGGAGGTGTTTCCCTTGCTACAAATTTTGGTAGTATATGTTTGATTTTGACAAGTTGATAATTGATATTATCAAGATGTTGACTTGTATTCTTATCTCATAATTAAATAAAAAGAAAGTTTGGTATTTAAATTGACTATCTCTTTTAAGAAATGGTTGTGTCATTAAATCACTATTTTATCAAGTTATAAAATGATTTTAAAATTGTGATCTATATAATCATATACAGTATTTTTTGATTGTCCAATTATTTGGTGAATAATTATTTTTACAAAAGAATGGACACCTGTGGGTATTCGGAAGTTTGGATTGCAACATCTTTTATTTGATTTAATTTTGGTAAATGTAATTTTGAGGAAAATGTGGTGAGTGATTTTTTGTTATAAAAGAATTATTTTTATAATTTTTGTTATGTTCGAATAAAATTGAATGACTTTTTCGTTATAAAAAGTTGCACATTAATTAAAGTTAAAGTTAATCGACAATCTAATAAAATTATTTTGAATATTGTCAATTCACATGTTGATGTTGATAGTTCTATAAATATTGAATGAATTTTATTTTATTTGAAAATTAATGGTAGGTCATAAAAAAATTCAAATTCAATTTGAAAAATTCTAGTTTAAATTTTAAAAATAAATTATAACTTATTTTTAGTTAATTTTTTAAAAAATTATATTTAAATATATTCAAATTATGAACATTATTCTAAATTATCCTCATAGAAAATGATTTTTAAAAAAATTCATCTTGCACTTTAATTTCATAAGTTTTTAGAAAGCTAAAATATTTGAAATGACCAAACATCTTCTTGTGTGAATAAAATATATATGAGGATGTCAATACATTGGATTCCAACGTAAAATTTAAATGTTAGATTTATGATAAATTACTATTTACAAATAGTCAACGCTAAAGAATTAAGAGTCTAGTATGTATGTCCTTATTATTGAAAAATTATTTGATAAATACTTAAAATTATTTTTAAATAAATACATAAATGATTTTTCTGTTAGAAAAAAGCTAAAAAATTACGCTCCTTAAAAAATGAGAAGCAAAAAATGTGTGTTATAATACGTGTAACAAACTTAGAAAGAAAACTAAAAAAAGTTAAAAAAGTTGATGGTACCAAATATTAAATAAGTATAATTTTTTATGAGAAATGTGTGTATGGCAATTTGACTATTTAAAAAGTGGGTAGTGGTTAATGGTACTCGAAGCCACAGGGCTGACCTAGTGAGTTCTAGATTCACGTAACAAAACCTGATAATGAATTTTGGTTTTTATTAGTCCCTTTGATATTTTGATATGTCGTATTTTTATTTTCGATAAATTAATTTTTGTATTGATTTATTACGTATATTGTTTTGATATATCATGTAATTGATATATTTATTTGATATCGTGTAAAGTAATAGATGTACATGAAAATATAATTGTGAATGATATTTATCAATAAATGACTCAAAGTAACAGTATTGATCTGTTTCCTCCTTATATGATCGAGAAATGCATGTTCATCGTAAGGAGATTGTTTATACTAATATGGAGGAATTATATTAAAAACTAGCACACCACAATTTATTATTCATTTTTATTTTATTGAATAAAAGTTTGATTAATAAAGTTAGATAAAACAATTACTTAAATAGAGAATAATTAGTTTTTTAATAATTTATGATTCATTTTAATAAATTTTTTGTTTATTTCGTAATATTGAATAAACAAGTTGAGCTATTTTACTAATTTTATTTAAAAAGCTAAATAATATAAAATTTTCATGTCTTAAATAGAACTTTAACTTGATCAATTTTATATTATAATATCATATCATAATTTTATATCTTACGATTAAATCACCCTAAAAAAAAACACAAAAAACATGAGGCTAATACAAAACCACTTTGCTATATTGTTTTGGTGGCTGAGATCCATTGCATAGAAGCCCCTCGAATTTCAACTTGATTAACCAAATTGGCTTTTTAATTCACAATAAATATAATATTTTTTTTTAGAAAAAAAAAAAAAGAAAAACGTCGAAAGTTCTTTAAATCTACCAAAATTTGGTTTTAGTTGGAATATCATAAATGTCGTGAATAAAACACTACTATTAAAGTTCTTTTCGTATTTGGATCATACTAGAGAAGTCTAGGAGAAACACATGTACTGATCAATGAAGTTTTCCATTTTGCTCCATACATTTAATTCATTTTTTTAAAAAATTATATATTTATATAAAAGAAAATCTTAGACTCGGTTACGTGGCATCATCATAAATAAGAATTTTGTTGTAAATTTATTTATTTTCACAACTATTCTTCGCTTTTCAAGAAAAAAAATGTGACTTTTATAAAAAAAATTGCGACTTTTATGAAATTTTTCGACTTTTATGAAGATCTGTAAATTTCATGAAAAGTTGTGACCTTTTTACAGAGTTGTAACTTTTTTAAAGACTCGTGATATTTCTGATAAGGAAAATATATATTTGTTCACACTACACTCTTTGTCTATAAAATATAAGAATTTCCTCTTATTTTAAAATGATGAAAATTCTGAAATAATACTTTTTCTTTTACACAATTAAATTAAATATATGTGTATTTTGCTCCTATTGAATGATTCACTGAAATCATTATTACTGTATCAATACACTTGTTAATAGAGTTATTCCATACTTAGAGGATCTATTCCTTTAAACATCAGGTACTAAACAAAAATAGTTTTCTTTTAAGAAGACATTGTGCATATAATGAACTCAATTTTTTTCTTATGTTTCATTCTATTGTTATAGATCCTCGTATATTTTTTTACACTCATTAATTTATGTTTATAATATTACTTATTGTTTATGTTTTTTTTAAAATTATTGTAAATAAGTATTTGTTAGTAAAAAAAAGATTATTTATCTATTAGAAATTTAGTATATCATGTTGATTTTCATCTAATTTCTAAAAAATATCAAATAGTAGTACTTTTCGAAGGCAAAAGATAAATTGTAAAATCAAATTAAAGATGATTGATTGAAGGATAAATGATAAGATGATATAATTATTAATTTTCTTTTATATTATTAATATTCATTGCTACATAATCTTGTATGTAAGATAACATTGCGCAAATAATTTTACTAATATTTAATTAAGGTAAGGACTCCAAATCTCACCAATGAAAGAAAAATATTTTATTTATTTCTTAATTTTATATCAATCAAATGCCAATTATAAAAAATGGGATAAAGGAAGTACCATGTTTGATAATAGCATTAGTTATTACGTATAAAATTCGCCACACCAAATACGATTTTGTTATTATTTTGTAGTCTCTAATGAATAAAATGACTATAAATTAATGAAATAATATACTTCTTCCACCGCAATTTATACAAGGTAGTTGGATATGACATTAATTTTTTTTTTTAAAAAAAGTCTTTTTGAAATTTATAATTTAAATAAGTTAAGATATTCATTTAGCTAGAAATCACGTCTTCAAGTGTAAAATGCACATTTAAAGTTAATTTATTACTAAATATAAAAATATGTTACTTTTTTTTTAAGCAAACTAAAGTTGAAAGTACGTTATACAAAGCGAGATAAATAGTATTAAACATGCAATAACAAATATTCAGTGAATATGAACGTGATGATATAATAGTAGATGAGAATGATGAACAATTAGCTCGGGGTAACAAAGTCACGTGCTTTGTTTGTTTCGTGTTGTATGAAATGATGATTGTTGCATTTACTCCAAACTACCACATTGCTTCAGTGTCATGAACAGTACTTGTTATATGTGCAACGAAGATCCAATTGTCTTGTAATACAAACTTATGATTAGTTTTGATAATTTTTAAAATTTATGGGTATAAATCATATTTTTCCTAAAAAGTGAACTATGACTGTGTTTGGTTGGGTCAAATATTTTCTCATGTTTGATTGGATCAAATATTTTCGAAAATATTTTCTCAATCAACCCATTTCCTCAAATTTAAGAAAAATAATTTTTCTTCAAAACTTAAGGAAAACATTTTTCAAAATACTTTTTCAACCTCCCCCCTACACATTTCACCACCAGCCCCTCAACCCACCCCCTACCGGCCCTCCTCCCTCCAAAACCAGCCCAACCACCCTACCAACCCCCAACCCATCCCCTATCACTAAAATATTTTTAAGTCAACCCCCCACTCCACTAGCCCCCGACCAGCCCCTCCCCCCTCCATCAACCCCCTACCACTACTACACTCTTACCCCCCTCCCTCCTAAAAAAATAATATTGTTTTTGTAAAGAATTCAACTTCAAATTTTAATTTTTCGCTTTTACTCTCGACCCTCAACCCACCCAAAAAATTGTAAGTTTTTTTTTAAAATTCAACTTCAAAATTATTTTCTGCTGTAGTAAAAAATAAAAAATATTTATCAAAAAATGTTTTTCACTCAAAAACCAAATAAACTAAAATATCTTTTTGATTTTTTTTTAATTTGCCAATCAAACATGAGAAAATAAATCACATATCTACTTGTTTTTCAAGAAAACATTTTCTAGGAAAACATTTTCTTTCTACCAAACACGCCCTATATTTCTCAATTATTATGATTGAACACATTATAAAATTTCACCAAATAATATTTTAAAATCTATGGTCAAACACTAGATAATTCGAGTAAAACCAATAAACCAAATGTGAATTCAAAAATTAAAAGTTTTAACTTTGGAAACGAAGTTATTGCAAAAGAAAGAAGCAGATTTTCTTTAATGTAATGACTTTTACCCCAATCACCATTGGGTAAAAAAGAGACTGAAAACGATTTTCCAAAAAGTTAAAAAGTCATTACAGACTTTTCAGTTTTCACTCACAACACACTTTTTCTCCGTACGATCCCTCGCCGGTCGTCGATGAAGAAACGGAGAGTTCCAGAGGTTCTATGGAGGCTGTTTCACAACCGTGCACGTACTCTGGGAGCGACAATCTTATCTCTTATTCCTCTAATATCATCGACGAATTGCCCATGCAAGGGTCGCCGGTGCCTCGGATGTGGTGGAGAATATGGCGCCATTTCGTTTCTTCTTAGGGAAAATGATCCAGATGATTATCGGAAGCTTCTCAATCACTGCTTCGTTGTCGTCTCCGATCAAGCACCTCCTCTTCATGGCTATGATCCTCATTGCCGCTGGACACATCTTGAGGTATTCGCTTTTTTTTGCCTAGTAGTATTCGTTTTAATGCATTGTTATGGGAAAAAATAGTAACAATTTTCGAAATAACTTTTTTTTTTTTGAATAGAAACAATCAGAGGATTTTGGCGGGAAATTGTTGAAATTCTCACCTGTTATTGAATTTTGGCGGGAAACTGTTCATCTTTACGTACCTTCTTTTTTTCTTCTTATTTTTTCCTTGATTTTATTGTCTTACTTTTTCTAAAATGTAATTTTGTGTGGTTTGTCGTTGAGGTCTTGACTGTTGTGCTGAAATGTTGATGCTGGCTACTGCAGTTGAGGAAAAATCTGTCAAAGTGTGTGGCATGAACTTATGAATTTTGTAAATTGTTTTGAAAATGGAATTTTACAAATCACATAGAAGATAAAATGAGGTGAAAATCTATAACTTGAATACATTTCAGCAAAATATTTTCAGAATAAAAATTAATTGAAGAGCAATACTGTTGACACTTGAAAAGCAAAATATGATCATCTTTTTTGGCTGAAATGCTTAAGCTAAACTCGGCTGGTTATTTTGCTAATTGAATGAAGCTGTATATCACTGTTAAGAGTTTTGTTGTGTACAACTTTTGGAGTCGACAAACTCGGCAGAAACCGAAGAGTGTAGCAGGGCGTTTCATGTGTTTGGTTTGGAAAGAGCTGATAGTTCAGTTTTTTAGCCTCAACAGTGACAATAATCCAATTAAACTTTCAGCAGTTTTACGAGACAAGAATTGTGTATTCCGTTTCATGCCTAAGATCAACTCATTCCTATCACTTCATACTTGTTGTTTGGGCTGACCATACTCATGTTGTTCCTGAATTCTTTTTATTTCCCAAGGTTTTTGCTGTATATGATGCTCAAAATAATAGTAACATGATTGAGATATGCTTGAAATTTAAGATGCTCTCAACCTTGTTACAGTTTAATACTGCTGCTCTGATAGGAATTCTTGAATAACTGTTACTGCAACAGATGCCCCTCTATAGTACACTTTTAACTTGAATTATTATAAAGATATTAGTCCTTTGTTTGAACTCAGACTGAAAATCTCTTACACCCTGCCATTTCAGCTTGTTAGAAAGACAATTGAAATGACAATAAGTGAGCAATGCAGCAGTTCTAACGTTATAAGTTTTGGTTATGACAAGGTAACAACAATGCCTTTGTCAAGCTGATTTCGTTTATCTGCATCTTAATATATGCCTTTTCCCCTTTCAAGGTAGCTACACTTTTGGTTTCAGCAGTTCTCTTTTTCCTATCTTTTATTTTGCTTGATGATTGTTATATAACTTGTTTTTTTTCGTATCTGATAGATGAGACGGTGTAGTGACATTGTAGAGGTTCTAACATTACCATCATGGAACCTTCTCCTAACAAGGGTGTGTGAGATAATATTAGCTTTTCTGGTGTACTCTTTTGTTTTCTTATGTGATAGTAGGCAATTAAACTTTACTGAAATGAGCTTTGTCACCTGCAGATTGGGGATGTTCTCATGGTTTATTTACTAAAGAACACTTCAATATTTTTGCGGCTCCCTCGAAACAAATATCATCAGGTGGCAGGGTTTCCGATCAGTGACATATGCCTAAAATCTCAACTGCACATATCTGCCACTACCTATAAACCTACACTACTTCATCCTGGTAACTACCAGTTTCGAAAATGTCTTTTTTTGAGGCTTTGAGTTCCATTAAGTTCAAGTTTCTCTTCGCGGTTAAAATAATTTTGATCCTCTGTTGCAGTATAATTACTCTAGAAAATTTCATATGAGTACACTAATGATTTGTCTTCTTGTCTTCTCTTATTTTTCCTGAATCCTATTCTTTTTTTGTGAATTTATTCCACTAGTCAGGGTTGTCTAGCACCTTTTATTATTAATAATAATAAAAAAATTCTAACAGGGATAAGTACAAGTACAAGCAAGGGGGCTAGACTTTACCTAACCAATCCAAGTGAGAATGAACCTCTACTAATTAACAAGCATATCGTCATATAATTTATACTATACTCTATGATGATATGAAAAATGAGGATGCTTAAGTAATGCAAAAATTTTAAGTCAAGAAGATAGTTGAGTTAATAAACTCATACTTCGTTTTACAAATGAATGAACTAAAAACATAGATTGTCTGTTTAAAGCAATTTGAAGTATTTCCCTTTGAATTTATTGGATCTTATTTAAGTTGTTGACACTGTCATATGATTCTTCTTTCCCAGTTACATAGATAGGTACCTTGGAACAAACTCCTCAGTCACCTTAACATCTTAACTATGACATAGTTGTAGTAAATGGCCATGTATACTCTTTAATGAATCTAAGCAATCTTGAATGAAATGCCCCTCCATCCAGCATTAAATGTGATTTCTGGAATAATAATGACAGATCTTGTAACTCCTTGTACAGTTATAAATCAGCCAAAATTAATGTTTCTCCTTGCACAAAGAAAGAGACTATTGCTCCTTTAGTTTCTGTTACAAAATGTTTAGATTTTAATATTAGTAATGTACATAGCTACAGTTAGTAGGAATCTTATTTATAGGAACCCCTCTGAATTTCTTTCCTAAGTTAGCCCCAAATGTATTGTATTTATGCTTTGATCATATATTGGAATATAATAAGATCTTCCATTGTATTACATAGTAATAGATGTAGGTCCATGCCCATTTGGGCTCCCGGTGCATGCTCCAGTTGGGCCCGGGTGTGAGCGGGGTGTTAGAGTGAGTTAGACTCCCATATTGTTTGGGGAGTGAACTGATGGACTGCTATTATGGACTCAGGCGATCCTACCTTCATGTGCTAGCTTTTAAAGTTGAGTAAAACCAGGTTTCAAATCTTTAAATGGAAGCCACTGTCTCTGTGTTGCTTGAAGCTTCATGTAGACCAAGAAAGCCCCTCTGTTTTTCTGTCCCTTGCCTGACGCCAAATCTGAAACAGTACTATCCTTCTCCTTTTGTCGCAAGCCCTGTCCTTGAGCCTTTGCCAAAATTTCAAACCCATTTTGATAAGGACTAGTGATAGGCATTGCAAGAGTTTTAGTCTAGAAACCTTACCCTTGTCCTTACCTGAATTGTGAACCATCATGAATTCCTCATTACCAGCTTTGTCAGTACATTAAGAGCTCTCACCCATAGTAATAAGAATCAGGTTACCAGAATAAACTAATGTGGAAGCAAAATTATAAACATTAACAGCATAAGATGAAATATATGTGAAATTTGAGATTAAAATCCTTCAAGAAAAGTGCTAAGAACCCTAATTGTTCTTAGTATTCAAAATTAGTGGATTAAAACAAATTATGATAGTTATAGAGTCAGTTCAAGAACTTAGATCAACAGTGACCTTGACCCCTATTTCGAAGAAATTAGAGACAACTATCAGTATAAGACTAATAACCTTTTTTAATTTACTTTTGAAGAAACCAAAGATATCAAGTTAAGAATTACTCCATATATAAAGGGAAAACCTATCCCAAATAGAATGAGATTCAAATACTACTTTTATGGAGATAATTACTAGGAAACTTAAAATTAGGAAACTTTTACACTAGGAAATTTTTAAACTAAGAAGCTTTTAAAATAGGAAATTTTTATGCTCCTACATGTGGAAGTTATTACTTCATACATGTTGAAGTTGGGGCTTGCAACTGTCCCTCTTTAATCTGACCAGTGGTAGCAATTGCTACAATCTCATGTTCTTGCCTGTTCTTACTAGCTCCACCAGATTCAGGAACTGTAGCTACTGCTTGATCAGTATTGGATGAAACTCCTGGATCAAAGCTAATGTACCCCATCCCCTTGTTGACGCTACCATAATTTACTATTTACGTAATTATTACTTGAAATATTCTTCTTGCCCCTCTTGCCATTTAAAATATCCGTAAAATCCACTTGGTGTGCACTTCTTCATAAGCATCTACCTCATCCTTACTTTTAATATTAATTCTGACAATCTGCAAATGTTATCAGTGTGTCCTTGATGTTTACAACTCTTGTAATATGAAGGAAATCAATTTTATACAACTTTTTGCCACACTTCTTAAGTTCACATGCAGCTTCCTCTCTGATGTTGATCCAGCAAAGTTTATAATAAATCGACCTCAACCTGACCCTAGCTACACTAGGCCTCGTTTGACCATTGATTGCTTTATACAGTTAACTGTTTTCCAACTGCTGAAGCTATGGGAAACAAAGCTTCTTAGTAAAGAGTTGTACGGGGAGATCAGGAAAAGATATCCAAGCAAGAGAAATGGAGGTTTCCTCTTTTGGATTAAACAAAAGTGTCCATTTTGAATTATAAATTGATAATTAACATCCCGACTCTCGTCCTTTACCCCATATATATGTGATAGTCTCGGAATAAACAGAGATAGTCTCCATGAAGAAAAAGCCTTACCAGCATATGCCTTGAATCTGTGAGACCAAATGAGCAGCCTCCTTTAATTCCCAGAAGTCTAGCTTCACGGAGTGGTCATAATTTCTTTCTTTCTCATATATCTCTAAATATATTAGGAAGTTGTGGATTTCTGCTAAACATAAGTAGATCTGATATATTGTTTGAATTGTTTTAAAACTTTTAACCGTTGCTAATCCCAGAATCTAGGAAAAAGAGAAGTGTAGACGAAGTTTACTCATCAGCAAGGAAAGAAATGGGGATTAGGTTTGTGTTCTGATGTTGTTAATGTAAATTGTACTAGCTGGCTTTGCTGTCATTGTAGGATTATAGTTTCCATGCCCTGGCGCTGCAGGAAAAAATGTGAGACGGAGAAGTTATCTGCAGAAACTACAGTATCTGTTGAAGTTAATTCTGCTTGTTGTGAAGTTCTTCCATCGAGGGAAGGACAATGTTACTCTAATAGACATACTCCATTGCATGGAAAGTGTAAAAGACTGTTTAAATGGCAGCGTCAAAGGAAGCTTAGGCAGTTGAAGGCTCAAGGAACACATTCCTTAAGCCCTTGTATGAGTTTTAACACTAAGGACGAGTCGTTGGGAGACGTGAAGAGTGATGTAATCTTAAATTCAAGACCTCCTCTTGAAAAGGTGATTTATGAAACTTATACTGCTGTTACCGAATTTGATTTTATATCTAGCTTGTGGTCTTTCACACACCATAATATGGCCCTTTTTGCGTGTGATGCATATGCTGATAAGAGATCACTAACTTGTAAGATGTTTCAGAATATTGCAGTTGCAGGTTTTCAATCTTATAACCATTAAATGCATGTGCATTTTATTCTTGTGAAATGATGCAGTTTGATGATTATAGTGCATGTTTAGTAGCTTGATAACTTCTAGGCATTTGAATGATTGAATCCTACTTATCTTTATTAGGATTGCTAAATTGTGTGTATTGGGATCAGTCATCCTTAGCCCCATTTTAACAATCAGAAATTTTCTTTTTTGATGAAAAAGGTAAAAGTTTTTACAATCAGCACTCAGGAAGTTCTGCATGTAGATCACAAATATTTCAGCATCTATTTATATCTTCACCCTCATTTTTTTGGGTTTAATAAAAGGTTTTCCCTTTTTCTTAGTAACAGACAAATGCTTGGTGCTCTTGTTGTTCGGTCTTTGACCATCTTTCTGAGGTCAAAAAGGGAATTCTAATCGACAGGCGAACCATGTTGTACAAGTTGGATAGTTGTTCATCAGTACTCCCATCCGAACGTATCCTTCTACTTTGCCCCCCATGCTAATCTGGCTTGATATTATGGTTCACTTCAATTGCTACTAGTCAAAATTAAGAAAGGGATGGAGTTCCACCACTTCTTGTTCACACTTTTTCTGAAACTTTCTGCTTCTTAAGAGCTAAATGGTTTCATTCCCTTTAATTAGAGAGGAGTTTTGCTTCTGTCTTTATTTTTCCATGTCACTCGAGGAAATGGAAGAACTAAAATAGAAACTGATTGTTGTTGCCCTCTGTGCCACCGTTAGGGAAAACTTTGTTGACAAACTTAAGAATACTCAGACATCTTGTATTCCTTGAAGCCAAACTCTACTGGAGCACGTGAACTCTTCAAGGAAATTTTTGGATCCCTTGGTGTTAATGTCTCTACTGAGGTAGCTCCTTGCATGCACAGAAGCAACTGTAATATCATCGCATCCTCGTGTCTGTGAGCAACAGCTTTCCCTTGTTCTTTATTGATAATAATCTATGTTTATTCCTTCTCTTTTAAGTTGTCTTTTTCTTCAAGGATTTTTATCTCATTTAGTCTCTTTGGTTGTTCTTCGTACTGAAGGCATATCTCTCTCAGATGCAGATAATAGATAATCTTTGTCAAAAGTACCTGGAATAAATGATTTAGCACTGTACTTTTATTTTTCTCTTTCTAACAGTCCAAAGATTGGGAATTGAGATGTTATCCCATCTGAAAAGACATGGTGCTCCTCTTATCACATTTTTAGTTTCTTTGTCTGCTCAAGCTCAAAGTATCTGCACTTAGGGGCTAGTGAATATTTTGTATGAGCTTGGATTACTAATGATGATCAACATACATAATTACTGGTCAGACAAATTATAAACTGTGGTGGAGTTATATGCCATAGTCAAGCATTGGGTTGTTTATCGAGAAAATGCTAGTCAAGTTGTATAAGCTGCTTTTTGTTTCTTGGCAACGGAAAAGCCAAAAATATATGGTCCAACCTGATAGTGGGAAGTCAGATCATCATTCTGTTTGATTTGTACACTAGTAGAAGGCATTGCTGTAGGAGCCCAGCTCAAGCAAACTTACTATTTGTTTGGGGTATGTGTGTGCGTGTGTGTGCTGGGTTAATTTATCAGAAAACCTTCATCAATCATTTTTACTGTCAATATGTATTCAATCAGTAGCTTACGTCTGAATTCGAGAGCTACCTGCAGCTTTATATTTCTCATTAAATTTAACAACATTTTAGCCCCCTTAACTCTTTGATTGGCTTAATTTGTTAATGTAGTTTAACTAACCAGAAAATGTTGAATGTTTTTTGTGGGTCAACTCTCTTTGATTCTGTTCCGAACAACTTCTCTTGCTCTGAACTACTATCACCACTTTCTTTTGGCAGTGAAAGTGTGGACCAGTATTTTGTTATCCTAAAATAACATGGTGCATGTTCTCAGTATAAGTTATTTTGTTCATTTGACATGGTCGTTTAATTCTGTTCTGGGGACAAGAGTGTACTTCTATACCTGTTTTACTGTCTTTTTTTAATAATTAATGTTTTGCCTAGATACCATTCAATAATTAAGTTGCTGAAATCTCTCATCCGCAAAGCTCACCACTGCCAACACTTACGGCTGTTGGAGAAACACTGTTCTGCTCCATCAGTGGACCAAGATGCCAAAAATATTGCTGCAACTATCTTGAAGGTTTGTCTTTGTTGAACTTCTTAAAATTTTAGTTCATCCCCTTCTTGTTTCCGGTCTCTTGAGGTTCAGAGTTATATTAAAAGAAAGAAAAAATTAGTTATTTAGTAGTGTACTCCATTGACTCCCAAAAATTTGTCAACCGAGCCACAATGTTTGAGATTTTGGATATTACTTCAATTTGTGGGCCAGTCTGTTGCTTATTACAATCTCTTATTGTTAATTATCAGAAGAAATCTGGCTCATGTGAGGTGCCATTTATTTATCTGACATAATCAGGTGCACTTAGTGAAAGCTGAAAAGTCAATGAATGATCCAACTCAGTTCTCCATATCTAACATCCA
Organism: Solanum peruvianum; assembly: GCA_027705065.1. Classification (NCBI taxonomy): domain Eukaryota; kingdom Viridiplantae; phylum Streptophyta; class Magnoliopsida; order Solanales; family Solanaceae; genus Solanum; species Solanum peruvianum. The sequence continues at coordinate 78,332,166 of JAKWJD010001755.1, forward strand.
GATATACAATCTATTTAATGTGTGATGTTTTAAACTGGTTGATATCAGGGAAACAAATCTGAGGCAAGTATACCTGCAAATGATTGTCCAGAAAATGGATTGGCACACTCTGACTTCAAGTCTGACAGCTGCAATACAACTTCAGAATCACAATCCTCTTTTGTGGAGCCAACCAAGTGTTATTGTCTGAAGAAGCAAGTTGTATCATTTGTTTGGGCTGCTTGTCGTAATATAGTGCCCATAGATTTGCTGGGGACTCCTTCTAATTGGAGAGTTCTGACGAGTAATATTTACAAGCTTGTTAAGCTACGAAAGTTTGAGAAATTCATGTCCAAGCAGTGCATGAGGAAAGTTAAACTATCTAGTTATCCTCTACTATCAGATGAGAACTCCATTTTATCGAAACATAAATTACTAGAACACTGGATATTTTGGTTGTTTTCTTCTTTTATTGTGCCACTGGTTCAAGCAAACTTTTATGCAACTGATGCTGAGCATGAGAAACAAGATATATTATATTACCGCAAGCCGACCTGGGAGAATGTTATTTCCAAAGCCGTGACTTACTTAAGGGATCAAGGGCATAAAGAATTAACTGCTGAATCTGTCAGGAAAATAATAAGGACTAGGTCATTTGGCTTCTCAAAAATTCGACTACTTCCAAAAAGAAGGGGGGTAAGAATGCTGGCAAATCTCAAAGCATCCCAAAACTTGCGAGTGAATCATCCTTCGCGACCCAGAGGTTGGAGAAAAGTAGGCGCTCGTAAAAAAGGTAAACGCCACAATTACAAGTCTGTTAATGAAGTCCTCAAAGATTTGCATTTAGTTCTCAAACATATAGTAGCAAAAGAACCAGAGAGATTGGGTTCATCTGTATTTGGCTACAATGATGTGTATAAAAAGCTTATCCCTTTCTTATCAAATCTGAAGAGTAGGTTCTCTGTCAAACCTGGAGTATTCATCGTTGTATCAGATGTTGAAAGAGCTTTTGACTCTGTATACCAAGATAAGCTACTAAGTGTGCTGGATGATCTCAATTTGGAGGATGAATACTTTTTCAGCCAAGTTGTTCAAGTTGTGTGCACTAAGAGGTCACTGAAGGTACCAGAAAAGTGGGTATTAGGGAGTAAAGAGAATATCTCTGGTCCTGCCAATGTCATATCTTTTCTTCCCACTCACTTGTCGCATGGCATTCTTGTAAAGCAACAGGTAGGATGTTTTGAACTGCTTTAGGGTAAACTCATCTACATGCAAATTACATTGTTGTTTGGCTTCTTTCACTTCTATGTGAATTTGTTTCATAATTTCTTGCCCCTGATTATGTTTGTGTGAAAGAGGTCATACTTATTTGAACTGCCTTAGGGTAAAAACATGTACATGTACATTTCATGGTCTTCTCGTCTTCTTTCACTTCATGTGAGTTTGTTTTTTAATTTTTTTGGTACTGATTGTGTATTTTTTTAAGGCATGCATTCTTTTACATTCCATCCTTGATAGTCTTTGTACATATTATAATTTGCATATCTGAATACTGTTCTGCAAAAGAAGAAACACATGAGACTGACTGAATAACCAACTAACTTAAAGCAGTGTAAAATAACATTAATGTTTTGAAGTTCAAAGAGAAAATTGTGCATTGAGCTCTAGGTAGGTCTCCCAAGGTTAACGATCTATGAGGAATGGGGTGTGGGGTGGGAAGGGCAGATCAATTAAACATCCTACTCCTAGAAGGAGGACTGAATCATTTTTTTTTTCTGATTTTTGATTTTGTATTAAGGCTCCTTCAACCAAAGAACAAAAAAATGAAACTATGATGAACAGTTATATCTTTCAGTTGAAACGTGACCTGACATTGATATGCTTTAAGAACCTTACTTCCAAAAGTGGCTATAATAAAATCTAAGTTATTGATTGTTCCAGGGGAAAGGCAGAAAAGTAAGAAAAGAACAGTTTCAAAATGATTTGAAGGAGCACATAAAGCGCAATGTGCTACAGTTAGGTATCAAGTTTTTCTTGCAATCTGTCGGTATACCTCAAGGAAGTGTTTTGTCCACTCAACTCTGCTCGTTGTATTATGGTCATCTTGAGAATTCAGTGTTATTTCCATTTCTTGAGAAAGCTTGTATACCTGCCCCTAGATTTCCTTCAGATGAACCTTTACTGGATGATTCAGCTGCAAGACATGATCATCTTGTGGCATGTAAACCTATCAGTCTGTTGCTTAGGCTTATTGATGACATGCTTTTCATCTCAACCTCAAAGGAACAGGCTTCTAAGTTATTCTCCCGGCTGCAGAGAGGGTTTCGTGCCTACAACTGCAGCATGAATGAACAAAAATTTGGAACGAACTTTCAGATGAATATTATACCAGGTTTGGGATCGGATAGATTATATGTGGTTGAGGATGGAACTTCATTTCTTCAATGGTGTGGACTACTGATCAACTGCTCTACCTTGGAAATTCAAGCAGATTACACTAGGTCAGCTATTTTCCTAGTAGCAACATGGCATCACTTGCGGATTTTCGTGCAAGTTATTTTATTTATTCTAGTGTTTCTTAGATGTTTATATTATGGTCAAGCGGAGTAGGCCACTCTAGGAATCACTCACTCACTTGCTGAAGAAACTGATACTTCCCTATTAAGCACATAGCGTAGAAAAATGACTCTTCTAACATGATCCGTATCAAGAGTTGGTTGATAAAGCGTCACTTATTTTGTAGAGGTCTGCCTTGCTGTAAATCTGGGAAAGATCCGTGTACATTTACAGAGTGTCCATTTTCCACGGGAAAGTTTACCTTGGCTTGTTGTGCAAGGCATTTCTGGCTTTTAAGATGATCTAATTGGTGTAGCAGATCTGCACGTCAGCTCATTTTTTTGTTTCTTCATTAATGACTAGGAGGTGTCTTGTTGACTGAAATGGTGTTTTGTAGCAATCACCATTTTATTTAGCATTCCGGCATCAACTATAACCTTATTTGGCTAGCAACTGACCTATTAAAACAATTTTTGGTAACTGAACCTATTTAAACAATTTAATGGTTAGGATATTTGGCTACTAGCAACATTTTGTTCTGCATGATGTTTATACTCTTCTTTCTCATCGACTTTCTCAATGCTCAAGGAATTTGATTTATTGATGTTATCTTTTGCTGACAGGTACTTGAATTCCCCGCTAAGTTCAACCCTCACTGTTAGCTGGCTAAGTAAACCAGGACGTAACTTTAAGGCTAGGTTGTGCAGTTATCTTAAACCGAAATGCCATCCTATATTCTATGATTCTAACATAAACTCAGCAGTTGTGGTGAGACTCAACATTTATCAATCTTTTCTTCTCTGTGCCATGAAGTTCCACTGCTACCTCTATGATTTATCATGCTTGCATAGATTCAGCACCAAATTTTATGTAGATGCTTTGCAAAAATCATTGAGGTATGAAACATCTAGTACATTATCATTTGTGCTGTTTGCTCTTTTTATACACTGGTGTTGGACCTACATTTTTGTCTAAATTCTTGTACATGAAAGTAGACTTTTGCATCATATCTCAAATGTATCACATATTCACTCACTCCTTAATTTTGTTTTGACTTCACTAGGTATATGAAAAGGCTCATCAAGAGGAGGATGTATTCCTTCAAAACTGGTTCCGATTTTCGTCCAGTTCTTGAAGTGGAGAAAGTGGAAATTGAATGGCTTGGATTAACTGCTTATAAACAAGTGTTGAAGAGAAAACCAGCATGGTATAAGGAGTTGTTACATGTAATAGAGGCTAAGCTCAAGGCACTTGATTACCTTAACCTAGTTCCAACTAGAGCATCAGTATTGAAACATGCCACAGATAGTAAGCGTTCCTCCGTACTATGGAAGATTAAATATTGACAACACAAGGCTGTAAATTTTCCATTTTGTCTACAGAGCTCTGTGATTGGAAAAGTGAATTTTCCATATATGTTTTGTTCCTCATACTCAGTAACCTTATATTTTATTCTGACTGTTTTCTCATGTTTATGTCAAGTACGTAGTTTAATTTGATGAGAATATATATAAATTAATCATATTAAAAATTTGTGGGCAAAATTATATTATTTATCAATTTAGTATAAGCACCATATGGGAATAAATTTACTATTATTAGAAATTTGGTATTTGGATAGGTCAAGGCGTGCAAAGGTTCCATTTGATTTCATAGACGGGTCAATTCATGATCTAATTAGATGATTTTGTATTGCTATGAATGTTTACGATGAATTAATCGGTAAATGTAATACAACGAGTTTAGTATGAAATTCAAATAAATTTAAATTTAAGATATTTCTCAAATTAGTAAACAAAAAAAGAAATTTAGTGTAATTGTTATTGTTTTTTCTTCTGATCGTTAAGATACATATCGTACATTAATAATTATTATAGTGAAAAAGTATGACTAGTAATTGAGTGAATCTTCTACAAATAACTTAATTGTGTTACAAATATTGTAAATGATAAAATGATTTTTATCATCACGACTCAATAAAATTAGACTTTTTATCTTATAATTTTTATTTAGTTGCTTAACTCGGAAAAAGAAAATAAAAAAAATTAACAACCCCCCACCCTTAAAAAAGTACACGTGTCACTAATTACTAGGTTACAAGCTTTGAAATGTTAAAGGTAGTAAAATAAAGAGCCTCCTTTACCCGCAACCCTCAGCGATATTCAACACTAGAAAAAGCCGTACATCTCTGTGAAAAGCTAAATCGGTTTCTCTGCGATGGCAATGGCAGGGCGTATTAGATCTACACTTCCTCACCTACGCAAAGCCCTTTCATCTGATTCAAGATCCGCTCTTTATCCGGCCATTATCTCCAATCCCGAGGTATTCATTCTTATCAAAGATTAGACCTACTAGTGGTTTTTGATCTTTTTTTTGTATTTTCCGGGTTGTGCTTTGATCTGCATCTTCAGTTTAGATTCTTCGATTTTATTTATTTATGACTTTGAAATTGGATGAGAATGATTCTCGATTTATGTGTATGTGAAATGGGTCAATGCTACACAGTCTGAACAAACCCTCTGTGGAGTCAATTTTTTAAATGAAAAGTGAAATTGATGGACATGATTTTATGTTTGCACCTTAGGGTAGAGTATTTTGGTGTGATTTTCTGATTGAATTTACATGTGAAAATAGCGTTATCATTGTCCCTTTCGTTTTTTGCTAAACAAAATATTACGACCTCGGTATGTGTGGTGGTGGTTGGGTGGGAGGAGGCGGAAATTTTCTAAGATTATCCTTGCATCATGGCCAAGCATTAGCCTTTTAAAACTTTTATTAAGGAAAGGGGGTTGGTAGCTTGTTCTTATGTGAATATTAAGTTTGTTTCCTGGATTTCTATTTTATTGAAATTGAATATCAAGTTTTAATCGGTGGTAATTTTCGTTTTATTTACACCCAAAGTGCTTGAAAAGAGAAACCTTCGAATGTGCATAAGCATGTATATTCCGTTTGAAGTTTGATTGAATGGCTATTCTTTACAGAACTGTTAAAAGTGTACATGCTGTTGCGATATAGTAAAGTTGTTTGTTTTATTGATGCTTTTTTATGAATGTTGGTCAATTTTCTTTTTTGCAGTTGTCAAGAAATTATGCTACTGCCCCAGCTGCCAAAGAGAAAAAAGTAAAGGTTAGTAGTCCTATGAGATTTAGCCGTATTTGTGTGTTTGATATTTGTTTCTGATCCATTTTTTAAAGAACTTTTTAGTGAAGTTGAATCTTTCGCTATGTCAGTTATTTCTGCTGACAGCATTGCATTCCTAGCCTAGAGTAAATACATCTTGAATCCCATTGGCTACATCAAATCCTCAAAATGGTATCTGCATAACTAGATCTCCACTAAAGATACAACAATATTTATTCAACTGTATGCTCCAACATAAAAAAACTTAAGCTGCTTTACACAGCAATACTGATGCATATTTGATTTCAAGTATAATTTGGAGCCCAAGGGCTTCCTTGAATTTATTAGAGATATCAATGCTTTCAAGCAGAATCTAGCTCCTTTCTTTTCAAAGGTTAGATATAAACCCGCTGTATTGGCATTTGAAACCTACTTATTGCTGCGTAAAGCTGCGGGCACTGGATGAAAAAGACAGATAAAGGAACAACCCACCGGAAGGGCATACCTCAAGGGGCACCAATCTCCCCCGGCAAAGATCTATCTGCTCATGTGTACAGGGAAGGAAATGCTGTGGCAGATAGCCTAGATAATTATGCCATTGATGAGGAGATTTCTGGCACTTTTGAGGAGTTCCACCAGCTGCCTGCACAAGCTAGAAAGCTTATCAATGTTGATAAAGCTCAGATTCCTTCGTTTAGAGTCAGAGTCCATCCATGGAGATTCTAGTCTTGATCCTCAAGTGTGTGTACCTGCAAATAGAAAAAGATGAACAAGTAGTTAGTCTGATTCACTTAGGGCCCTATTTAAACAAAGTATATATATACTTTGACCCTCCAACCTAGAGTAGCTAGGTGGGGAAGTCGACTTTTTTCCACCACAAACAGATTTGCCGCATGGATTAGATAGAGTCCCCTGATCTCGACATTCAAGCACGAATCCCTTGAGCGCTCATAAGAAGGAAAGATCACTCCGTCATGCAGCAAGAGTGTTCATCTAACTAGAAATTTCATAAGAGAAGAAGAATCGTAGCGTAGGGTCGACATAAATAATCGGTTAAAATAGTCTAATGAGAAAGCATCTGTTCACGTTCGTAGTTGCAATAAGTTTTCTTTTTTGTTTCGAGATTGGCTTGGTCTTCAGTCTACCCTAAACTATTGGTATAGCGAGTTCATGTGCTTGCAGTTGGGTTACTACCATCCCCCTAACCATTAGTATCACACTCTGTGAAGTGTCTCTCTGGTATTGGGATAACACATTTCTAGTCTAGAGTAAATACAACATTATTGCTGCCTAAAGCAGTGCATTAGCTAGAGTGAATGCATATTGAACCCCATAGGGTAAATCAACTGCTTAAAATTATTTCTGCGTTCACACTGTATTTTCTAGTAAAGATACAACAGTATTGATTCAATCGTAACTCCAATGAAAAAAATTAATTAAACCTGAAGTTTGAAAAGGGAAGTCTAACTTACTGATGCATCTTTGATTTCAAATTCTAGTTGGCACCCATCGTCTTTCTTGAATTAATTATAAAAAATCGTCAATACTTTCAAGCAAAATTTAACTCCTTTCTTTTCGAAGGTTGGATGTTAATCCACACAATATATTGACATTTGACACCTACATGTTGTCTATCAGTTCGAAATTCTTCTAAATTATCAAAATTTTGAGCTCCCTTTTATTAATAGGATATAGTATCTTGCATGTGAAAGTACCGATGTTTTTGGAAATGAAGAATGAACATACCTTACTTTTTTATTCTGCACACTACACATCATTAAATTGATTACGTTTGGTGATCCCCTTGGCAGTGAATGACATTATCTGATTCTTATCTCACATGTGCTCCTAGCGATTCCTTTTTCCCTGTTGCTGCCAAGTCCATTAAGTCTGTCATGTAGAACTGAGATACTGCCTGAAAACTGTCTATAGAAGTTCTTAGCAGCTTAACTGATGGGGATTATTCAAGAAACAAGTCAATTTTTAACCGTGTAATAGTCCCACATTATTGGTTGATACAGAGCAAACATCGATTTTATCAATGAATTGCTATTAGACTTGCAGGGTTCGACATTAACTATATCTGTTTCAAGCTATATGTGGAAAAAAACAACTCATCTCCTCATTATTGTTGTAGAATACTGTGGTAATATGGATTGATTATTAGCCATATAGTACAAAAACATTTCCTATTTGATAAAAAAACTTTCCCTATTCTCCTGTCAGTATCTGGGACCAGTTCATTCTTACCAATTCTACAGTATGTGGGAAGCTCTTTTTTATATTTTGACTCATGATATCTCAACTGTTTCGCCTTTTTCTCTCTTATAAGTTTAAATTCAAAATGATAGTAATCTCTGTCACTTGAAGCAGTTATACCACATACTTTCCTTCATATCCAAGAGATAGAAGAAATGAATACTGTTACCAAATTTCAAATATGAGCCTTAAATGTGTTAACATCATTTGCTCCTCTATGATGTATCAGGTTCCAGTGACTATGTATGGGGTTTCTGGAAATTATGCCTCAGCTTTGTACATCGCAGCTGTAAAAGCTAATACATTGGAGAAGGTCGAGTCCGAGCTTTTGGACCTTATTGAGGCTTCAAAGAAAAGTCCTAAATTTTCTCAGTTTATGAAGGATCTCTCTGTACCTACAGAGACAAGAGTGAAGGCCATGACTGACATCTCTTCAGAGGCTAAATTTGGAGATCTCACAAAGAACTTCTTGGGTATGACATAATTATATTGTTATTTCTGAAAGTTCTATATTTCATTTTTTAAAATTTTGAGAATTTGTGGTATTAGAAACAATGAGAGATGCATAATTAAACAGAATTCATCTTTCACCTCATTTTGGAATCACTTTTTGTTGATTCCAAGATATATGGCTTGAGATACATCCATTTCTTGATATTGGACTGTTCAACCGTTTCAGTTTCAAGATTGATCCTGGTTGATTGGTTCTTGGTTAACTCAAAGAATCACATCAATTTGGTCTCTAGATTCTGGTTTAGATGAGCAAGCTCCTTTGATCATGTGAATCTTACCAGCATATAGTAAATTCTTCTTCAATGTCACTATTTGTTGGTTTTTATTATCTTAGCTGCATTATGATCTCTTCATTCTGTAAACTGAAGGCTTGTGTTGTACTTCTTGGAACCGAATAAGACAATCCAAAAGATACATCCTTATAATTAATTAGTAATTACTCTTGTTACTTATTAGAAAAAAAAGAAGCAATACGGATAGTTATGTTCTTTTCTCGACAATCAAAATGATCTAGGTGATGAAATCAAAAAAGGTCTGGATGAACAATATGTGATTGGCGGTTAATTTAGGATTATCTGATCATTGTGTGCATTTGGTGTCTATTTTAAGTGGACGGGTGGTTCTGGATTTTGATGGCTCTGTTTGGTTAATGTATTGGACATGTATTTCTGTTGGATTTGGGGATGAAAAAGAAAATCAAACCATCACTTGTTTGGCTTGAAATATCATGAGATTAGCAGGGAACTATGCTCAGTTTGCTCCCTCACACTGTACTAATCTGGAGATTTTGTTCTAACCTGCCCCAACCCTTTTGCATTTCTTTTATCTCCCCCTACTCCCCAAGTCTGTCCTAGTGTCACTATTTTTCCACCACCTGTTCAGAAACATGTTTTTGAGCATTAAAAGTATATAATTCTGCAAATATTTTCGTTGAGTGACCTGTTAAAATTTTTTTAATAGAGTTATTTTACTTGTTAGATTTATCTTATATGTGGTCAAGTCATTTTTTAAGCGAACGTTTTTAAGATTTTAGTTGTCTAATGTATGTGTTCATTACCTTGGAATGAACAATTTATTTTGAACTTCTCTTTGATTCCGGTATCCGTTTCTGTCATTTATGGGTTCCTGGTGACATGGGAATTTCCACCTTTTTTTTTTTTCAATTGCCTTGTTAATACTTCTTCATTATCACATCGGCAGCAACATTTGTAAAGTTATATTTCTTTTTGGCAGAAATTTTGTCTACTGTTGTCTTTTCTCCGTTGGTTGCTAAGCTTGATTTAATTTTACCTCATCAAAAAAAAAAAAAAAAAGAGATCAGCTTCGTACTTTTATCATTTATTAAAAAAAACAATCAGAGCTTCACACCACTAAGATTATAAGTTCATCTCTCAGTATTATTTGTCATGTGGTAGCTGTGCATATGTATGTTTTGTTAGCCTGCTGGACTAATATCTTATTTCCATTTATGATTACTTTGTGTTTGTCTGACATTTTCTTTCACCCTTGTATTTCTAGTTGTTTTGGCTGAAAATGGGAGGCTGAAACATATTGATGCGATAGCAAAAAGGTTTGCTGAGTTAACCATGGCACACAAGGGGGAACTTAAAGCCATTGTAACAACTGTTATTGTAAGTCGAATATATATCCTTATCTTTTGTTTTTTTTATTTAATGTGGCGAGGGCTATTTCAAGTTAAGAAAACGATATTTTCAATCTGGTGTTTACTTAATGGTGCTTTGAAAGAGTAAGTGATACTCAAATTATGAGGATGAAAGCAGTACGTGTTGCTTATAAACTGCTTATGAAATTAACTGTCTTTTGACTCTTTTCTAATTCTGTATTGATAGTCATTATTGGTGAGGTCCCTTCATTATTATGTGTAATGTAATGAATGATGCTTTGAGTTGACTACTTTAAGGACTCTGGTTGGTTAACTGCTGTATTGATACAAGATTTTAACTGCTGGCAGTAATATGTATGTTGTTGTCCTAGTTTGTTATTTCCTTGTAGTTAGATTCTGATTTTTATATCTTTTTGTTTACTTTACCCAGCCTATTCCTCCAGAGGAGGAGAAAGAATTGAAGGAGACATTGCAAGAGGTGATGGGAAAAGGGAAGAAGGTGAACATTGAACAGAAGGTACATTATGATACTGAAACCTTTTCTTTTAGAGAAAATTCTCAACGACAAAGATTCGCATCTGTTTATGATATTATTTGTTGTTGTTACAGATTGATCCTAGCATTCTCGGTGGGCTTGTGATAGAATTTGGCCAGAAGGTCTTTGACATGTCAATAAGGACTAGGGCACGCCAGATGGAGAGACTCTTGAGGGAACCTATCAACTTCTGATCGCGTGAAATCCCATTTTAGTTATTTTATACCCTTTTGTGGTTTTAGCTGATAACAATGTTCTTCTGCCTTGCACAAATAAGAAGCATACTTTACATTTGAATCTTCCAAAGGAAAACCTTGATGAGGATTCTTCATTTTTATTTTGAAGTTGTACTCACTTTTGTTGATCAAAACCTTCTTTTAGAGTTTGAATAACATCTTCCTTTGTTTATTTGATTGAGTGAGAAGTTTTACTTATATTAAGCCTTGGTTATCAGATCAATGAATACATGACATATCCATTGTTATTGCTCTATACATGAATTTAGTGGGGCTCAATATCACTATTATGCGAGGTACATTTTCCTAATTTAAAGAAGAAAGAGTGCTATATGTAAAAGTTGCCCAATATATAATGGGCGCATCAGCCACAGTTAAACTTGGGTTTGAGTAGTAAGGTGTAAGCCCAAAGCATCTTCACTTCACTTATTAGTTATTCCTTTTGTCCCTTATAAGTTTATAATTACAAAAATCTCTCATACTGATACTATAATATAAGCGTTGATACATTAATTTGATGTGCGAGATTATACATCGGCAAGGTTAATTCCAAGTTGGGCTTCTCTCACTTCTTCCGTAAAGGGTCCTCCTCCAGAGAAGCTAGGGCTACCTATACAATTATACCCAAAATCAGTACTAAAATTTACATCAAACACATAATTTAGTAATAAAGCTATGAAACTATATGATGATATTAATATTTTCGTATACAAGTAAGAGTGAGATAGAAAAAGTTTTTACATGAACATTTCACCCTTTCTATCTATTGGATATATATATATATCCAATGGTTATGACTTGGTAGATTCACTTAAAACAATACTACAACAAATAAAGGATTTAAAGGTAAATAAATATTGGAATTTAGCCGTAAGAGTAAATAGGGATATTTATAAGCAATATTCTAGATTAATGTAGTTAAAGGCTTTAGCAGCTCTAAATGCATATAACATTGACCCAATTGTGCTATGTTTGCGGCAAGAAATATTGAATGGAAAAATCTATTGTCACTAAATGTCTCTTTTGTTGTAGTAAAAGAGAGAAAATATCCCGAAAAAAGGTCAATTGAGTCCTTTTCTAATTAGAATAGAAGAAAATAACCATGTAAGGATCCTTGTATATTGTTTTCGTAAGTATAGATATGAAGATCTCAGACCAAAAAAAAATTTGTAAAGAGATAATAGGAGGATATCACGAAAATTATATGGCTAAATGCTAATGATATAAATTTTATTTCAATTACATGATTATGTAAAAGAGAACTATTTCACACATATTGATTCTGGTAAATGTCTTCTCACGAAATTATTTTCCATTTAATAATAATAAAAAAGTAAAAAACAATATATTGCACAACTAACTTTCTCTTTATGTTTTTTCTACTCCAATTTTTTTCAACATTATAAACACATTTAGGACTCACAATTATCACCTAACTCCACAATCATCATAATTCAGTTGAAACATAACGTAGATATTAATTATCCTTATTATACAGTAATGTTGTTTCATTAAATATAGCATATATTATACGAAAACACACATTCTACGTCGTACGTGGTCAATTGCAGATATTGTTAACATGTCAATTTTAGAAAACAATGATAACTACCAATAAAATTCCTTAAATTAGTCACTAACATCATTAATTATTTTTTTTTAGATTCAAATCATCACTAATTCATACCACAATAAAGTTTTAAAATTAAATTAACATAGTTCAAAGGGTATTTTTCGATAAATTTGTACCTAAAATATCGACAGTAATGAAAAATTTAAATCACTACGGACGTCCCAAAAAAATTTCTCCATTTTTCTTTTATAATATTTTGCTTGTCTCTTTACCCATGGTACCAAATAATTCCTTGAATTGTTCCACCATCTTGCAAAGCAAGTCTAGCTCTTTTAATCATGTCATTGTAGAGCCTAGCAAAAATATAGTAATATGAGGTTTACAACATAATTATTTATATTTATAGAGTCGGTAAATTCATAATGTACTTGTTTGAGTTAGAGATAGACTTGTTTGAGTTTCGAAATTCAAAAAGTGTCACATAAATTGAGACGCAAAAAGTAATAATTTCAAAAGGCAGTTATAGATTATAAAAGAAAAAGAAATATGAAATAAAAGAGTTAGATAGGACCAACATTTTAGCCTTTGTCCAAGTAACTTTTCAACACATCATGAACATATTTAACTATTAACTTAATATATTTTGATTCGTTCGAATTCAATCAGACCGATTTATTTACCTCCTATAATTGAACGACCCCATTTGCTATCTGTGATTGAATAATTCACCCATTTATTAATTCAATATATTTTAATCCGTTCTAATTTAACTTAATCCGTTCATTTGCCAGAGTTCATTAGTTGAGATCTCCGCAAATAATTATTATGTCAACTTGTCTAGGGAGTGATCTTCTACCTTGGAACCAATTTTATTGATAATTAATATATTTGTTAAATTACGACTGATTCTTTTATTTTTTATATTTTTATGGTTCTCATTGTTAATAACTTACCCCAGCTTCCTATTACCCACAAAAGGGATATTTATGCAACACAAATTGGATAATTTTGTACCTCTATTTAATATTCTTATTCTATTAAAACAATTTGCGCGACAATAGGTGTTATGTTAGAGGAATATATTTGTTCAATAATGCTCAATTGGTTTTGATGGGTGGTTATCCACAAGAATGATTCGAAATTGATTCCCCCCTCATCGCCTTCTCGATCGAGCATGCCGCATAGGTTTTGCCTAGTTCTGTTTATATTCCATGTGTGATTTGCAGGCTATTACACAATGAGCAGTTTACCCAGTGCACAGAAAGTGCTCATCCAAAGGACAAAGACTGTGACAAAAATTACAACGACTACGGATTATCCTCAAGCTCAAAAAAGAATCAAATCAATCTCATATAAAGAATTTGACTTTATAATAGATATTTTTAAACACCACATATTAAAAGGGACCCCCTATTCCCTAAAAACACAAATTAAAATGGAACTTGGCCTAAAAATGGGCAAACTGACCACTTTAACCATTTACTTCATCTACTTCTATTGCAATGCCTATATTTTGACATAAAAGTATATTTATTTGTCTATTGTGAGCTTCTTCAACATTAAAAGTATATAAAAATAAACATTTACGAAAGTATTTAAATATGCACTAATTTTTGTAATGGGGACAAAAGTTAAAAGGAATAATATATAAACGTATTTTCTAACTCGATCTTAATTGACATCTGTATCACACATTTAAACATTTCTACAAAGTTGAACAACTGGACATGCACACACTTTACATGAAAATTTAAATGAGATACACTCAAACAGAACTGTATATACGTCACGAAAGATGCATGTGTCTGTCTATCTGTTCAACATTATGATAATTTAAGTGTTTACTTTCGCACACCCAACTAAAAATTAGTTATTGCTAGCCGGCCCTATAAGAAAAGAGAATTACACACGATGGGGTCCTAAATAATCTTATTGAAGAAGAAGAAGAAGAATGTTGCTTGGCTTGGGTAAATTGAAGAAGTAAAGATTAAAAATATTATCCATACAGCTGTAACTACGTACGTACATTTATATATCTTTGAGTAGCTTAGTTGTATTTCTTTTCCACTTGTTATTTTTTCATATGGAAATCCAACTCAGCATGCAAATTAAAGTTTTCAAATACTCAAAACAGCCCCCAACATTTTTCCTAAATTGACAGAGACAGTCTATACTTTTTTTTAAAAAAAAAAAACATTGATTTAGTTTGCCTCTTTTTTTTTCTTTTTCTGTTGATAGAGATAACTCTGATGTGTTTTTTTCATGCTTATCAGATGGTAACTACTCCCATATGAATAAGGCCTAAATTAGGTATACGGTGAGGTAGTGATAGAGTCAGAATTTTCACTAAGTTTAAAATAGGCTAAATATATAGATTTCTTTTTGTACTTTACAATAAAACTTGTTTTAGTACTTTAACTTTACGGGTAATTATTTGCCCCCTAATCTTTTTGCAAGTGAATTAGATAGCACCTTACATATACAATATCAGTTTCAGTTGGGATTTTTATGTATTTTCCCTTTAAAATATGAAAACTCAAATATATGAGAAGTCGAAGGGGACTCAAAATATGCTATGAATAGATAAAACTATCAATTTAATCATGCAAAAACAGGATCGAAGGATTTTCAAATGAACTCCTTGATCCTATCTAACTCCATCCTTGGACGAGGGACGTCAATAAATCAAAAGACATTTATTTTGGAAAATATTACTAATATTTATAGTAATATTATAATTGAGTGTAGTGGTTTTAAAGTTTTTATTTTTTTATCGTGAAGTGATATTTGCTTTTTATTATTTTCAAGCAGGTGTCAACCGACACTTTTCGTTGAAAAAATAGTTAGAATGAGAATATTATTTTCACGTATATATATTACATATTGATACTCATTGGCTTCTATATGATTTCATTTTTTTTATATTTTGACACTCCTTAAGCGAAATTCTAACTTCGCCACTGAACTCTAGTAAAGAGTGACTAACTTTTATATTTTATTTTATTATAATATCATTTCACTGAAAAATCTATTAATTTTGATCGTAATACAAAGTCTGGCCAACTTATAAACTTTTTGGCATTATAATAATATAATTTAACGTCATAATGTAAAGGTTGACCAATTAATTCTGTGAGATAATATTTGCTCAAGGAGAAACGTGTTTTATATTGCCAAATATTTTCACTTTAGAGTCTTGGAATGAAGGGATTAGAAATGGAGCCTAAGGGAGATGTATCTTATAATGATTGAACTAATTATAGAGGGTAATTGGCTAAATTTAATTTATAAGTTACATCAAATTAATTTAAGCATTGAAGTCAAAATCAATTAACAGCTAAAAGCCACTTCTAGTTTGATTATTTTTTTTTACTATTTTATTTGATTTTCCTAAATAGATTATTATAACTTTTAGAAAAACAAAACGCCAACTCTCTCTTCATTCTATATTTTTTGTTCCTTTTTGCATACTTTTAAATTATGGAGTAATTTTTTTTTCTTTTTTAAAAGGAAAAATATACTCCTAATTATTGTAAATGGTATACAATTTTCCGTCATATTTTTGAAATATTTGTACCCCTGTCATCTGAAAACTAGAGTGTATATACTCTTTATACAAACGGATATACACGTGGCATACATGTTCTAGTGTTTGGACACCATGGACACAATGTCCCAAAAGTATGAAGAAGGATATTTTCATACCATTTACGATAGTTTGAGGGTATATTTATGTTTTTTCCTAATTTAAAATAAAATTTAAAGATATTTTAGTCATATTAGTAAAAGAATAACTAATTATTAATTCTTTTTATCAAACGCATCAAATTTTTTAAATAATTATTAACCCCCCCCCCCCTCTTTCCTTCCCTTCAAATACTAGTTTAGATATTATTTTATTTTTTTTAAAAAAAAGACTAACTCTTCGCTTTCAAATTTTTTCCTCAGTGCGTTTGATATATACATGTCAAAAATATGTGTTACTTGTCGTTGCAAGACTTTTTAAAAATAATTTTTCATTTATGTTATATTAGGTACCCTCTAAAGATATATATACATATATAACATAAAATGAGGGGAAAAAAATTAAAATAAATGAGTAAATTAGGAGCAGAGGGTTAAATAGGATTTACTAGAATTTTTATTTCTTTAAAAATAAAATAATATATCAACTTTTTTCGAGAATGAGTGGGTGATTTCTTTTTTTTCTTTTTTTTTGGCTGGGTCGGGGGAGGGTTTGTAAAAAGGGCAACTTTTACATATAACAAATATAAAATTCATATTTATATGCTATAGCAAAGTTTGCATAATTACACTTCATAGTAAACATATAAATGTATAATTTGCTATACATATACAATTGAAGCGATTGTATAAAACGAAGTGTACAAAACGAGAAAGAGTAAGAGACTTGGGCAGAGAATTGTATAAAACGAAGTGTATAAAATAAATTATATAATTATAAGTGTATAGAACGATTATATGCAATTTGAATTTGTATAAAATGAGAAAGACAGAAAGGCAAAAGAGACTTGGGCATGGAATATACAATTGAATCGAATTGTATAAAACGAGAAAGAGTGAAATTATATACAATTTGAATTTGTATAAAACGAGAAAGAGAGAAAGAGTATTTTTATTGTATAAGTGTATAGGATGAAAATATATGTTTTGCATTTTTATATACAATTTTCTCTCACTTTATACAAACAGAAACACAACTTATACATTTCGTTTCTGTTTGTATAAGCGAGAGAGGCGAGGGTGGCGAGCGAGATTTGGGAGAGGGGAGAGAGAGGAACAAAAATATATATATTTATACAATTTTCTCTCGCTTTATACAAATATATACAGATTTTTTTATACACTTTTGTTTGTATAAAAGTGAGAGGAAGCGAGCAAAAGATGGAGTGAGAGAGGAGAGTGGTGAGCGAGAGTTTGAGGAAGAGGTGACTGGCAAACAATTTGCTACAGGACACAATTAAATCAAAGGTTGATTATAGCAATTAATTTAATTTATTAGTTTGTCATTATTATACAATTTTCCTTTTTTAAAATATATCATAAAGGAAATTAAAAATAAAATAAAATAGAAGGACATGGATTGTCGGGGTGGAGGAGGGGGTATTGGAGGAGGAGGTGGAGAGCGGTAAGAAAAATAATTTAAAATTTAAAAAATATTTTTTGAGGGATAGTAATATTTTAATATTCAATTTTTAATAGTGTATTATTTAATTTTTTTTTTTTAAAATGAAATATTTTATCTATGTGGAATGCCATGTGTCAAGTTTTTTTCAAATAAAAGAAAAAGTGCATCACACACCACTTATGTATATTTTCAAACTAATAACAATTTAGGTATGAAATTCACGATTTTAATAGTTTAGATATGAAACTAAATAAAAGAGATAGTTTAATAGCATTTTAAATATTTTTCTCTTATATTAGTTTCAACAATTTCAATAGTTACTTAAACACTGTTTTTTTTATAAAATCAATTTTAATAATTTTTTCTTTTTTGCTCTTAAAACTTATCAGGTGTTTACAAAGTCAGCTGACCCAAATAGGGTGTAAGATTTTATTTTACTTTTTTTTTTTAAAAAAAAAGTAGTTCTTTAATTTTCAAAGTTGATTAATGAAGTAACAATTCGAGTTTTAAATGTTGAACACATGATGCATAATTGGTTGACAATAATTTTTTCCAAAATTTGCACTATGGTCAAAGATTGCTTTCATTTCTAAAGATTATTACTGTCTTCAGTGTGAAACGGATTATTATAATTTATAGCACAAAATAGGGAATGTTGTCGTCTAACATCATAGAGAAAATTAAAACACAGTGCAAAACACATGGCTATGTAACAATTTACACATGGAAAAACAACAAGAACATGATTTTTGACCAAAAGTTAAGAAAGTAAAATCTTTTGTTATTATAATTAGAATTGAATAATTACTATTATCTCACTTTATTGCCCTTTTCTTTAAATAATTGTTTCCAATTTTATTCACTTTAAAAAGAAGTATAATTTTGAATTGTAATCATCAACAATATGAATAAGTAAATGGATTTTTAAGCACTTTAACTCAACCCCAAAAACTGACTCATAAAAAGATGATTCATCAAAACAATATAAAAGAGAGAAAGAATCAATACTTTGCACCGCTATAGACTAGCTATCTTAAACATGAATAATATAAATTGGGGGTTTAACATCAAGTAAACAATGTTGAAGTGGGATGAGTCTGACTCTAATATTATGTAAAATAAAATGAATCTTAAGCCTAAAACATTCTCAGAAGTTAACTTATAAAATTTAAAATCGCTCAAAATCGTATAAGGAGATCAAACATCCATCCACGACGAGCTGGGATAATCAACTTACAACTATAAACATTTAGTTGAATGGATTCCACTTCTTTTTAAAAAAGTTCACCCTTCATAGCAAAATTATTAGTAAAGGAGTTTAGCTTTTGGAATATAGTGTTCTTTTTTCTTTCTTAGGGCAAATGATAATACTTCCCAATTAAATTTTATTTTTTTATTCAGTAAGACATGGTGAACATTAAACCATGAGCTTTGACGATTGTACCATATACTTTTAAGGAAAAATAATTAATTTTATATTAGAACTCCCTTCTTGATCAAGACAACCCCATGATTGCATAAAAGAACAAAAATATTAAATTTGTCTTCACACGTAGTGGCAAAAAAAAAAAACATTTTTTTAGTAACTATAACTTACTTTACAAGAATGGAAGTTTGGTATAGTGTTGAGGAATACTATACAAACATTCTTGATATATATTATATTTAATAGTAACATATATGAATATAATATAATGCAAAATGAAGCACTAATCATTTCAATAGTATCTGTCGACAGATAATTTGCTTCAAAAATCCGTTAGATGAAACTGAAAGGCTTATTATTTTGAACGTTATTTTCATTCTTCATGCAACAAACAATTCCAATTAAAGACTTGTAGAAAATTAAATAAAATTTTGAGTTAAAATAAAGGTTCAACGTAGATATAGACACGCGTACCTTAATATAACATATTAAGTTACCATCACACAATTTAGAAAATGTGTATAACAATTGTAGTACTTTATGTTATTGTACATGTACTCTTCCTTTTCTTTGAAAATTTAGACTTAAGGTGCAAGTGAGAAGTTGAAAGAAAAGAGAAATGAAAACTTCTTTGGGTGGTAATGGTGATGATGAAAGTGATGTTTTGTGGGGTTGTGTTTTTCTTTTTTTATAAAATCATTTATAAAACATTATTAATTGTGAGAATTAAATGAAATAAAAAATAAAAAAAGCAAATTAGTTGGTTAAAAAAAAACAATTATAGGTGGAGTGGAAAACGGATTGAGAGGGATGTTCCTTTGGGCCAAGGGGCGGAGCTAGTAGTCTACAAACAAGTTCGAGTTCGATTGAATTCAGTATATTTTATTCTATTAATGTTGATAAATATATGTAAATATTTAAATTTAGAATTCAATTATTATTATCAGTCGAAAAAATCATTATTGTAAAATTCAAAACTCATAAAAATTAAAATTCTGATTTCGCGATACGAAAGTGAGAGAGAGTGATGGTTGGTCTTCTTGTCTTTGACTCTATCTAGTCTCTTTCGTTGCATTTTTCTTCACTCACAAGGTAATCATCATATGTGTATGAGAAATGGAACACATTTTGCTTCCACTTCACATAATCTTTTTTCTAATTTTTTTTTTCCTTCTCTTTCTTATTATTCCATTCTATATATCTTTTCACCATCAAAACCTAGCAAAACATATCATATTATTTTTTTTCTTCTCCTCATCATCCATCATCTTGTTAGGGTTTGTTTATCGATGAGGAAGCCGGAACACAATAATACAACGATGAAGGAGAAGGAGAAGGAGAAAGTGAACAAGTTAGGGAAATTAAGAAAAGGTTTATGGTCACCAGAAGAAGATGAAAAGTTGATGAGTTACATGTTAAGAAATGGTCAAGGATGTTGGAGTGACATTGCTAGAAATGCTGGATTACAAAGATGTGGTAAGAGTTGTCGTCTTAGATGGATTAATTACTTGAGGCCTGACCTTAAACGCGGCGCCTTTTCTCTTCAAGAAGAAGAACTCATTGTTCATTTGCATTCTATTCTGGGAAATAGGTACATACATTCACCTTTTTCAACTTTGTATTTAAGTTTAACATTCATGTGTATATGTAGTGTGTTTGGAGCCATGTTGGTTTTACAGTGAATGAAATGAGTGAAAATCATAGGGTTTAAATTTCAGTATAGACAAAAATATTAGTAGTACTTAGCTAGACACTAATGATATTGAGAAGAAGAGATCAAGAGAGTATGAGGGTGTTAATGGAACTAAAATGTGAATTAGGTTTCTTTTATCAACTAGCTAGCTTGAAATTTAATATTGATTTTAATATATCTAAACCTCTTGGGGTCGGATACTTTTTCTCTGTTATATATTACGTGAGATGTTATTAAATAAAATATATAATTAGACAATATCATATGGAAGTTTGATTTTTTCAAAAAAAAAATTGATTGTTAATAGTGAAATGATATTATAGTGAGGATGGTGTACATATATAGGACACTTACATATCATCTTCTTTGAATTAAATACACAAATACAATTTTTTTTCAAAAAAATTGGTTGACTTATTGTTAACCTACTTTATGTATACACAAAAAATAAAAAAAAACCTCTTTCAACACTAAATCTCAAGCTCTGAGAAGGATAATTTTACTGTAATCTACAACTCCTAATTTGTCATATTTAATTAGTCCTTATTCATCATTTTCTCTTATGTTAGGGCATTATATTATACATACCTTAGTGTTAAATCTTAAACGATTCTCTTAATAGCTTTGACTTCAACCTAGTATATGTATTAAAATTTTTACTAATAAGTAATATAATTGACTCCGACCTCAGAGTTCAACCACTTAAAAAAAATTCAGTATTTCCAATTTCAAGTAGGAGATTTATGAATTAAAAAAAATGAGGGAAAATTAGATGATTAATTAGAGAGAAAAGTTCCAAAGATATCATTAAGTAAAAGAAAAACTAAAAATGAATATATCTACTGGCATATATAATTAATCCATTGTTTAGTAAGTCAATTTGATTTTCGCTTATAATAGTAGTGAAACAATTTCAATTTTCAAACAAATATTATTTGCTTAATTTTTTGATGAAACTAACATACTATAATGCATGCGAATCCATGTTGTACTTTCTTTCCATTATTTTAAACCTTATATATTTTGTATGTATTATAATAGGTGGTCACAAATTGCGGCTCGTCTGCCTGGGAGGACAGATAATGAAATCAAGAATTTCTGGAATTCCACGATAAAAAAGAGATTAAAAAACAACAACAACAATAACAACAGCACGCCATCGCCTAACACGAGTGATTCTTCCATTGGAGGAATATTTCCAATGCAAGGGCACGATGTAAATAATGTTATGGCAACGTTATGCATGGATAATTCATCGTCTACTACTTCAGGATCATCCATGCAAGCCATGGTACCTAGCACCCATTTCAACCCTTTCCCTCAGCTTGATAATACAAGCTACGATATATCTGGATTAGTCGGACCAGTGAATTTAGGTCAATTTGGTTGTAGTAGTGGAGGTGATGGTGGATTTTTGGACTATGGAGTTGTGGAAACTTATAGTATGATGGGTTTAGGAAGTGATGAATTTTCAATACCTTCTTTAGAGGGTGTTCATAATAAGAGTACTACTACTATGGGAGAGAGTAATAATAATAGTAATGTTGATTTTAGTAGTAATAATATTGTTAGTGGTGCTAATGACTATGATTCCATGATTGAGAAGAAAAATAATACAAATGTTAACAACAACAACCACAACCAACACTTGATGAATATGAGTGGAATTAGTGATCAAAGCCTAAAGGTTGAAGACTATATGGTTGGTTTTGGGAATCATCATCATTGGCATGGAGAAAGCTTAAGAATTGGAGAATTTGATTGGGAAGGTTTGTTGGCAAATGTTTCCTCTTTACCTTACCTTGATTTTCAAGTTGAATAAATACTCTCTCCAACCCTTTCAACCCCACATATACCCCCACAAAAATGACACAAACACCCCTCTTCCCAACATTTCTTTCTTTTTTTTATAATCGTACGTTTAAATTCAGACGATCAATAATGAAGCAAGATTCGAAATTCAGTAAATAATAGGTCTGTCGAGACTTTTTATCTTCTTTCTTCCTTCAATTCATTATACATAAATTGTTCCCCCTCCTAAATTCTCCACAACTTCATCTTAGAGAAAATTTTGAGATATACTTCTTTTCTTTATTTGCAATTATCTAATACTTCCACTAGATTTTCTTTTTATTTCTTTATTTTGGTATTTCAATCGTACGTTGTGGAGTATTATGGGGATAGTAGGGGAGAAATAATAATCTTTCTCATCAAGAATTGAGCAAAGTGTGAATAGAAAAATGAAAGACAGATCGATGATATAGAAGATTACTCAGAGAAAGTAAATAAAAAGGTCAAAAATTGTTGATTTGTATTTTTGTACAGATCGATGTGGATCAATTTAATCAATCAATAATCTTTTGAATTTTAAGAGAATTTTTTAGTTAGTCACATGTTTCTCAGAAATATATATAGATAGAGAAAATTGTTGCACGTACTTTGTATTTACAAAGGAATAAGAAGCATTATTAGTTTTTTTTCTTATGTAACATTTAATTTTGAATTCATGTTATGTGCACTGATAGAATAAATATATTTTGTATTACATATACGGTCAACATATCTAACCTAGATATGATAAACTAAACAATAAATTAATAAGCCTATTCTAATGGACTAAACCATAAAAATTGTGTATATTTTTATTTTTTTTACGTTATCATTATATGTGATTTAACTTTTTCAACACTGAATTTGATGATGAGAAATTAAATTAAATTGGATCAATTTGTATGTGGAACGATTTTATTTTCTTTAACAAAGTTGATTAAACATTTTGTTCGTCACTTAATCTTGATCTTAATATAAAAATGTAGTGTTAAGGTAATTAGATCTGATTCAAACTACTAAACCTGAGTTATTTTCATGGCAATTCTTCTATACTGTCTTGCATTATGATAGTATCATTAGCTGTGGATATATGCATGAGGTAATTAGATCACACTACCAAATAAATCATTATTTTCGTCGAAAAATGTTTAATGGTTATTTTTATAGATATTTTTATTGAATCGACAGAAAAAGATTATATAAAAAATAGGATGCATGTTTCCTATTATTTCTATGAGAATTTGTTTTCCACCGAGTACATTTTTTAAGTTAGATTCAAGAAAATGAGTAGAAAAATATGTTATACACATAAATTTCTCACTAATTTGCATAGAAAGAACTTTATTCCTAGTAGTTGGTGACCTAAGTCAATTAATAATACTTCTTTGTTTCTAACTTGAATCTCTTTCTTTTTTTTTATTCGTTTAAAAATTAAAAAAAAAAAATCTCTTATTTTAGAAACTCTATAATTTAAAACTTTTTATATAATATGCTTAAAATTATAAAATCAAATAATATTGTTATTCATTCTATATTGTTTTTGTCTAAGATCATAAAATTCAATTTTTTTTCTTTTTCTTAAATATCGCATAAAGTCTAAACCAGATAGAAAATTAAAACAAAATGGAGTGAATAGTAAAATCACGATTATCTATCTATAATCTATGTACGACGAGCTATAAGTCTAGAAACTATAAGTATGTCTAATGAAATGCGCTTAAAATCATTGTTATTTTTCTTTGAAGTATATTTACTTTGGACAGTTAGACGAAGAGTCAAAGTATTTCTCCATTTATAATAAGTCTTGAGTTTGAATTTCTTTAGCTATGGAGTTAAATTTTATTAGGGAGTACTTTACTTCTCCCACTTAATATAGGACTTGCAAATGCGAACTCAAATTTGGTTAAACTTGAATGCATGTATCAAATATTTGGAAGTGAATTAAAAATAATTAATTATTGTATCACTTACACTATAATAAAAATATTTTTAGCTACAATAAATATATACAATAACAAAAAGGGCTAAATCTTTGGTATCATTAGATCTAATGTCTCCAAAGGCTTTACAAATAATGTTAATCACCTCTAAAATACATTTTTAATAGCTATTATTATAAATTTAGTGCGAAAATAATTTTTGATATAGTGTAAAGGTACTAGAGAAATGTTAACTAATTCCATGTTTTGGATGACGAATAAATTGCTTCATTTATCAAAACGAAGTCCCTTCCTCGATTTGTATGAATAGATACTTAAATTTGTATCAGAAAACCAGAGAAAATGCGAAAAAAAAGTGGGAAATATGATAAAAACGTCGCCTGAGAGATTCGAACTCTCGCGGGGAAACCCCATGTACTTAGCAGGCACACGCCTTAACCACTCGGCCAAAGCGACGTTGTTGTCAACATGCAGAATTAAATAATAAGTCTTAAATATGTTTAAAATGACACTTCAAGTAACATGCAGGGAAATTCTATGGTATAGAAAACATTTAGTATATTAAGAACTATAGCTACAACTTAAGAAATTTATGATAACAGTTTTCTCAATTCTTGTTATTTGTATAAATTCAGAATTTGTATAATTGTTCTGATTATATTAATTTGGAATGTTGTATATACTTACCCTAGTTATTTGTGAACTATTTACCAAACTTCATAATACATTACCTTGTTTGTATATTGACAAACGAAATTTTGAAAAACTCCTAAATGTATAAATACAAAAAATATATATATACTTGTCCTTTTGTACATTCACAAGCAAAATATACAACAAGCGAAAATATATAAACCGCAACTTCCATTATAAAACCCAACTCTCATAACAAATGAAACTGTATCTCTAAGGGAAACTTTCACATATAGCCACTTAAAACTAACTAATTACTCTTCATAGCTATGGTTGATAATTACAATTTGTAGCTATATGTTACATGGATGAGATAGACGAGTAAGACCGGGAGAGAGAGGAGAGAGCCGAGAGAGAGGGGGAAAAGAGTGAGAGAAAGGTGAATTGTATATTATATTGGTTAGAAATAATATATTTTACATATATATTTGTGTATATGGAAAGACAGATTGGAAGAGGGAGGAGAGAGGCAAGCGAGACTGGGAGAGGGAGGAGAGAGGCGAGCCAGAGAAGGCAGAGAGTGGGAGAGAGATAAATTTTATATTATACATATACATTTGTATATAGGGCAAGCGAGATTGGGAGAGGGAGGAGACAGGCGAGCGAGATATGGAGGTAGAAGAGTGGGACAAAAGTGAATTGTATATGTATATAGGTTGAAAATTGTATATTATACATATGCATTATACATGTACAAACGTAACTAATTATAAAAAACTGGAAGTCAGCCCACGTAATTAATGTATACTGTTAGTCGCGAGTGGTAATTATAACAAACTATAGCTGTGATAAGTATAGTAAGTTCTATTTCTCGATGGGGCGGGGAAGGGATATAACTCAGCGATAGAGTTACATAGTATAAGTTTGCTTTGTTGTGTAATTTTCTCTATCTCGGATAAGTATTTAAGGCCCAGCATTCCTGCCCCCTTTCATGAAACAAACCCAAAGAAGAAAATAAGCCCATTTTGATTGGGTTTACTAGGCCCAGCAATCACATTGGCCATAGCCCTATAATTAGGATGGTTCTGATAAAGAGAAAATTTCATAAATAGTCAGTATTTGCAAAGCAATTTTTTTTTAAAAAATACAATTTAAAAAAGTATGAAAGTAAATGAAAAATAATCACACTTCAGATATTTTGTATGTGAAATTTCAACACAATATATTTGAATTTAATTTTGTATAAGTAGATCTACAACAAAGTGAGCACCCAATACAATGCTCCCTTTGGGCCATTTTACTCATTCATACTAACAACTAAAGTAACAGAATAGTGGGTTTGATAATTTTTTAAAAAATAAATAAAGAATTATTTGTTATTCTTATCATGATTAGACTTTAATTTAGGTAATTAAAATTCAACCTTTGGTTCTTAATTATGACATGTGGCTACAATTTAAATAGGTACTTGGGATAGAGATGATGAATAATGGAGAGGCACCCTATCGTGCAAAGACTAAAGTAATGTATCTTGATTGACTTAGACTTATGATTGTAAAAATTATGCTAAAACTTACCTGTTGGGCTTAAGAAAATAGTAAAATTAAAGATTTAAAGTTAATTAAGAATTTATAGTGTGTTAAAATAATATACAAATAATTATAAATTTAAATATATAATTTATTGGTTCGATTTAATTATTTATTTTGTTTTATTTTATAATCGATTCTCAAAATTAAATTTAAGCAAAAACAAATATTAATATCAGTTCAATTTAATTAATTTATTATGAATGGCCCTAGCTCTCATCATTACATTCTTCAATTTGTAATGTATCTTTTCTTTATTTCTTATAAAATAAAAAAATTGAGTGTAAAAATGTAACAAAGATAAATATGTGACAATTATTATTTATAGTATATAGTGGGTTGAATGATTTCTTTGTAATAAAGCAAGGGGAAAAGCTATTGTTTGCGTTATTTAGGATGCTCTCACAATAAACTCTAATCATAACTATACATACAAATCTTGCATATTAATTCATTTATTTACTGTCTTCAAAAGCAAGAAATATAATTATTTCGTATTAAATATAACACCTCCCTCTCTCTTTTCATGAGATCTACAAGTATATCTAATTTCTTCATTGATAATTAAAGTAAGTTGTATGCTTTTTTGGTTTACTCTTAATATGAAAATATTCTAAAATGAATAATTATTCGATTCGATTTATTAGATAAAAGGTTAGATAATCGACTTATTAAAAATAAATAAGTATCATCCATCAAAATAGTAGAAAGTTAGATGCATAATGCCAATATATTTTATATTATAAATGTCTAATATAGTGCCTAAATTGATTTTTTTGAAATTTTTATGTGTGCCTTAAATATCGGATGAAAAATGAAAAAAAAAATTACCCATGTCCATATGTTTGCTTACTATTTTTCATTGATGATGAGATTCTAGTTTCTAACTTTATTACAATATTGATTGTGGTGTATTGGTGATATTGTTATGCTTTTGATTAAATGTTTTGAGTTCGAGTCCATATGTATAGAGAAAATTTTCTTGAGAGTGTTATTCTCATAATAAACGTAGAATCTAGCCAGAACTCGTATACATACACTAAATACTGAGTGAAAAAACTCAAAAACGAGAAAAGAAGAGATTCCGCTCTTTTTTGTTTTGGTAAGATTTTTTTTTTGTTATCCATTTTAAATTTATCATTTCACCTGACTATTTTTAGAGAGATGTTAGTATGAAAATTCATATTATTCATCGGTTAATTTATTTTCTATGTGTTAAATATTGAATTTTTTTATTTTATTTATCCCGTTTTTTTGATCCCTTCTTATTCAATTTGACCATCGATTTGGCACGTCTAATTAAAAAAATAATAATTAAAAAAAAACAGTTGTCTTGCATCTTGAAAGTTGGACTGACTGATTTTGAATTTTTTTTACAAAAGACGTGAAAGTTGGGGCTCAATGAGGGAACAATGAGACTTTGGAGAATAAAATTACTTATCTATTCTGTATTACCTCAATTAGGTAAATCGATAATTATTAAGACTTGTAATTTACTATTTTTATTCACACACACAAATATATACACACTTTACTAGTTACTGTCTTTGTCCTTTAGCCTTCAATTCATACTTTACAGTTACTCTGATTTCATAATTTCGCATTATATAAAATGTCAAAATTTAAAGTAAGAAATATATTTCTCTTAATTTTTTTTTTGTATTACACTTGTATAGTTCTTTTCATGTTTGTTAATATTGTTTATATTTTTATGAGCATATATTATTGTGGTGTTGCTTCAAATTTATTAGAGAAGTCATATATTTAATTTATAATTTTTTTCTTATTGGTTAAATCGAAAATCGAGCCATTAAAGATTAAAATTATAAAAAAAAATCAATAAAAATATATTATTGATTTGATGTATTTAAAAATAAAAAATAGAATCAAATCGATCGATACACATCCAATAATATAAAAAAAGTTATAGAAAAAAAGAAGTAAAGAATAAATAGATTGTATTTGTAACTTATATCAATAAAATTATGTTTTTTTTTTTGCTAAAAATAATTAAAGGGCAAATTGAGCTATTAATTTTTTTTTAAAAAATACCGTTAGATCTATGCTTAAAAAAGCGTGCTTAATTTGTCATGATTTTATCGGACATAAAAAGTGGAAACAATTCGGTGTAAAGCATAATAAAATAGTATAGTCTATAAAATAGGCACTAGAGATTAATTAATTAAATCAGTTTAATAATGACTCGGGCCCTTCCATAATTTTCCGAAAAAGCATTGTAAATCCTAACAATGAGATTATTACCAGCTTTAAAAAACGCTTAAGCAGAGGAACTAAATATTAATTAGCCACTTACAAAACATGATACTAAAGAAAAAAGATCTTTTCTAAATATTTTATATATGAAGATAAAAATCATTTTTTTTTTTGAATAACTTATAAAAATATATTCTACCTGTAAGGATAATCTTAATTACAAAAAAGGATTTGTTTATTTTTCACAAAAAAGTTAATTTACTTTTGATGAAAAAAACATTGATATCAATTATATTATACAAAATGGATCATAGATAGCACAATCAAAACAAGCTTCTACAGATGGTTCGAACAACAAGTTGAAAATTGATTATTTTATTTTTGTCATTGTTATCATTAGCTTTATTTTTCAAAATATTTATAGTGGGATCAATATATTGGATTTTTCTATTCATATTAAAAGTATTGTAATTTATAATAGGGAAATGTCATTAAACTCTCAGAGAAGGTTTATTTATACCATCAGTTAAAAGTTTGATTCATTTATGTTATTAACGTTATAGAAAAGATTAATTCATGCCATTATTTTTTAACGGTAGTTTTGCAAAATTATATTTGACACGTGGCCAATTATAATTCGATCACGTCATCAAATTTTTTAATTAAAAAAATCAAAAAAAATTAATTCAATTTTTTTAAAGAATTATGTTTTTATTAAAAATTGATGACCTAACCGAAATATAATTGGTTTTGTGTCAAAATGATTTTACAAAATCATTGTTAAAAATTAATAGCATGAATGAGGCCTTTCTTTAATGATAATGACATAAGCGAGCCAAACTTTTAACGAATGACATAAATGAGTTTTTTTCTAAAATTCGATGACTATTTGAGTCTTTTCCTTTATAATATTCGTAAAATGCAAATGAATGGTCTAAGTGTAATATTCATAAAGATTTAAAATTGCTTACAAAGAGATAAATCATATCTCCATAATTATATGGTATATGTGCATTCGTAGATGTTTTCAGACTGATATCGGAAGTATTTGAACTCTTGATAAACAAATAATAAGAAGAAAATACGGAAAATCACTCTAGAATTTAACTTATTTTTTTTTGTTTTATCTTTTCAAATTATAAGAGCTTTAAAAATATCACTCTATTCGAATAACAAAATTTAGATATATTTCAACTTTGCAATTAAGTTATAATATGAGGTTTTAAACTTCCGTAAAAATATGAGACTCTTAATAAAAATTTAAATAAAGTTTTTAAAAATATTTTTAAATTTGACAAAATTTTGAGAGTATATTTCCGTTTTGTTAGAAGATTAGAGATATTTAAATTCAATTAATTAAATAAAAAAGTATTTTAAAGCTATGAAAGCAAAACTATTAATTCGCATAGAAATTATTTTCAATGAATCTCTCTCAAAAAATAAATATGATTTATTTCTCTCTCACTCTTTTTTTTTTTAAAATGATGTTTGATGCATAAACAATAAATATTATCTAAAAATTCGACAACAAACACTTTTTTAATTTTAGAACTTTAATAAACTTTAATACATTTCTCGGTTAAACTTATACTAATTTCATTAAAATGTAAGTATTAAACACAAGTAATAATCTTTCTATGCATTACTCAGACAAATCTGTAATGTTGAAACCAAAAGAAAATTGAGAAAGTGAAAGAATTTATCGGTTAAAAAATAATAGTATTTGTTTTGTTGCATTTCATATTATTCACTTTTTTTATTTTTATCAATCGATTATTTTTTATGTTAAATTAACTGTTGTCGGACTAATTTATATAAAAACAGAGCGTACCGCTTTAGCTCTGATAAGTCACAGAGTGCAGCCTCACAGAGTCAGAGTAATGATGGAACAACTCACTAAAAAGCTGAGCCAACATCTTTTTTCTGTGGTTTTAAAATACCCTCCAAACACAATTTCTGGAGAAAAAAAAAAACACATTTCCCTCTCTTCTTCTCCTTTTTTTTCCCCCAAATTTCATCTCAGAAAAAAAGAAGAAGCAAACAATGGCTAACTATAGAATGGATTCAGAAGAAGAAGCATTGTTTAGAAATTCTCCATATCCACTCTACTTCGTTCAAAGTCCTTCAACTCTATCCCATGCAAATAGCGGAGAATTATCTCGTCATAACAACAACATCAATAGTAATACTAATGCTAATGAGTACTCCTCTGAATATCATTCGCCAATGCCTAGACCGGAGACCGGTCCGTTAGCGCTCTCTCGATACTCATCGTCCCGTGGATCTAACCACTCCTTCTCGCATCACGAGAAGAAGATTTCATGTGATTCTCTTCAGAGCCACGGGACGGGGATCGATGAGAACATCGAGATTTGTCCAGAGAAACGTTGTGGTGCAGTTTTGTTGGTTCATCAAGGAGGGAAAAATGGGAGTATTCGTGTTAACGAGGAAGAGGATGAGGATGACGATGGTGAAGATTATTATTACGGAAAAGGAAATTGGATGAGGTTTTTTTCGTTGGGATATTCGGATTCAACAGCGTGGATTGTTGTACAAGTAACATGGAGGCTCATTGTGAGTATGATAGTAGCTTTGGTTGTTTTCTACATTGCTACAAAACCCCCTTCACCTAAGTTTTCTCTTGAGGTAACACTCTTAATACCTTCTTCCTTTTAAAATTTTTATTATTCGATTTGCGGTGAGGGTGTTTATCTGAATCTTCTCGATAAAGAAATTAAATTTTCAATTTCAATTGGCATTTTACTGAAAATTCTTAATGCGCAGCTACCAAATTTGTTTTATTATTACTATTCTTACTACCATAATCTTTTGGTATTTTTTTTAGAAGTGAAAAAAACATTAGATTTCTTCATTTATTGTAAAGGCATTGATAATACCTAAGGTCAAAATGAAGGCCCATTTTATAAAGATTTAAGTTCGAAAAGATCTGTAGGCCCAAACTCATGTTAGGCTCTCTTTTATGGAAGCCCAATATGAGGTGCACTAGACCTTTCGATATATTACATCTTGATTTCGATACATCACTCAATGTTATGATATATTTAATGATATATTGAACTAAATAATATATTCGAATATAGACAATTTTTGTTTTCTTTTCTCAAATGGCAGAAAATTTTGAAAAAATATATAAAAGAACATGATGAAATAAACATTTCCAGAATAATATAACTTAAATTACTGCCCTTTTTATAAATTATAATTCATGCATTCATGATATAGCGGATATGTATATACCGAGTATATATGTCAACAAGTATACAAACAATTATAGCTAGAGAGCTAAATCTCTTTTAGCCGCTTGACTAAAAAGATTACCCAGACATCTAACATTCTATTGACGATAGATTTGAAGTTAAAATTTAGTTTGAAGTCATATTTATTTTTATAATATTTGAGAAATTTATAATTTTCGAAGACTATACTTGTAATCAAATGTCACTGTAAAATTTTCAAACACATATTTTTATAAAAGATCTCCTGGTCCAATAGATCAGTAATAGTCGTGATTTTTTTTTTTTGAAGATATAAATCCCTCAGATAATATTATAATCTTTCTTGGTCACACTTTTTTTTATAAATAACTTCAAATAATAAATCTTTTTTCAACCTGCAATATATTAACTTTATTTTATGTGTCAATCCTTACATCGCAGATAACTTGTGGAGTAATAGCTAATTCTTTTAGGTGATTTAGAAATTTCAATCTAAATTTAACTTGAAGTTAAAGTTCAATTTTATTAAGGGCTTGTTTTGTCATGCAATATGGTATCATGATATTATATCATATAAAATTATGAGATATATTTGAAGTTTTGTTTGGATATGCGATATGAAATTTTGATATCGTATATTTTCTCATTAACATAAGAATTTCATAACTTGTAAAACTAAAATTAAAATAATTTCAATTGATTATCCAATCTTACCAAATAAATAAAAAATTATAAAATCACATAATATATTATTACATTGCTATTTGTTCTCCAGTCAAGTAATTGTTTCATCTAACTTTAATTAATGAAACTTTAAATTTATTAAAAAAAAATTGAACATAAATCGTAGTGTATTAGTCTTTCATATTACTCGACAATCGGTTGGTGTGAGTCAAAATGACTATATGTTAGTGAGAATAATGAATTTTATATCAGTGAAAATAATAAATTTAAAAAGTAATGGTATCACTGTAAATTTTATTTACATGGAATAAAGGGTTAGTAAATATAAATGTTTATGTGAGGTTGTTTTAACAAAATATAAACTTATGGATCCATTTTTATATTAAAAATATGTCAAAATCATGATACGATATTCTCGTATGAAATCACATCTCATGATATGAAATCGCCTCAAACGCCTACTAAATATCATAAAGACAATAATTTCTAATTTCAAATTTGGATTTCAGACTCATTTGCCACTCATCATTATTTCAATTATCCTTTTTTAACTTTCTGGCAATGGCATCAATCATTATAATGCTAGAATACTTATCATGTTGCTACATAATGATTGATGAAGGGAAGCATTACACTTTTAGTACATATTTAAATCTGAAATTGATCATGATCATTGAAACTATCCTAATTAATTTTTTTTGTATTATAATTGCATACGATAATTATTTAAATGTGCCAAGTTATATATTGTAGATTTCAGGTGTTCGTGAATTTGGATTAAGAGAAGGAGTTGATGGAACTGGTGTAAACACAAAAATGTTAACATGCAATAGTTCAATGATCTTACAAATTGATAACAAGTCTAAGCTCTTTGGGCTTTACATTAATCCCCCTACCATGGAAATGTACTTTGGAAGGGTCCCTTTTATAAAAGCACAAGTAAGTTCCTTTTTTTTTCTCGTTGAATTACGTTGAATATGTTGTTTTGGTTATTATTTTGTTGTGCTTTCTCAATACTTGAAATTATTATTATGTGGTCTTAGGCACTCTTTCGCAACTTCGATAGTATTCAGAAAAAATTGAACCTAGTGAAATGAGTTGGATTAATATAATGAATTGAGAGAGATTCAGTGTAATCTCAAATACAATATATGCTTGTTTGGTCTCTGTGTTTTTAATTCTCTAGACAGTTGTGTTGTTCAAAAAATACAATAAAATGAATTATGTCATATTAAATTCGAACTAATATAGTACATTTGAAATCATGAGTTAGTCATCATATCCTTAATATGTAAATTTACAAGTTTACCCAACTTAGAATATTGTTGAAGTTCATCTATTTTTCATGATGTTGTCATAATTTTTATTTGAATTTCAACCATATGTAACTTCTGAAGTTACATATATCGTAGTGAAGTAAATAAACATGCAAAAACTTTAGGTAAATACATATTAAATAGCGATATCCAGATAGAATACCCCCGCGAACTTAACAGTTGTCATGTTTGTTAGGGAGAAGAGCTTTATGCAGGGAGCTATGGGCCAACATACTTCAAGTTAAGTATAGGGACAAAGGACAAGGCATTGTATGGGGCAGGTAGACTTATGCAAGATATGCTTCAATCTTCCAAAGGATTGCCTTTGCTTATACGTGTGCATCTATCTTCAACTTTTCATGTTGTTTGGGGTCTTATCAAACCCAAATTTCATCACCAAATTGAGTGCCTTGTTCTTCTTCATAATACTTATAATAAAAAACATAGGACCCAAAAGTATAATAGCACTTGTTTGTTGATCCCTTCTTAAAAACATTATCACTTTTTTAATTGCAAAATATGTTGTTGAAAAAAAGAAGAAGAAATGAGATCTATATTGGTTGTTATTAGGAAGGATCTATTAGTATATAAAATTAATGATATGTAATTTGATCAGTTGAAATTGAATCTATGTCTTTCTGCTTCTCTTTCTTCTTTTCGACAACATGAATAGAAAGCTAAGCCCTCTAATGGGTTGAAATTTATTTTTTCTGAAGTCTCTTTGTGTTGAAATTCATTTTTTTGTCTGTAGCATCATCAAACCTATTTCGGAGTTCAAGTTTTTGAGAGACAATAACTGATAAATGGGGATGAAATTGAAAAAAAGTGAAATAAAAATAGTTAAATTAGTCTTTCATTTGCAAGTATTGAGTGTATTACACTGATTATGTCATGTCAAGTATTAAAATGACATAGAGACGTAACATAAGATGTTTAAGACAAAAGAAGATAATTAAATATATCTAATTGATAATTAATGCCAACTTTAGAAGATCGACGATGGATTTATTTTAAAAAAACACTACAAAAGATAAGATAGTTTTGATGGTGACAATTATAAGTGGGAAAAGACATCATACCATGAAATAATGACAGTTTTATAAATAAATTAATTATACATGTCATGGAGCGGACTGGTTTATATATAT
The DNA here is from genome assembly GCA_027705065.1 of Solanum peruvianum. NCBI lineage: Eukaryota > Viridiplantae > Streptophyta > Magnoliopsida > Solanales > Solanaceae > Solanum > Solanum peruvianum. The sequence goes on from JAKWJD010001755.1 coordinate 78,367,419, forward strand.
AAAATAATAATTATAAAGATAATAATCTATCATTAGGAACAAAATGATATATATCTAAGGCACCTCAACACGTGTGGATGGATCATTGGCCAAGTCCATAAATTGCTTACAAGTGATTGGTTGAAATTTTATCAGAATGCAAGAAGTTATTGGTAATTAGTTAATAATTAAAAAGACTCACATCATTAATACTCAAAACTTTTTATTTTCTTTAGAATGAAAGCTTAGTTAGATAATTCTTTTTTCTATATTTGTATTTTTCTTTTTCATAAAAAGAATCGATTTTTTTTACGTGAAAGTTTATCTTTACACGTTACTCTTGATTCTCAAGATAATATTGAAATATGGATCCTTTTAAGTGTTATGACCAACCATTGTGAAGCTTCTCTATAAAACTAGGGAGCCTGCCCTTCTCTTATTGAAGACATTCTATTAATTAGATCTAAGAAGTTTATTCGATCTAATAAGTGTCTTGTATTAGAATTCTCGTATAACTCGAATCTTTAACATTTTTTTATTTATTATGTGTGTTTATTATTTAACCGAAATATCCTCATCCATTCTTACTAAGAAATTGAAAGAAGCCTTAAAATCCTTTTCGGCTATCAATGTAGAATTTTTCTTCCCTTTGAAAAAAAAAATAGAATGGTTGATCGATGTGAGGTCATACTAATTAAGCTCAAATTGATCCAATTTACTGGATTAATCATGGAACCTAACATCCATAATCCATTTAGCTTGAAATAAATACTTTGCCCTATGAATTAATCCACTCAATATGTTGGACGAGTTACATATTTACGGGTAGAAATTAACATATATAATATATAAAATTAAATTTAAAATTTGACATTTATGAGTTTTCATAATTATTTAAAGTCATAGAAAAGTATTGAAAACACCCTTAAATTGATGTGAATTAGTAGTTTCATTCATGAACTATCGACAATCTTTAAAACACATTTAATTGATTAACTGAACTTAAATACACGTCTAATCTTATAATGAGTAAAATACACCCCTAATTCTTGCCAATTTTAAAGTTTCTTTCAACATTTTCTCAATTTTTTCTTATTAAGAGTCCCATGCTTCTATAAGAGTTTGAAAGCACTTGTTTGTGATAAAACTAATAATTGCTGTAGACATTGAAATTTTGTAAGACTCTACGAGATTGGTTTAATTCTAGTTGGGACTCTACAAATTGTGTTCAACTCAGATAACGATTTTGGAGGTTACTCAACCCTAAACTAGTTTATGCCTATATAAAGGGTACTAAATTCCCTTAAAAGACATCTCGAAAATTCAATAAAGAGATCAAGATCTCGAATAATCTACAAATTGATGGATTATTCATATAGAGAGGTCAAATCTAAATCATCTGAGTTCGAGAAATATGCCACTAACAGCCCTCGAATCATGGATAAATCTTAGAGAGTAGAATCAAGGGATCAATATAATTGTACCGCTATCTTAATCAATAAAATTATGTTTTTTCTGTTGGGTGGTCTGGGCCTTTTCAACCCAAAAGCTAGCTCAAAGGTTGAGGCTTTACCTCACTTATAAATTGACCACCAGCCCCTTCCACTTCCGATGTGGATAACCCAACAATCTCCCCCTTCACACATCGGGCTTGGGCTGGAGAGCGACAACCCAGTCTTCCCGGTGGGCTGAGACTTGTTGACAACCTGGGTTCTGATACCAATGTTGGTGGTCTTGGGCCTTCTCAACCAAAAGCTAGCTCAAAGGTTGAGGCTTTCCTCACACTTATAAATTGACCACCAGCCCCTTCCACTTCCGATGTGGGAGAAACCAACAATCTCCCCCTCACACATCGGCCTTGGGTCGGAGAGAACGACAACCCAGTTCCTCCCGGTGGGCTGAGACTTTGTGATAACCTGGGCTCTGATACCAATGTTGGGTGGTCTTGGGCCTTCTCAACCAAAAGCTAGCTCAAAGGTTGAGGCTTTCCCTCGCACTTATAAATTGACCACCAGCCCCTTCCACTTCCGATGTGGATAACCCAACATCTTCATATTTTATTTGTATGATTTATTTATTTTCCATATGTTTAAAATTGTTGCAAACAATTGCTTCAAGTTTAATTGTATTTTTAATTATTATATCTTAAAGCTAATATATTCTAATAGCTTGGTTCACAGTCAAATTTTTATATATATTTTAATAAATATATAAAATTTAAGCAAAAAATGGATTCTGTAAACCTGATCCGATCCCCACTTATAATTAGGCAGTATGTGTCTTTTGCACTCAATAATTTAATTAATTTAATTAATTGTCATATTATAATTTATATGTACTTCCGTGACACGACTAATTAGCTTTACACTATATATTATTTAATAATTCTTGCTTGTGTTTGGCACACGCACAAAGCCTAATTTATTCCACATATACTATTATCTTACATGGACAACTTTTTGAGTTTTTTTTTAAAAAAAATCTAAGATGGAGAAAGATAGTGTCAACCAACTGTATTGCTTTTCAAATTAATTTTTTGGAAGATTAAATTAATAACACAAATATGGATTTCAAACCTTTTGTGAGTAAATTCTCACATTGATCGGAAATGAACGGATGATCTGCTCGTATGAATTTGGACAGTTCTTTTCTCGTGATTTAATTTTTTTGGATTGAGTTAGATTCAGATGTCATATTTTTACATAGTATTAAAGCCAAGTCCTTCTCCGTTTGAGTTCCTAGACCACGAACTTCATTTCTCATAAATATAGACTTGTGCAATCTCCCTTCATGATGAGATCGATTAATGTTCTAAAAATAAAAATTGGGAATGAAAAAAGAATACGTTAAGTACGTACTCCATTAACTCCACTAGTATACCATTAATATAAACTAGACTAAGAACAAGTGATAAATTAAGAATTTAATTAACAAGGATTAAGTCGTTTATAATTGGTGGATACATAGAAAAGTTAAATGTGACATGATATTGATCATATAAGGTGCTAAAACATACAATAGTATATAGACAAGATTATAATGTTTTGGCGGAGACCGTTAGTGGGAATTAAAGGCATGCAATATAAATTATACATATTTAATATATGGTGGTGCCATACGTGGTGATTGATAACCATATATTAATTAATTGATGATATTAAGAAGATTTAATCTTTAATTATAGAATTGATGTCTCCATAAAAGCTCTATAACATACATATTTATTGTGCATGATTATTGATCACGTTAAAAGAATTCTTTTTGAATTCAAAATAATCTGCGATTGCTACAGTTTATGGCACGATTTTTTCTGTCAATCTGAATGAACACTCTATAGTAAACATTTTTTACACACTGTTTAAATCCCTATTAAATGTAATAGCCAGCAGTTAAAACATAAACTAATAGTGAAACTTATAAAGCATACTCTTTTGAGAGAACCCTTCTCCAATTTAAATACTAAAATGGCCACATTATATGTACTTTTATAAAGCAATTTAGTAGCTTTACTTTACACACAATTTTTGTGTTTTATCCTTATTCAAGCTCGTGTATGGCACACGCACAAAGACTTTTTTTTACCAGAAAATATGATCTGTTTTATATTTTTTTAACATATGCTATTTTAATTTTTAAATCTTATATGGACAAAAATTAAGATAGTGTCAGCCAACTGTACTATTTTGTTACATATTTACTTTTGGAAAAATGTATATTATTATAGTTACACCATTATGCAGTCTGATTCCAAACTTTTTGTTAGTAGTTGAAATGGTCACGTTATATGCCACGACAAAGATAAAGTGGATCGGTTGTGTTTACTGTGAATTGAGTTTTAAATAAATTTAAATATTACTTTTAAATTTTCGAAAAAGAGTTAAATGATATATAGAGTTGTCACATTACTTATTAAATCGAAGTAAAAGAATTACTATTCACATGTTGTTGGTAGTTTATAATGAAGACTAGTGATGAAGGTACAGGAGGCTAAGTTAGCGTTTGAATATAGATTTCTAAATATTTTTGATAAATATTATTTAGGTGAAAATTTGGGTGAAATTTCATGATGTATTTGATCATAGTATTTAGGAAATATATTTCAGTTTTCTAGAAAAAAATGATTTATACCCATAAATTTTAAAAATATCAAAACTAATCATAAATTTATATTATAAGTCAATTGAATCTTTGTTACAATAATAACAAATAGTATCAATGACACTACAACAATGTGGTAATTGGAGTGAGTGCGACGAGCATCGTTTCATACGTCGTGAAGTAGACAAAACACATGACTTTGTTATCTTGAGCCGATTGTTCATCATTTTTTTCAAAAACCATATTATCATTTAACAGTCACCGAATATTTCATCACTACTTTGGAATTAACGTAAAAAAATTATGTAATACAACGTAAGCAACAACTATAAAGAGTTTTTTTTGTAAAAGATAAAAGTTTGCGGTATACTTTCAATTTTTAAAAGATTCCACATAATGAGATTTGATCCAAATATTAAAAAAACTAGTATTTAGGAATTTGAGATATTTGCTAAAAATATTTGTCAAATAATAACAAAATGTATGGACAAACACTATTTGTTAAGTTTTCTTCCAAATATTATTTAAAAAATCTATAGCCAAACGGGGTGAAGGTCATTGGTGGTGGTAATTTGCTAGTGCAAAAACTAATTAAATAATGACTACGAATAAGCTTAGAGTAATTACTCATAAATCATAATGGAGGAGCTGGTTGGTGGTGATGATTGATATGACTTTTACCTAAGCCATAAAGGAGAATCAAGAATGTGCCAAATTAATTTGTTCATAAAATATCCCATATATTTTGTTTTCTCAAAAAGGATGAAAGTGCCATGTGAAAACTACTACAATGATGATGGTATATTTTTTTTTAACCTAATGGTTGGGCATTATAATGTTAGATAATGCAAAGATAAGTTAGTGTTATTATATGAATGGCAACGAATGGACGTGAATGGCTAAGTGCATCTTTTGTTAATTGTCAACTTATGGAAAGATGACATTTATAGATTGACATGTTTCATATATTATATTAGTAGTAATAATCTATGCCATTTCATGCAATAATCACACTATGTTATCAAATGTTGACATTTCATATTCTTCGTTCGATATAATTATCAATTTAAATACTTAACATATTATTTAAATTCACTATTTCATGAAGTGAAAAATCGAAGATATATTACTCCTTTTGAATTTGAAAACTTTTTGACAAGATAATCAGATCAAAAAAAAATCATATTGAATTGATTGCAGTGTTTTATGTTAAACTTTCAATAAACAAAAATAAAATCAAAATAAGGACTTAACTAAAATGATCCGTCAAAATTATCTGAACTATAATGGTTATGCTTTTTTTGTTGCTAGTATATACATTTGATTGTGAAACTAAATATACCTTAGTAATCAATTCCACCTTTTGTATACTCAATTCGATGTTAGATATATATTGATATTAAATAAGTATAAGAGCGGGATTTGATTTTACCTCATCATACAACACTTAATGACAAAAGAAAAAATATTTCACAAATTTGACTTGATATAAATATGGTTTGGAAGTGTTTTTAATATGATGTCACGCTAGTATATTTATTCGTTTACTTTATCAAATATAACGTAATAAATTTAACTATTTATTTGTTGATCATTTCTTTTAATGTGCACGACTTATAGCTAGAGTGATATATACACGTCACACTATCATCAGCCGTAGTGAAAAAGAGCTAGAAGTTCGAATAATATGATTCATCAAAATTTGTGATATCACAAAATCATTTATTTTGTCGTAGTAAATTAAACTAAATTACGAATATCTACGTACGGACGTTTATTGATTGGACCACGGAAGAATCAAAATTTATTTAAAATACTTTTAATAGTTATAAAAAGACCTTCTAGAAGAGTTGTTCATTAAATATAAATAATTTAGAAAGAATCGTGTTTAGTTAATTAGGACTAATTAATTAAAAGTACCGGCTATCATTCTGCTGAAATATATGTCCATCGACGAGTAAGTTAATTTTTCTTTAAATAGTCACTCAAGTTTAATATAATTATTTAATTTAGTTTTTTATCGATAAATTAATATATAATTTTTTTTTGCAAAGTCACTTTAATTGAAGCGTAACTTTCAATCATTACAAACATCTGACTTTACACAATGAATCGATTTCCTATGTCACATAGACATGAATCCCACATTATAAAATGTGAATAAATAGATTCAATTGTTAATTTTAATTATAAAAAAAAATTAAAAAAATATTGAATTTAGTTCAATCCGTAATTTTTTTTATCGGAGTTGATAAAGAAGTTAGGTATACAAGAGAGAGGACCAACAGGGGACAAGTCTTGGGATTCCTACGTGTGCACCAATTAGCAGGAAAAGTACAAAACTAGTAGTACCACGATAAGAGCACTTGAATCGAACACAATATATATATATATATATATATATATATATATATATATATATATATATATATATATATATGATCCCAAATTATATTATTAAAAGCTATTAAATCATTACAATGTAATAATAAAACACTTGATGTTGACATGGAGTTTTACAATTCCACTTATGGGACATCCACTATATATAATTCACTTGCAATGAAGTTTAATCCTAGTTGTAATTATATCTTATGTGGCCAATAAATGTAGAAAAAGCTTGCAAAGAATGAGTTATTGAAATATAAAAATATATGGTAGAAAGTAGAAACCATTACTTTGATAGAAATAATCAATAGGTTAATGTTTTATCAATATTATAAATCCAAAGCTTAAGTTTCAAAATATTGTCATTATATGTGATGAATGCACTAATTTTCACCCAAAAATACTTTCACATTCTTAATTTGTAATTTTTAGAATTACTTTCAGGCCGTATATGAATCAAGTTGATTTAGATTTTTCAAATATTAAACTAAATTATTTACGTAGTATTTAAATTTAATATTTCAATTTTGAATATTTTTTGGGATAAATTCTACATATAAAAATCTAATTACTTTGTGATTCAAATATTTATTTTTTCGTCATAGCAAAATATAACAACCTAAAGTGTTTTTTTTTATAAAAAAAATGAACTTACAAAATATGTAATGAGCTTATGATGACAATGAAATATTCTAACAAAAATAAAATTGCATAAAAAAAACCTTTAGATTGGTCCAGTGGTTTGAGCTTGAGACTTTCATGTCAGAGTTCTCATTTTCGAAACTCCTTGTCAGCGAAAGCAAGGGGTTTGCCTTTTGGGTAGAGCTCGTCGCACCAGGCTTGCCTGGTGCGGGTTACCTCTTTTATGTGGTTTGCGAGCTATTGCATAAGAGCAGGGTTTTACCCTGTGCGCACTCAAAAAGGATAGCGACTGTGGATTTCCCTTGTCGTCAAAAAAAAAATTGCATGAAATAAATATTGCATATAAATAAGTCATAATAAAAATAAAATCATAATTTAAAAGTATCAATTCATACTATAATAAGTATTAATTACATGATTAAATATTATAGTGGAAAAAATTAGGTTAAGAAATTTAGGTTTTTTAACCAACGCAAACAAATATATATCCTAACATTATTTTCATTCCCAATGTTGAATTATTTTTATTTAGCAGTTGTATTGATTTGAATTTTGATTTTGTCTTTATTTGATTTACTAATATTTAGGGGTTTTCAACTTTATTGAACCATTTAAATATAATATTTTCTACGTATACTTTTAAAAAATATACATATTATATGGATTAGTTTAATTTGATTTGACCTTTTTTAATTAAAATTAAATTAAACCAATAATAATGACCGTCTTTTTGAAAATACCAAATCAACTCAAATTAAATTACTAATCAAATTTTTTCCTCAAATTAGTTCATACCACCGATATGTTGCGATTTAGCAGTTCTCTTTGTACACCCCTAACTACTCCTATGTCAAAATATCTTTTTTTATATAGATTTTATCTACTTAAACAAATATTTTGCTTAAGACACGCTAATCACAAATTTATCTCATGATATGAATTTTTGGATCACAGTGGATGAATAATACAAAACTCACATAACTCATAAGGTATGTTGTTTATATGCATAAGTAATGTTTGGAGGAAATGATCAGAATTCTTAGTCGCTTATAAATTAAATAGAATTAAATAAAAGCAAATGATTTTTTCTTAATCTTTTATAAATTGAATAGAGGAAAAGAAGAAAACGATTTTTTCATAAGCCGCTTAAAAATTGAATAAAAAAAAGGAGAAATTACATAATTAAACATACTTTACAATCATGTATATTACTATTATCTATACTTTCAAAATAGTATTTATCTTATCAGTAATTAAGGGTTCTTTAGCATATATTGAGAAAGATACGTTTAGATATATGTATTTTTGTAACCAGATACATTAAAATAGGAAGAGAAATGAGTGACACAGGGAGGGAGACGATAGAGATTTTAATTTTTTAATTATCCCAAATACACGTGAATCATGCTAGACACACACACGTGTGTATGCGAGAGAGATTCACATGTATATGTGATACAAGATAAATAGGAGAGTTACGAGCGAGATGGAAGAGAGGTGTACATGCGAATTCACTTAAATACAATGTATCTAGATAAATTTGACCACATGTATCCTGAATACATGTATATGAATAAATCTGAACGTGTTGGATGCATCAAAATCTAGTATGATTTGTAATATTGCAAATTTGAGTGTCTCTAATAAGTAATTAGCTCCTACACTAGTGCAATTTATTTAAGTTTTCAAAAAAAAAAGTAAATTTTAGGTTTAGCAAACATAAAAATCATATTTATATGTTATAAAATAGTTTGCATAACTACGTTTTATTGCAAATTTCATGTTTGTTCTAAACATCATATTTGTATAAATTGCAAGCGGACATTCGTTTGTATAAAAGTGCAGCAATTGTATATGTATATCAGTTAAATAATTAAATATATGTAACTTGTATCTATATGTATCAATGATTGTGTTTGTTTATTTGCATAAAATTTGAATTTGCATACAATTGAATCAGAATAAAATAATTTGTATATTAAATCTACCTCTCTTTCATTTTATACAATAATTGTAATTTGTACACTTTGTGTTTGTAGAAAGCGAGAAAGAGAGAAAGACAAAAGAAAATTGGTGTGAAAAGATTTATATTTTTATAATTATAAGTGTATAAGGCGAAAATATATGTATTTATATATACAATTTTTTCTTGCTTTATACAAATACAAACGCAATTTATACATTTTTTTTGTATAAAGTGAGAGAGGCATGGAAGAGTGACGAGCGAGATCAGGGAGAGTGGAAACCTCTGTTTTAGAGAGTGAACTGTAGACATTAAAATTTTGTGAGACTCTACACAACACGTTCAATTTGAGTTGAGACTCTACATGGTTTGTTCAATTTCAATTATAATTCTTCAAGATTACGTACTCAACCATAAACCATAGTTCATGCCTATATACAAGGTACTATATTCCCTTGAAGATTCATCTCAAATATTTTGCAAATTCAAGGAATATTCAGAAATAAATCAATTCCAAAACATCTTCTTTCGAGAAATGCCATTAACAACCTACAAATCATGGATAAATTTTAAGAAATAGAAGAATCAAAGGAGGAATAGATTTGTACCCGCAATGTTTATCAATAAAATTATATTTCTTCATATTTTATTTTTGATTATAATTTGTTTTCTGTCACTTTAAAATTTGTTGCAAATATTAACGTTTTTGTAAAAGATAGAGCATCTTTAATGAGTAAATTGATTTTAAAAATTTATCAATTAACAGGAACAAAATGATAAACTCACTATATCAATCAAGTATTGTTTTCTTAATAGGTTCGCCAAGTAAAAAAAGAAGACAAGTAAATAGGGATAAATAGAGTAGAACAAAACACTATGAAAATGAAATAGCGTGAAAAAGTGAGGTAGGCGACGGAAATGAGAAAAAGACAATAAACTTAATATTCACTCATGAAATTTATTTTTCCTATTTTCAAGAAAAGTTATTTTCCTCGTTTTGAGAAATTTATATATTTTGAGCAAAATTTTACGCTATCACATTCCATCTTATATTTAAAAGCGTGTAAAATTTAAAGCAATTCATATGTGCACGTTCTAACCTTCATTAGCCACACACACACACTCCTCCTACCCTGCTACCCCCACCCACCCAACCCACCCACACCCCAAGAAATGAAAAAAAAAAAAAAGGACAAAAAGGAACCACAAAACTTATGATAATTCCACTTATTTATCAATTAAAGTATTTTATTAATTGTAATATAATGTGTTTAATCATATATAACATGTATTAAAATGAAATTATATGAAAACTTGAAGGACTAAAAGTGCTACTAAACAAACTTTCCTTCTCCTCTATAAATAGGCCATCAAAAAATGAAAATTAAATGTCTACAAATTATTAAAACAAAGAAATCAGTGGACTAGAAGAGAACTTGCTCACTTGTTTGGCAACTTTCAATCATTTATACTTTTTAACTTCCACATAAAGGTATGTCCATAACTTCTTAGTTACAACATCAACTTCAAAATTAATCGTTGTTATTTGAAGCTCAATCTATTTACACGTCTTGATAATATTATATTTCCATCCCTTCTTTTGGAACATATATATGTGTTGATATTGAACTAACTTTGGTTCCTTTTTATTCATTTCTTTGAATGAGATCATGCACATGCCTAATTCTTATATATCCAACAAACCAAACATTCTTTTACATTTTACTTTCAAAAGAAAAATAATCTTAAATATTTTAAAATGAGACTATTAAGCATATTAAATTCAAGCTTTAAGTGAAGAGCACAAGAAGATTCAAAATTCATTTATAACCAACCATTAAAAAGTAGAAAAAAAGATACATTCCCAATCAAAGTGATAAAGTTACTTTCCTTGACTTTGTTCCTGAAAAAGAAGTGCCTATCTACTAATTATTCACTCTATTCAAATTCACGCGACACATTTTCCTTTTTAGTATGTGAAAATTACAGTATCAATTCATTGTATTTGAATTTAAACTTTCTATCTATCCTTTGTGAGATTACGTACAGTCTAAATATATATAAGTTGTTTTAACTATCTATAAGCCATTTCTTAAATTTCGTGTCAGTTAAAGCATTATTACGTCTGATTGAATAAAAGATACGTATAAGGAAGTAGTGCATGATGATGAGGAAAAGTTAGCAAAATTTATATAAACCAAATTTCAAACAACATGCATTATCATATGTGTTGTTAGCCGCACGTTGAAAAGTTTGGTCCTTTCTCTACTTTCTGTTAGTTGTTTTGATTACATATTTTTAACAATTTTAGAATGCCACTACTTCCTTTAACATTTAAAAATAATAATAATAATCTTTTTCCTTTGGGTTAACAATTGCGTGAGTACAAGTGGAATTCTTTTTGTGATATATAACAAAATAATAATTATAGTGTACAACACTCTATCGTTTTCTAACAAATGATAAGGACACCAAGTCTAAAAGAAAATAAGATAACCAAACAAACTATATATTACACTTATTATTATTGGTGGAAAAGGAAACATTGGTGGATACTTCATCCGTCTTTAATTCGTACGTGGTAGTATGAATCAACACGGTATTTAAAAAAGAAAAAAAAGACATAGAATCAATACAATATTTAAGAAAGAAAGAAAGACATACTTTTAAAGTTTGTGTTTTGAAATAAGTCATAAATATTAATGTGACTATAGATCATTTTTACTATGGCTGGTATAAATATTTTAAATTTAAATATTATTTTAATATATTTTTTTTAAAACTAACTAATTAAAAAGTAAAGTGAACCATATAAATTAGGTCAGAGAAAGTAATTAAACTACTTAATTCTAAACATTTACAATTGATTCACTCACTAGGGGGCATTGGGACATTAAAATGTAAAATATGAAAATAGTGTTCAAAAATTAGAATTATTTGATAAGATTATAGAACATTAAATTTTATTATTTGTTTTTATAATTCTTAAAATTATAAGATCTTTATATTTGTAAGGAAAAAAAAATAGAGAAATACAAATTAATGAATCAACTTTAAATTAATCTGATTTCAAATAAGTGATTTTATCTTTTTAACAACTTAAAAAACTCTATTTTTTGAATAATGGGAAGTCGAATGAGTAAAATAAATCTCTATCTTTTATTTAGAAACCAACAAAAAAATCCTAACGACACTACTTATGTAAAGACAATGAAAACAAAATATGAAGTACTAACAAGCAGGACACCATATATGTACATATATACATACGGTAGATATACGACTATATTACTATCTTCGTCCAATAATAGTCGTTCAATAATATTTATCTAGTTTAAAAAATTAAGAGATAATTTATATTTGTATCTATTTTACCCTTACTATTAAATATTAACCTTATCATTTTTTATTTCTTTAACGACCGTGTCAAATCAATAGTATACAATTATTGTTGAACAGAGAAAGTATTTTTTCTAATTTAATATAGATGGCACTAATAAAGTTTTAAAAGTTAACAATTTCTTTTTATATATATATTTTAAATATCGTAAATTATTATAATAATATTATAATTAAGCGGCATACCAACAAACAACTAGTACTTGCTTCTGGCCTATTGTAGTTAGTAGTTAATTCATAATGAGCTCTCCCTAATTATGACAAATCAGAAATCTGTCACTGCCCAGAAATTGGAACCTTGTACTTCATTTTTGGCCTTAAATAGTCACCATTTAGTTTATGATTTTTTTTTCTTAGGAAAATCACACAAACCATCTATTTAGAATCTATTAGGCAAAATGATTCAGAATTCATAAATTTAATTTTTTGAGTCTGTTTATAGTGGGAATATCACTAAATCGCACAAATGTATACAAATTTTAGTCAAAATGATTCAGAATTCATAAATTTAAATTTTTGAGTCTGTTTATAGTGCGAATATCACTAAATTGCACAAATGTATACAAATTTTAGTGCATTAGGGAGTGGTCGAGCGAAAAATGAAGTATAGAAAGAAGAATCACGAGGTCTTAGGTTCATATTTTTCAATAAAAATAAAAATAAAAATTTAAAAGTTTCTTTTCATGTATATTAGCTTTGCTGGACAAATTTGTGAAGAGATAATAACATGAAGAAATAATCGAAGTGCATGAACACAAATTAATTTGGACACCATTAAAATAAATCATAGAACAAATAACGAAGATTATCTAAGTGAGCCTTTAACTAGACATGAAGTTAGCATTCCGTGTCGGTGCTTATAAATGAGCCTAATATTAGAAATCGTATTGGGATCGAAATATCGAAAATTTTAATAGCTCAATTATCTCAACTTACATCTCACTATCGAGAACTCAATTTTTAATTTATAATCTCCTTTACCCTTTCCTTCATCGTAATTTTTAAAGAAATATTGACAACATTAGTCTTCATAGACAAATTTTCCTATTATTCTTTTTTCGTTAAAAACAAGACTTTCTTTTCTTAACCTTTAATTTTCCTTATGATTATTTCCATGATCTTTCCTCTTTTTTTTTTTCTTTCTAAAAAATGATAGTGCACTTATCTAGTGAAGTACCTATTCTGTATATGGGGTAGTCGATCTCGTACATAGTATTTTAATGCCAACGAGGATCGAGACTCCTACGTACTATAACAATATTTTATATCATCAAATATAATTTAATATAGTATAGCAGACTACATATTATTTGTCCTATGTTGTTAATAAAATGATTTGTAATTATCTTTTAAATTACTTAGTTATAATATTTTAATTTACATCGTCAATATATATAATTTAAACTCTGTTCGATTGAATTGAGAAAGGCTTATTTGGAGACGGCAGACATGAACAGATATACCTTTCTATGTTGGATTAGTTGATACATCTTTTAATTCTCTTCATTAATATAAAAAAATTCTGAAAAGAACAGAAAAAATGTATAGTTTTTAATTTACTGATATGGAAAGGTCTATTTTTTTTTGTGCAAATTTTGCTATGTTATCAACTTGGGGAAATAGAACTGAGGCAGGTTCATTCCTGCCTACTTTGGCTGTCCATTCCTATTGTTCCTTTTAATTCTTTTAAATAAAATTATAGCCAAGAAAATATTTATAACATGTTTTAGTATAACACGATCATATAAATTAAGACAGAGTAATTAATTGTGCTTAATTCTTTAATTATTATTAGTATTTTCTCTAGTCCAATATAAATAATTTTTCAGGGTGTGAGACATGTATAGATAGTCATTCTGTGAGTTGTAAAAATAATTGAAAACTCCTTTAAAAAGAACTATGATATTGAAAATATATACTATATATTTTTTCAAATTTAAATAACTTATTTATATTTTGGACTAAATAAAGTATATACTTTTTTTTTTACTCTGTTTCAAAATGAATAATCCCTTTCTCGTTTTACAATATTTTACTTTCAATTTTCCTAAATTAGAAAGCATTTTGATATATTTAATGTAACTTTAATTAAATGTATTTTTTATTTTCTTGAAGTTTGTGCCAATTAAATTAGGTCATTCTTTTTTAACAGATACAACATTATTTTGGTCATTACTATTTTGGAATTTTTATAAAAGAAAAGATGCTTATATTTCCTACCTAGTCCTTTTTTCTTTGGGTTATAAATAAATGAATTAGAAGAGCACATGTGTCTTCATGATACTACGGAAAAGTACAATTAAGTGCATGCCTAGATGCGTTAAGCTCACTTATTATCTTCATTAAAGTTAACCAATTTCTATACAACCATTTTACTACCAGTTTCATTTAATTCTTTTGTCATCAACAAAACTTACTTAGAGAATTTAGTCCTATTATAAATTCATTCACTTGTTAATCTTTACTCTCCTCCATTGCTTTCTTCAATCAGGTTCTTTTCAAAGCTACTCAATTCTTTCAATTATTTTCATATCATTTGTGACTAAATTTTGAATTTTTTTTGATGATTTTTAGGTGCTGACGCGTTTTTGCGCGATAAGTTATCAAAATCAAGTACTCATGGCTGAAGTTGGCAATGTAGCTTGCACTCAAAGATGGAAGATACCAATCTTTGTTTTCTTTCAAGACATTTGGTACATTTTCTTCATTTATTTCTTTATTTTTCTTTTTAATTTCGTTCGGCTTAATCACTTATGAATTTATTTTTTCTTGTGGTGTACAGGAATGTGTTTAAATTCGATACTCTTGGCATGGAAATACTACGTATCGCGTTCCCTGCAGCTCTTGCATTAGCTGCTGATCCTATTGCTTCTCTCATCGATACAGCATTCATCGGTCATTTAGGTATGTACGTTGAAAAATTAAAGTTCAAATAGTCTATAGAATTCAAACTCAATGTGAACATAAGACTTTTGTATTCAAAAAGCTTTACTTGTGTTAAAAGATGTGTCAGTTTAGTCATGAAAATTGTACAGATACATTCTTCATTGTTAGCAAGGACAGGAAAATTACATTTTTTTTTGTTTGTTAGAAGTTTAAATCATTAAATGTTAAAAAGTATTAATAATTTGACTATTTTGCCCTTACAATTTTATTTTCTTTAAAAATCATTACAGGGGCAGTTGAAATTGCAGCAGTAGGAGTTTCAATTGCCATTTTTAATCAAGCCTCTAAAGTCACAATTTTCCCTTTAGTGAACATAACAACTTCATTTGTTGCTGAGGAAGATACTGTGAGAAGAATTAATGAAAAAGAAGCAATTGCTGATTTGGAGAAGGGTAAAATGGAGAAGAATGATTCAACAAAACAGCTAGTATTAACGGATGGTAATAACAATGACAAAACAGAAACCAAAGAGACCGTGTTAGCACAAGGTATACGTTACGAGTTTTAACTTTTACATACTGACAGTCGATTTTTCATCATAACTAAACAAAATAATGCTATATTTTACAGAATGTAAGACGACGAAATGTGAGTCTTTGGAACTGAAACGTGTGAAGCGGCACATTCCATCAGCTTCAACTGCAATTCTCATGGGATGCATTCTTGGCGTTCTCCAGACGATTTTCCTCATATTTCTTGCGAAACCAATTTTAAGCTTAATGGGTGTAAAATCTGTAAGTACGAATGTTCAATCGTACATTATATCATAACATATGTCCAAAAGGAATTTTACGGTGATCATCATGTAAAAGAGTAATATGTGATTTTATTTCACGAAATTATACAGGGTTCTCCTATGCTTTCTCCAGCGAAGAAGTATTTGACCTTAAGGGCAATTGGTGCCCCTGCAGTCCTCCTTTCTTTGGCTATGCAAGGCGTTTTTCGCGGTTTCAAAGATACAAAAACTCCATTATTTGCTACTGGTAAGTAGTGCTATTGAACCAACAACTACTTAAATCAAATAGAATTAAATTAAAGATACATTGATCTAACTCTTGGCATTATTTTTCTTCGATTGTATCAGTTGTTGGAGATTTAACAAACATAATTTTGGACCCAATCTTTATTTTTGTTTTCCATTGGGGTGTTAGTGGTGCTGCCATTGCTCATGTTCTTTCTCAGTAAGTCTTTTTTTTTTTTATATAATTTCGAATTTAGTCACACAATTTCTAATATCACTCTGTTATGTTTCGATTTAGGTACTTGATATCGATTATTCTCCTATGCAAATTGATGACAGAAGTTCATCTGTTACCTCCTAGCACAAAAGATCTGCAGTTCAGCAAATTTCTCAAGAATGGTAAGTAAATTATACAAGGCGAAAAAAAGCATATTTTATACATACATGATACATGTATACTTAAGATACCGATTAAGTAGATAAACTTTGATTGCTGCAGGATTTTGGTTATTAGCAAGGGTGATAGCAGTCACATTTTGTGTGACATTATCTGCATCGTTGGCTGCACGATTAGGCACAACGCAGATGGCTGCATTTCAAGTATGCTTACAAATCTGGCTAACATCATCTCTGCTTGCTGATGGATTAGCTGTAGCAGGGCAGGTAAACAACACACCAACTACACATTAAGAATTGAAACTTGCTGTCTAATTCTTCTTTTTCTAGGCAATACTTGCTACTTCATTCGCTGAGAAAGACTTCCAAAAGGCAAAAGCTGCAGGAGTGCGAGTCCTACAGGTACAATATATTTGGCTTTAGGCTATTAATTTTTATGCAATGCGATCGGTGATAACTGATAAAATAATTCACTTATACAGATGGGATTAGTGTTGGGATTCGGACTTGCTGCAGTCGTTGCAATTGGGTTATACTTCGGATCAGGAGTTTTTTCAAAGGACAAAAATGTTATCCGTCTCATAATCATTGCCATACCGGTAAAATTAGCGCCATAACACGATTTCAGATTCTTCTAATTTTCGTTCTGTATTATCAACTTATTTTTTCGATATCGATGGATCAGTTTGTTGCTGGTACACAACCAATCAACTCAGTGGCATTTGTGTTAGATGGTGTCAACTTTGGAGCAAGTGATTTTGCATACTCTGCATATTCCATGGTTAGTTCACAAAACTAATTTACCTCTTCAATTTAATCAGCGCAAAATTGTTAAAATTAAGTAATTTTTTACGCAGGTTTTAGTTGGTGCACTAACCATAACCTCTGAGTTTGTCCTTTCAAAAACCAATGGCTACATTGGTATATGGATTGCTTTAACCATATTCATGGTCCTGCGTACATTTGCCGGTTTATGGAGGTAATTTCTCATCATCTCTTACGTATAAAAATAAAATATATTAAGATACAAACTTAATTGACTCCATATGATTACAGGATGGGGACAGGAACAGGGCCATGGCGTTTTCTGCGAATTCCAGTAATGACAGTTGAAGCCAAGTCATAGAGTTGCTAGTGCACTTGTTTGACTAAATATATTCCATCTATTATTTTCCTTGGGAGTTATAATTATTTTTCTTGCGTATAGGGTAAAAATTCTACAGAATGTTTTACTCAATATATATGTTACTATATAATATAATAATAATAATATATAGTGATGTCTTTTTCATATGATTTTGACATTTTGTAATGGAATATGGCTAGCAGCTATATATATATATGTAGAATATATCTTGGCATATCAAACTTTTAAATGTTTTTTGGTCATTTATTTATGGGATCACAAATTTATATATTTTATTCTTGCTGAAAACATAATTTCCTCTTTAATTAGTTCACCCTTAAATGAACCTCCAAATTAAATTGGAAATTAAGGCGTTTGGCACAAAAATATTTCACCTTTTTCATAGAGTTGAACTCAAAAAATACGTTTTTGTTCTAAATTTTTAAATGATTTATCGAGAACAAGTTTAATTTATATTAATGATCAAATACAACACTAACTTTCAAATATAATTTTTCACTTTGATTTTGTTTTTTCAGATTTCATGATATCAAAATAGTCCTTAAACTCCGTGTCTTTTTCCTTGTTAGTCAAGCATTTCTTTATGGGATTTTTACAAAAATATATAGTTTAATATATATACAATATTATGTATATATTAATCTACACCACGTATAAATCATGTATAAAACTATATAATAACGTAAAATATATGTGTTTACAGACTTTCACATCATAATATACACATAGGAAAATTGTGTTTCGTCTCTTATATAATTTCACTATGAACCTCCAATCGAAATGATAGCTAAGTCTGTTTCAAATATCTTCAAAATACCTATAATATGACGCGAATAAGAACCATATAACACAATTTTATTTTTTTTAAATCTTGATAAATCACAAAGTCCATCAAGAACAATCACAAAGCCTACATTATTTTCTCCAAAGGTTTACACAGGTAATTTTTCCTTTATTTATTAGAATTGATCATTACAATAAATATAGTTTAAAGCTGGCTAATCAATAATTTCTGACTAGAGTCGTTACTAATGTCGTTGATAATACAGAATGCCAGCTATATCAGGTCCACATGACCACATTCATATGAAAAGACACACAGTAATATTTTTCTTTTTTGTTCTTTTTATTCGGTTTGAAGTCTATATTAAAGACTCAATTGAAGTCAGATCGTGTTGCAGGGCTTTGTTAAATTAAAACTTAGACCTAAATCATAACTCCAAAAGCTAGCTCAAAGGAAAGAGCACTGATCAAGTCATATAAGGAGTCAACTCGTCTTATTAATTATCAATGTACAAAGGTTCCTTTGTATGTAACGGTCCTAACAAGATTTTCTACGTACGTAGGGCTCGAACTCAAGAGCTTTATCTAAAGATGAAGCAATAAAAAAAACTCTATGGTTATTGACTTTGATTCATCATTTTGAAGCCAAAAGAAATTTAACTGAGGCAGGCTCATTCTCGTAACATATATGCATGCAAATTTGGACCATGCCAATTTATTTTTATATATTATTATTTGAGAATGTACGATAACAAAAGAATTAGTGAAAGTTACGGTCATATATAAATTGTTTGACGTAATATAAGGACATTTTAAGCCTAAATAATATATAGAGTTTTAAATACATATGTGGTTCACAGGATAAACTAATTATAAGGTACATTTTTTATGACGTTCATAGTCAATTAGTTTGAATCCGGAGCCTAAAGAGTATAAAATATTAACAAAAATTTTAAAACGGTATATAAAATTTTATATTAACCAAAACGGTAAAATCGCTGCTACTGCAGCGATTTTGTAAAATGTAATTTTTTAAAAAAAAAAAGAAATGAAATTGAAATCGCTACATAGGCATCGATTTTCAATTTTAAAATTCTTTTTTTAGAAAATCGCTGCGTAGCCAACGATTTTCTTTAAAAAAAAATTATTTTTTAAATAAATTGAAATCGCCGCCTACGCAGCGATTTTCTAAAAAAAAAAATAAGCGATGCCCAGATAGCGATTTAAATTTTTTTTAAAAAAATATATATTTTGCAAACACATTAACCATTATCTCTGAGTTTTCCTTTAAAAAAACCAATGGTGGAATATGGATTGTTTTAACCATATTCATGGTTCTCCGTACATTTACCGGTTTATGGAGGTAATTTTTCATCCTATCGAGTAAAAATAAAATTATAATAAGATACAAACTCAATTGACTCGATATTGATTACATGACGGGGACGGAAACAGGACTATGATATTTTCTACGGGTTCCATTAATGTCGGCAGAAGCCAAGTCATAAAATTGCTAGAGCACTTATGTGACTAAAGTAGATACTAGACCCGTGCTAGAACAAGCTCAGCATATGTTATTTGATTGTTTTAATTTATACGATATAGATCTAATTTGGAGAGTAGTTAACTTTTAATATAATAGATAAATGTTGTAAGTTATTAAATATTGTAATTTTCAGTAATTATTTTTTTTTACATATTCTTAAATAATTTTATTTTATTCTCGCTACGTGACACATAAAATTTTGCCAAATAATCAAACTCTTCTTATGTATTTTAAATATTTTTTAAGTTGTTAATAGTTGTGATTTATACTCCATTAGTTTTGTGCAATTTTTATATGTTATTTCTTTTGTCTCGGCACAAATATAATCTTAAAGTGATTTTACAATATTTTTTCACTTCATTTTCAAACTATACCGTTATTTTTTGTGACATCGATAAAATTTCAAAAAGTCAAATCAAATTTATTATATTTTAAAACATTTAAATAAAATTATGCTTTTGACAGAACTTGTATCGAACAAGATAAAAATGCTTGCAAAGAAGATTTTAAGACGTGGCGAACCCATTTCACCTGTTTTTGTCCTCTTTATTTAGGACTATTGCTTCTTGAAAATTATATATTATATTATTTTTGTCCCCACATTTCACTATCAAAAATAGGGGACCGACAAACACAATTAAACAAATCTGCCCTAACTTCACCCACTATTTCATCTGCAATGTCATTTGATGACAAAGTCTTTGCCCAAATTTTCTAACTTTGTCACCATCCATCACTATCTCAAGATAAAACCTATTCTATCCTCAAATACCAATCACAGTCCAAACATGCTGGACCCTACCCACTTCATTTACTCCACAATCCAAGAAACCATTCTTTATTCAGTGGATGGATACTTTATTAAAAATGAAATAATGATCAGGAACATTACAAAATATAGTTTCATTTGGGAGTAATGAAAAGAAGTCCATAGGATTATGGAAAAATACAAAGATGATCTCAATAAACCTGGACTGGGTTTACTTTAATATAGCCCAGGCAACTTAAAAACGGTTGCTTGTAAACAAATAAACAATTAGAAGAATTGAATAGAAACATTATGGAAAGTTCCACCTACATTTGTTCTCCCTCAAATTTCCTTCCCTCCATCAACAAAAAGTTGTACCATAAAAACAATATTATATACTACCCCTCCTCTATCAATTGATTTGTTTGGCTAAACACGAAAATGAGTTAATAGTGTCTTATCTCGCTAGGCGACAAGCTGATCAAGTTGCATCTGCTCAAGCCAAGCTCCTAAAACGGAATTATCAACGGAATCAATTTGGGAACTGGTTTTCAAACTCTCACCGGATGGTGCAGCAACTGAACTAGGAGCGGCCTGCTTCTCTTTTATCTCGGTTGGAGATTCCTTCACAAGAGATTGCACCCATGATAGGTCAGGCTCTTCTCCAGTGTTGAGCTGCTCAATAGAAGATGATCTGGGCAGCTGTCGAAGTCCACTTCCATTCACAGACCAGTCAACCTTCTCATTGGGAGACCCCCAATTCGACCAAGAGTTGCCTACAGGGGATCCAACAAGGGGAGCATTATTGGATCCAAGATCACGGGAGCTGAGGCTTCGCAGCTGTTGCTGCTGCTGCTTCTCACGATGAGCAAATGCTGAAAGGCGAGCACTCATAGGAGAAATGGGCTCCATGCTTCTTGGGGACATCCTTCCAGGTGAGGAAACACCAAAAGAAGCCTGCAAAAAAGGGTGCTCAATGTTTTTCGGGGAAAAAACGTTAGTATTAATTGGTGAAAGCATGTTCTGTTGGTGTTGGAACTGATTAAAGTAAGCCGACTTGTGTGATGGCGAAAAAACACCACAAGCCGCTGCCTGATCAGAATATCTTGGAGAAGAGTTCATCTCAGCAGAAAAAAGCTCTTCAAGATTTGAAGGAGTTAGTGTCTTCGACCGACCAGATCGGTTCAAAGTGGCAGAATTAGGACGTGGCTGTGAATAGCAAGCCATGTCATTGAGAACTAGTTGCTGGGCATCAAAATCCTGCAACATGTTAAAATCCTCAGGCGGAATGTCTCGTGCACTAAGGGAAGACCTCAGACGGCTAGACTGCAGATTGCTTCCAGGTAGATGAAGAGTTGGGACATTTGGTTGCGGCCATGGTGCAGATGGATGAGACATTCCATTGGCAGTGGGGGACATGGGTTGATTAAATGCAGAAGGAGACATCACAGAGTGTGCTGAGGGTGAACCAGGAAAAAGGTTCAGCGCTGCAGCCATGTCCATCACACTAGCTGCAGAAGCAGCTGACCGAGGAGATGGGACAGCAGATCCAGTAGAGACATACAAGGGCCTAAGCTCCTCCGTAGTATGGGCAAAAAAGCAGATTCGTCTAGCACAGCTTGTACCATCCTTGCACAGGCGGGTACGATACTGAGCAGGGTGTAGCCAGCACTCAAACACCCCATGAGCATATTCGCACATATCACCTCGTCGGCATGCACCCTTGCGAAATTCAGGACAAGGCACACAGCTATAGTGGTACTTCCTTGGATCTCTTCTACGAGCGTTCTCTCCAGGGTGGACAAATGGGCACTCTGTCCAGTCATGTGAATAGGCCCTAGAACATGGCCGAACCTTAAAAGAGAACATGCGGAACTCATCCGTTGAATATATACTATTCTGGATGTCAGGGAGAGACGGATCTATTGGATACTCTTTTTTCTCTCGTGCAGAATTAGCAGGGAGGTCACTGAACTTCGATGCCATAGGGGAAGACGAGGACTCCAATGATGAACAAGGAGATCCATTTTCTGGCGATGAGGAGAGGATTGGAGAGGATGCATCTGAAGTAGCCACAGATACTGTCAATTTGCAGTCACCAACTGACCCATCAGATGAATTGTTCAGAAGCAGTTTTTCAAGAGAAGCTCTAGTACCAGGAAGCTTTGGTGGAACAACAATCACATCAGCTGGCCGCTGGCCATTAGCATCCTCAACATTAGGATCACCACCAGCTGACAGTAGCAACTTAACTGCATCAATAACATTGCCAGAACCACTAGAGGCTGCACAGTGAAGAGCAGTCCACTTGTTTGGACCACAAGCACGGTTAACGTCAACCACAGGATTAGAGATAATCAACTTCAAAACATCTAAACTTCCATAAGTGGCAGCTACCATTAAAGGAGTCCTCTCCTCATTAACAATCTGCTTTGCACCTTTCTTGCGAACCAACCATAGCCCCACCTCATCAATAGCAGAAGCATCGAGCTCAACAGATCTTTTAAAACCTTCGAGATCGTTGTTTGCAGCAAGTTCAAGCAAACTAGAAAAAGAATCTTCAGTCTCAACGGTGAGTTTAGTAATACCCTTCATACTAGATGTAGAATCAGTAACAGATTGGTTGGGTCTTTCTGGGCCAGTGCACATGCTTCAGTCAACTGCAAGTCAAAAATCAAGAAATTAAAAGAAGAATACAGCACCATATCTAGTAAAAATTTCCAAGCACCATCTTTCTAGAATTAAATGTTTGTCAAATACAGATCAATAAAATTGAACGAAATAGAATAGAACAAATCTAATTCAACAATACACCAGACTGACAATATCAAAAACTCAGAATCTTCCCAAAACCCAATAGAAAATATATTAAACTGTCCATAAATAAAAGGGTCAGGAATCAGTAGGGAGAGCTGAGGGGGGATAAAATATAACTCTAAAAACAAGAAAATTTAGGTACAACTACACTCACCTAACCTTCCCAAAAACTAATGAAAATACACGAACCTGTAAACAGATAGACACTACATGATAGAAAGGTAGACTGAAGAAATTTATTTTGTAGACATATATAGAGGTAATTTTCTTGTAAGCATTCCATGTCACATTAAATTTCATACTTTTACTAATAAATTTATTTAACTCTATAAAATTAGAAGTCTCTATTAATTTCGAACACATTAAGTTATTATTTTTTATAAAATATCAACTAACAGGGGTTAACTTTCATTCTAATCTTTGCCTTTTAACATACCTTAAGTATAACATTTAATTATAATCCCTGATTCAGTTTCTTTTCTGGTAATATCTCCATCTTTTTCACTTGAATAGGCACATAAGTTGTAAAACATTAAAAACTGCGAATTCAACCATGAAAATTTAAAAAAAAAAAAATCTACTCTTTTGTCATGAAGTAGCATTCTGCAAATATTTCATTGCCTTATCAGATTGATAATGACTAATGTAAGCTAAGGAAGAATGATCATGTCAACTCTGTTCAATCTGAAATTAAAATTATTTATATACAAAAAATATCATCTGATCTATTGTTTTTCATTGACTCAGTTCATCAGCAGCACAAAATTAACCTTCACACACCAAATATTAGTTATAGAGACAAAAAGAAAATGATAGCTATATCAAAGAGAATCGCATCTCATACCCAAATATATTCATAAGCAGAGTCATCCCTTAAAAAAATCGCATCTTTACAGAACAAATAGCCACAAATCATATACGGAAACACATAGATCAACATATCAGCCAATTTCAACAAGAAAAGTTAAGCTATAAAACTCAATCTACTAATATAAATTCACTTGTATAGATAGTCAACCACAGTCGGCAAAACATAACAATGAGTATAAATAAAATTAAACTACTATTCACAAATTCGATCTCGATCATTCTTACCAGAAATCAAGCAAAAATCCAACAGCTATAGTTGCTTAACCAGATCCACAACAACAAAGCCTCGAAACAGATTTCTTCTTCAACACTCCTTCGAAGTTGAGAACACACCAGCAGCAGCAGCAGACGAATAAGAGAAATCGCAGAATCTACTTGCACTAATCGCTTCAATAACCATAATCATCTTCATTGAAACTTCAAAACACTATTTTTTTCAATCTATACATATATGTAGAAGTGAATCTCTATATATATAAACACGCCATTGGAAAATTGTAGAGAGAGAAAGGAGAGTGAGAAAGATGAAGATGTGTAGAGAAGAAGGGGGAGAGAGGGGGAAATAGAAATTAAAAATGCAAATGCAAATGTAAATGAAATTGAAATTAAAATGAAATGATTTTGAAATCAACGCTAAATTGAAGTTATATTTGAAAGTGAAGGTGTGGGGACGGGTTTGGCCGGTTGAATGTTACCGGTTGGGTGGGTAATAGTTGAGGTGTCGCGGATTTCAAAACGTACATTATGTCGCATTAAAATAAGCAATTTGAAGTCCGCCTATGATAAAAGGAGAGAGAAGGAGCGGACGTGAGAGCCAATGGTTAATTTTCGGGTCAAATCACAAGAAAAGATAAAAAGAAGAATTTGTAATAATATAGCATATAAAATAATTCAAAAAATATTTATTTTAAACTCTAAACAATTTAATTATTTTGTACGTTAAAAAGTTTAAAATATTAACTATAATATCGAATAGACGGTAATATTCATTATTTTTAAAATTAATGCATAAATTACGTTATTTCTTAATACAAAATGTAAAGTAATAAAATAACATATAAAATAGTAAGGGGGCACGCGGCAGTAAGAAAAAACTTGTGTTTCTTTTAAGCTAAAGGCCCTTATATATCTCCTAATTTACATTTATCACCCAGGCACAGGACGAAATAGACAACTTTAAGTTAGCGTTTGGTAATAGATTTTTAAATATTTTTGGTAAATATTATTTGAATGAAATTTCATCATGTGTTTAGCTATAGTATTTGAGAAATATATTACACCTTTTTAGAAAAATATGATTTCTACCCATAAATTTTAAAAACTATCAAACTAACTATGAGTTTGTATTACAAGTAAATTGGTGTTCGTTGCAATAATAATAAATAGTGTCCATGACAGTAGAGCAATGTGGTAGTTTGAATTGAGCGCAACAAGCACCATCCATAAGTAGTGAACCAATTTCTCATCGACAATCATATCATCATCTAATATTCACTGAATATTTATCACTAATTTGATGTTCACGTAAAAAATGATGTAATACAACACAAACAATTACTATAAAAAAATTATATAATACAACACCAATTTTGATGTTTGGGTAAAATTTTAATTTTCAAAAGAATCCCAAATAATGAGATTTGGCCCAAATACTAAGGATCCGTTTGGCCATAGATTTCCCAAATAATATTTGGGGGGAAATTTGGCAAACAATGTTTGTCCATACAATTTATCATTATTTGGCAAATATCCCAAATTTCCAAATACTAATTTTTTCTAATATTTGGATCAAATCTCATTATTTGAGATCTTTTGAAAATTAAAATTTTACCCCAAACTTTTATCTTTTATAAAAACACTCTCTATAGTATTTGTTTATGTTGTATTATATGACTTTTTTACGTTAACACCAAAATAGTGATGAAATATTTAGTGAATATTAAATAATGATATGATTGTTGATGAAAATAATGAAAAATTAACTCAAGGTTAATAAAATCATGTGTTTCATCTACTTCACGATGTATGGAATGATACTTGTTGCACTCGCTCCAAATTACCACATTGCTCTAGTGTGATAGAAACTATTTGTTATTGTTGTAATGAACACCCAATTGACTTGTAATACAAACTTATAGTTAGTTTTACTAGTTTTTAAAACTTATGGGTATAAATCATATTTTTTCTAAAAAAGTGAAATATATTTTTCAAATTCTATGGCCAAACACATGGTGAAATTTTACCCAAATTTTCACTCAAGTAATATTTGCCAAGAATATTTGAAAATTTATGGCCAAACGCTAGCTAAAAAAAATTAGTATTTGAAAATTTAGGATATTTATCAAAAATATTTACCAAATAATGACAATTTATTTGGACAAACATTATTTGCCAAAAAAAATTTCATATATTATTTAAAAAATCTATGGCCAAACGGGCTGTTTGGTTTACATTATTCTAAAGTTTTAAGTTTTGAAATTATAATTTTGAATTATATTTGATGTTATATTTATATGAGAATCAAATTATATTGTTAATTAAGTATAATGTAAATTACTTATTGGAATTTAACTTTAAGATATTTCATATTATCTCGTGTACCTAACATTAGTACTAGATCTAGTACATACTTGATTATTTTCATTTGGTACATTTGTAATTTTGTAGTACATGATTTTTTACATATATATATATACTAACAAAGAAATTCATAACATTCCTCTAATCGGATTGATTATTTATTTATTTGAAATAGCTACATTCCCAATTATTATTTTCAAAGAAAATAATAAATATATTTTTAAATTATTTGAAATGAAAAAGAAATATTTCTTATTTATATTTTTATTTAAAAGTATACACCCACACTAATACTCCTATAGTATCGACACGATTAATAAATCAATTAACTAACATTTTTTAAGATATACTCAACACCATAAACTCTCATGTTCTTCTAATTGAAAATTGACATGTCACATTAATTTTTACTTTTTAATAATTAATCTGTTTAACTCTATTTTTTAAAATTCCATCAAGTAAAAAGTCCCTATTAGTTTTTTTTATATGTTAAATTATTATTATTACTACTACTAATTATTATTAATAAATAACAATTTTTAGGAGGGACGATAGAGTCATTCCCAAATTTGTAAAAGCAAAAAGATCAAACCAAAATTTACATAAATATATTATTAATAAAAAATATTCACCATTTATAGCAATAATATTTTTTTTTTTGTAATCACTTTTAATTCATTTATAATACAAGTTTAATACATATTACAAAGAACAATTTATCATTTACATATAATACAAGTTTTAATGATAGTTAATATATTTATCACACATTTTAATACACTTATAGTACAATGTGTCAAATTTTACCAAACAAACATAATATATTTCAAAAAATAATTATAATTCATATAAATTGCATAGATAATTCAATTTTAATAGATATTGCAGATTTAATATAGTATTGCTATAAATTGTAATAAATAAAAAGTATAGCTAAAAATCTGTAATTATTTATTGAAATATATCAATTTATAAAACAATAATCAATACGCTAATTGACCCATTAGTCGTTCTTTTTATTATTATTTTTTTGGAAATACAAAAACAAAAAAAAAACAAAAAAAAAATAAAAAAATCAACATGCTTCTCCTATTTGTTATATCATGAGAGTCTACTCACCCTAATCCATTCTTCATGTCTAACTTTATTTTAAAATATATTAATAGTCGAAGTTATTAAAATATCACTTGAAATCTTAGACCTTTTCGTAGCCAAATTAAAGACCAAGTTCTTATGTAGCTATGTCAAAATTTGGAATGGTCTCTTTCAAAATATACATATTAAGGTGTCGTTTAAAATCAAATACCACCTGAAATAATGTTAATTATTATTCTAGGTATGCTAATCCAAATATACAAACAATTGAAAATAAAGGATATTTTGGATTATCTACTCATGAAAAATATAATTCTAAGATTTGTAATGTTTGGATTAGAATTTAAGAGTTAGATATAAGTACGTAATTATATGTAATTAGTAAATGCAAAGAACAAAAAAAGGTTCTAAAAAATGTCATTCCAATAATTTTTTTATTTTTATTCGTATAATTATCTAGAAATTAATATTCACTGATTTGTATCGTGTTGGAACCTACAGAGGGAGTAGATGATCTTTTTTTTTTAGGGGGAGTAGATGATCTATATTCTATATGAAAGATTTCTTTCATTTATTTTCAAGACTCAAACTCTAAATTTGATTAAGAGCGAAGGTAATTCACATATCCGATCATAATAGTTAATGGTCATGACCAGTGATATATATTCGTGTTCATTTTCTACAATACCTTCAGTCAACCGTAAAAACTAGCTAGGTGGTATGATGAATTATTTATTATGCTATTATATTTTAATATATATACGTCGTTATTTTTCTGAGTGATTAAAAGATATCATACCATGTTGATTGTAGCTCTGACCATTTCAGATATTCTTTCCTCCAGATATTAATAAATTTGACGGAAAGAATAGAGCTTAATAAGCATGTCACAAGTAATATTTCACAGTTTAATGAATCCTCCACTTATTTGATTGGCTAATTAAAGTATTATTATGGTTAACTTTTCGAACTTCAATAAATTTAATCTACACACTATCATTTATCAACCTCTATTAATTAGGAAATGCAATTTTCGTTTGATGATAAAGCCTGATCGTATCTTCATTTGAGATTATAGATATAAAATATTTTACTATAAATTTAACTTATATCTGACGATTTTATAATTACTTTTTATAAGTGTGGAATAGAAACTAAGTTTTGAGGAATTAGTTTACCAAATAATTGATAAAAATGAATGTGAATTTCAATGATTGAATTTCGAAAGGACTTCATACATCTATATGATCATTTGTTATTTAATTAAGAATTATTATATTGTATTGATAGAAATTATTCAAGGACCTTGTCTAATGTCTACCATTTTATGTACTTATATAATTGTCCTTGTCTGTTTTTTTCTTCTTTTTTTTTTTTCAATTCAAGGAATGAGTACTTTATTTGTTATTACAATATTAAGCCAAAATGTCAAATGATGATTTAGTCATTGGTTATTAAACAGCTAATGTTTAAATTATCCTTAATCATAGACATCCAATCAATCAATTAGTGCTTATAGGGAACACTTGTATTAATATATATAACTAATATAAAATTGAAAAGGCATTTTAAGTCTCTTCCATATTACAATTAGGAACATATCTTATAATTTATATGGTTAATTTATCTACATTAATAGTGCTTAAAAATAAATATATATTTTTCTTTTTGAAATTTAAATCGAAAGTGTTTAATAAAAACACGTTATTATACTTGAAATACTCAATTAAAATGATCATTATTAAATATTAAAATTTAATTTGTTAACAAATTTTAAGAATTGTTTACGTATTAGGAGAAAAGAATATAATATGAATTTTTTAGGTACTGATTACTATTGCAATTTGTCTGGTTGAACGTTTTACTCGTGTTTGGGTAGCTAAAATACACTGTTTTCTTTACTATCTGATAGTGATTGTGTCTGCTCCAAGAAGTATAGAAACCAAAAGAGTTTAAAATATTTTTAAAGTATTGGAAATAATATAAAATTATTTTTTTCTATTTATATTGGCTCTAAAATCTCTTTTTATCTATCTATTGGCTTCAAATATATTCCTGTCATCCACATTTGAATTTAAAATTGATCACTTATGTAACTTTTTCATATTTAAATCATTTAAATATTTTTTTAAAATACTTAACGTTCAACTATTGGATATAATTTACTTTATTAGCATAATTTATAAACCAACCTACTACGCACTCATTACTGATTAAACTCCACCCAATTAATAAACCAATTATAATATCAAAATCACCTTAAACACTATTAAAACACGATGAAATTACAGATTTCTGATTTAGGAGGACACTTTCAATAGGATTCTCTTTTAATTTTGAATTCAAATTAATAATAAAGTAACATCACATAATTGAGACGAATGAATAATTAAGCTGAACATAGTAATACTTTTAAGTTTATCGATAATTTTTATTAGACGTTTGAATTATAATATGTTTTGATTGAGGACTTGAATGTATGATAATCTACTTCTATAGACATTTTCACCTCAAATTTTTAGAAACACCTATTGGCAGTAGCTTTTCTGTTGTTGCATTAGAATGGGGCGAGTTTATTGATTGGATGTGGTTTAATTAGTAATTGGTGGGTAGTAGATTGATTTATAAAGTATATTAATAAGTTAAATTATGACAAATAGTTGAGAGCCATGTATTAAAAAAATATTTAAATACTTTAAATTTAAAATCGTTAAATAAGTTGTCAATTTTGAACTCAAATGTGGATGACAGAGGTATCTTGGAGCCAATAAATTGATGAAAAGAGCATTTTGGAGCCAATAAAATAGATGGAGGATAGTTTTGTATCATTTTTTATACTTCAAGGATATTTCAGGTCCTTTTTCGATATAGAAATGATATAATTTTATTTTATTGATTCGAAAGTAATTAGGGCATGATGCAAAAATACATAATTGCAAATTATATATTGATAAATTAAATGATAAATAAAAGTATTCTCATATGATAAAACTAATTTTGAGAAAACATAAACATGTTTAGGAGAATATCTCCCCATAAATCTCTCTAAATATCTATATTATGTGAATTTTTTTTTGTTACGAGGATCTTCTAATTATAGATTCCAAACTTGCTCTTGAATAACCAAATATAAAAGAAAAAAATTATTTTTTCCATGAAAAGTAAAAATATTTATGATAATATTTATCTTTTCTTCTAGAAAAAATAAAACCTTAACATATTGTTCTTCCCGTTTTAATTAAATTATTTCATTTTTTCTGTTTATTTTTAAAAGGGAGAAGGGTCAAATATGCCCCTAAACTATTCGAAAAGGTTTAGATATACCCCCGTTTAAAGTTTGGTCTATTTATACCCTCGCCGTCCAACTTTTGGTCTACATATGCCCTTTTGGGCGTTAGTTGGCCAACTCGAAATATCCAACTCATTTTACTTTTATTTAAATGCCAAATGAATTTTCCACGTCATTTTATGTATTATCACTTGGCATTTATATTCAAGGGAAAAGAGTCAAATATGCCTCTAAACTATTCAAAAAGGTTTAGATATACCCCCGATTAAAGTTTGGTCAATTTATACCCTCGCCTTTCAACTTTTGGTCTAAATATGCCCTTATGGGCGTTAGTTGATCAATTCGAAATATCCAACTCATTTTTACTTTTCTTTAAATGCCAAATGGATTTCCCACATCATTTTTATATATTATTACTTGACATTTATATTAAAAGAGAAAGGGTCTTTTATGCCCCTAACTATCCGACCTAATTTTAAAACACATATACGACCCGTCTTTTAAATAATCTATACAACCCGACCCCTTTTTCTAAATACCCTATATGGGTCGGATTAGGACATAATTGAACCATTTAAATGGCGAACACTATCGTGCTCTGATTGAAACCGCCGAGGAATCAATGGCACGACAACTGAAGGAAAAGGAAGTCGAGGCTTGAAAAGCGTTTTGGCGCAACACAGAGCTGGAGGCGCAAACCCGGCAGGCAAAGGCTAGAGCGGGGGAATTCACCGCAACAACGTTACAGACACAACTGCAAGCTGCAGCAGGCGATGATGATGTAAATAACAGAATAATTCACACATATATGAGTCGGATTAGGGGCGTAATTGAACCATTTAAAAGACGGTCGTATATGTGTTTTAAAATTGGGTCGGATAGTTATGGCATAAGTGACTCCTCTCTCTTTTAATATAAATGTCAAGTGATAATATATATAAATGATATGAAATCTCATTTGGCATTTAAAGAAAGGTAAAATGAGTTAAATATTTCGAGTTGACCAACTAACACTCATAAGGGCATATGTAGACCAAAAGTTGGACGCGAGGGTATAAATGGACCAAACTTTAAACGGGGTATATTTAGACCTTTCGAATAGTTTAGGGGCATATTTGACCCTTTTACCTTGAATATAAATGTCAAGTGATAATACATAAAAATGACGTGAAAAATTCATTTGGCATTTAAATAAAAGTAAAATGAGTTGGATATTCCGAGTTGGCCAACTAACGCCCAAAAGGGCATATGTAGACCAAAAGTTGGACGGCGAGGGTACAAATGGACCAAACTTTAAACTGAGGGTATATCTAAACCTTCTAGAATAGTTTAGGGGCATATTTGATCCTTTTCCCTTTTTAAAAAGAATGTTTTTTTTTTTGCGTTTAGGAATTTTTAAATTTTTAGTGAATTTAAGATCAGAAGATTTAAGAGATTACATATATTTTTTCTTTTAAAATTACAAAATTTATAAGTCTTTTTTTATTTTTAAACTCGATACTCAATCAAATTAAAATATTTGAATCCAATCAGAGGGAGTAATTTATCTTATTTTACGAATACAACTATAATATAAAGTCAGAATTGAAGGAGAATTTGAAATTTAAGTGTTTTATCTTTTAACATTCTTATCGTTGATACATTTTCAAAATTATGAATTCAAACTTATTATAATTATTTGTTAATATTTTAAATATATATTTCACTAAAATCCATGCTCGCATTAGCACGGCCAATAAGAGGCAAATTGAAAAAGAAAAAAAAGAGTGGAATATCGAATATATATTATAAAATAGAATTAACAAGAATAAAAAAATAGCGCAATTGTCAAAATAATTAGAGGTCGTTTAGTTGTGGAATAGAACGATTTGAAATCTTCCATAGAATTATTACATCTCATTTTTATATGAAATAAAATATTTTTTAGCGTAAAATATTTTATAGTAATTATTATTCTTGATTCACTTTATTTTTTCAAAATAATAATAAAATCTATATACATTTCATTCTTTTCGAAGTTCATTTAGTAAAATTTATGAATATATTATTGTATTATTCTTTTAACCCACTAACTAAACATTAATCTATCAATATAGAAAGAAAAAAAAAGTAGTTAACATAGGAGAGGACAAATATTATTTTATGGACGGTGATGAATTATGAAAAGATAAGAGCATTATTCCTGCTTTTTATGCCGGCCAATATTGACGTGATGCTGTGGAACTTTATATTATACGAAAGGAAATTAATGTTTATTAATTAAAAAAAAGTGACGTGTACTTTGGTGATATTCATGGCATAATAAAAATAAAATAAAATCACTAATTAATAGATGGTTGAGATGATTGTAGTTTCGTTTTGAAATCAAATTCTGAGAAAAAAGAACTAGTATATAATATGTTGGTTAAATAAAAAAAATTCATAGCAAATTTAATCACGTTTTTTATCCATATTATAATTGAGAAACTTTTTTGGTTATTAACTAAAAAAAATTACAAATGATGTAACATGTTTGGATTATACATTATTCATATTAAAAGAGTGAACGAGAATTATATTTAATAGTATCTTTATTCTTTACGATGTTTATTCTTATATGAATATAACAATTGAAATTAGAGCTGTCAAAAAGGGTCTGTTCAATTCTACCCGGCTCAAGCTTCGTGGGCCAATGAATTAGAAGGGCTAGGACAGTCCGATCCTTCATTTGGTAGGGCCTGAAAATGCTCAACCCTGTTCGAAGGGACGAGGGTTAGGGTGGCTAGCCCTTCTTTTTCATTTTTTTCTTTTCAAACTTATCATCTATAACATCAAAAAATGAGAAGATTTTCATATAAAATATGACAAACAATGGTGTTGTTTCAATAACACTATTAAAAAAACTAGTGTAATTAGTTTGTTTTTCGCATACCAGATACGCGAGCGAGATAAGAGAGTGACAAACAAGATGGGAGAAAGATGATAGCGCGAAATTTGTACATATATTCTAGATACATGAGAATCTACTTTGATATAGTGTATCTAGAACAAATTAACTTAATTTTAAATCCATATTTTTTTGAGATACATGTATCTAAACGTGCTAAAATTTGACAAGATTCATAAAATTACAACATAGCGTGTATTTAAATAACTAGATTACGTACTAGTGAGATTATTGTATGTTACCATTGAATACAAAGTTTTGACCCATGACCCGACCGACCCAACCTAGATCAAGCCTCAAGAGCTTATATGAGCCGAGCTTACAAATCTTAATTTTAAATAAGCTTGAAAATTTTATTTCAATTCTACCTCAATAACAATTGAATTTGTACCATTCCATGGATTAAGCTCATTTTGACAACTCTAACTGGAATATATATAGTTTTTATTTTAAATTAAAAATAAGACAACTATCACTACGATAAAAATAACTTTTAGTGGCATCAAATATTAACATTAATAAAGAGTGCTAAAGTCTTTACCGGCATTAGTTAAGTGTCATTAGAACCAATGTCGCTAAAGACTCTAAGGACATATATAAAGAATGTCAATTGCCACTAAAAATATATATTTAGCGATAATTATGAATTGATTATCGTTAATGATATTTTTGTTGCAGTGTATTTCTTTAAATTGAACCAAAATAGAAAAAAGAACTGATCTCAGAATAGGTCCTTGAATTCCAAAAAGTGCTTCAAAGAATATGATACCAAATGGTTTGTTTGCAGCAAAAGGACTTTAACAAAATAAATAAATAACAGTCACGATTGAATAGTAAGTACTTTTTCATATTTAATTAGATATTTTAAAATTTAAATTATTTTTATTTTTGGTTACAGAATTGTCCTTACTAAGAATAATTTTACCTCCAATATGATACTTTTTTTTATAAAAAAAAAAAGTTCTATTTAATTTAACTCTAATATAAATATTAAATGCGAAATGAAACTAAAAGTAAATAAATTATTTTATAGAGATTCTTAATTGTCAACTACACCCACAACTTCTTCTTTTTCTTACAATTTAATGCTACCCACACACCAGGCAAAACATTTAATTTTTAAAAATTGTCATGATCCATACCTTGTTGGAGAAAATACTACTTTTTTTTTTTACTTCTTAATTTTTTTCTAAAACTTTTTATAATCAGAAAACTATACTGCCCAATTTTAAGAAAAACTGATTAGTAATTTTGTTAAGGACTCAAGAATGAATTTTCTCATGCTTAAATTTGTAACATAGTCTCTCTTTTTAATCATGCAAGACTATATATTATAATAATTCAATTAATACAAAAGTCTAATTAAAAGATTTGGTGATTTTGATACTAAGATTGCTTCAAGAAAAATTAACCTCCACCACACATTAAATTCCACACATGAATATAATGTTGTTCTTTGAAAGTGGCACAAAGTGATGCTAAAAAAAGAAGATGAAAGGATTTTTGTACCTATCTTTAAAGTCAATCAAAACAGTTTGTCATTTTCAATCTTTATACACCTTTTCTTTTTTTCTTTTTTGGGAAAGAATTTTATGAGAATATTCAAAGAAAATTAAATTAAATGCCAATATCTAATTCTTGGGGACCAAATTAAAAGTTTATGTTTTTTGGGTGGAGTATAAATTATCTCAAGAATTCTCATCATAAAAAATAGTTCTACTTTATTTATATTTCTTTGTTGCGTTTTTGCCTATCTAACTAAAGTGAAAATGGAGTAGACACGCATTTGTACAATATTTTTAGTGGAGGTTGGAAAATAAAGTATTTAATTTTGAAGTTGAAAAAAGGTTTAAAACAATATTTGAGATGATTTTTCTAAAAAAATAAATAATAGATTTTAAAGTGTATTTTCTTGTTTGGTATTAGAAGAAAACTTTTCTCCTGATTCTTTCACATTTGATTGCTCAATTTTTTTTTGCTAACGAAAAATTATTTGTTTCTCTTATGAAAATATGAAGAAAAAAAAAGTTATACAAGCAATATTTCTCATCGATATTGTTCTCAATATCGTCCATCACATGACCTTAATTTCACCTCTTATCTTCTGGCAACACCTTTCATAGTATTTGTCTAGATTATATACACACGCATTTAAAATAACATTTTTGCTTGCTTGTCAAACGCAAAACAAATAAATTTTTAAAAAATCTCAC
Organism: Solanum peruvianum; assembly: GCA_027705065.1. NCBI lineage: Eukaryota > Viridiplantae > Streptophyta > Magnoliopsida > Solanales > Solanaceae > Solanum > Solanum peruvianum. Next base: position 78,404,205 of record JAKWJD010001755.1, read on the forward strand.
TTATTAATTATCTCAAGAGATATTTTAAAAAACAAAGATAAATTCATGAAAAACATTTCACATCATATCAAACGCACCCATAGGAAACAAATTCGGAAGTGTTTGTGAACTTATTTTTAATAACAAAAGTTGGTAATAATATGTAATTCAATACTTGGAAAATGTTCATCACCAAAATATTTGCAAATATTAAAATAATATACATTGTTGGTGGTAATTGCGGTTTTAATGTTTAATTCATTTAGCACACGCTTATTACACCATCTATTAAGTATTTACTTTTACTTTGAGTCTCAACTATTAATCTAGATTCACACCAAAAAGTGTGAATAAGGTCTTAGTCTGTATGGGCATTCTGGGCAGGCCGCAATAAGTCGCTAGTCGAAGGTTTAGACCAATCGCAATTCATCACCATCTTGCCCGCCTCCAATTGATGACTGGCTATTATATAAGTGTTGACCTAAGCCCCTGCGCAGGAGCTCGACTCCCGAACCGTACATTTAACACACGCTTATTACACCATCTATTAAGTATTTACTTTTACTTCGAGTCTCAACTATTAATCTAGATTCACACCAAAAAAATCACATATTGAATTGTTCTTTGATACGTCATCTTTGACAAGACATATATATATATATATATATATATATATATTTATATAAAATAAAGAATCATTGAGACATTGAAGATGTCCCAAAACCTTAAGACATCATAATATATACTTTAGCATGGTATTCCCCAAAGGGTTAACTAAATGAATTGAAATTTGATGTTACGCTCTTTATATAGAATTGATTGTCTACCAAATATTCAATTATTGGAGCAATCAATTTCAGTCTCAACATCATGCTTGGATTTCTGTACTTTTTATACCAAATGAACAAAATCAAGGCAAAAGTAGCACTGCGACTTAATTAGGAAATGTTTATTTGATGTGTGGACTTATCATTAGCTTCATTATTTCATATTATAAAATTAAACAAAAAAATAGAAGTGTATATTAATAAGTATATATATGTATATCAACTGATATTGCCATGTAGCAACAACCCAAGTACACAGCCCATGGGCCTGCAGATCGGATGCGAGCTTGCTGGGCTTGGCATTTGAAAAGGAGAAAAAAAATTGAAAAAATTGTATATAATAGCAAACTAATAACCTAAATTAAATGGAATAGCTAGGGTTTGATTTAATTGTGCTCCATAGCAAACATTAGCTAAAATTTGCCAGCGTCTCTCTCCCAAAAATCTCGCTCGCCACTCTCCATTCTCGCTCGCCTCTCTCGCTTTATACACAAAAGTGTATAATTTTGTTTCTGTTTTGTATAAAGCGAGAGAAAATTGTATATACACATGCAAAAATATATATCTTTGTGTTATACACTTAATTATACAATTTACAAACATTTTACTTCAAATATTGCAGAGAAAAAGGCCAACGAATTATACAACTGCGAATTATACAATTGCAGTGCAATACAATTTTCTCTAGCTTTATACAACAGAAATGTATATATTGTATTTCTGTTTTTGTATAAAGCGAGAAAAAAACATATATCTTCTTGCTATACACTTATAATTATGCAATATACATACATTTTAATTCGATTCAACTATATGCAAAACAAATTATACAATCCCAGTGAAATAGGCAAGCGAATTATACAAATTAGGCCAGCAAATTATACAATTGTATATGTATAGCAAATTATACAATTTTATGTTTGCTATGGTGCGCAATTATGCAAAGTTTGCTATACCATACAAATATGAATTTGTTTGCTATATGTGAAAGTTGCCCAGAAAAAAAATAGCAAACTTTTCATTCAAATTAAATGTTATAAATACAGTATTATCTAATTTTAGTTCATAGAAAACTGTTTGCCCGATCACCCTCCCCCAGCGAATCTCGCTCTCACTCACTTTTTTTTTTTAAAAAAAATCAATTGAACAAATACCATTGCTAATGAAATACTGGGTAGAACTTTCATTTTATTACATGCAGCGATGCCATTTGTTTTCATCTCAATTTACAACAAAATAGACTAGATACACCTAAATCCACTCAACCGATAGATTAAAGGGAAACATAATAATCTTAACGCTATCATTTTATCTTCATCTTAATTTACAATATAATAAAATTAAATGCAGTCAAATTCACTCAATGATAAATCAAAAGGGAAACAGAAACAGAATAATCTTTAACATTACAGCCTAAATCACCTTATACCAGTTGTTACACTCATTGGTGTATGAAATTGATGCTTCTATCTCTCATATAAGAAGTATAAACATCATCATATTGATTTGCTTCGTTTGAATTATATTGTGGCTCTCTCAATATATATATATATATATATATATATATATATAATATTTTCACTCTATACACTTATAATTATATAAACACAAGCTATCTCTGTCCAATTTTCTTTTATGTTTTTCTTTCTCACTTTATACACAACACAATACCAAAGTAAATTATACAACTATTCTTTATATATATATATATATATATAAGGAGCTATACAACTATTTCTTTTATATGCAATACAAAATATACATATTTATACTTTATTATGAAGCACAATTATAAAAATTATAACTATTTTATATATATATATATATATATATATATATATATATATTATATATATATATATATAGGGAGCTATACAACTATTTCTTTTATATGCAATACAAATACAAAATATACATATTTATACTTTCTTATGAAGCACACTTATAAAAATTATAGCTATAACATAAAAATATATTTGTTTCATGTGAAAGTTGTACTGCCTATTCATCAAAATTATACCTATTTATTTTTATGTATATAAATATGTATCATAGGATGTATATTATTACTAGATCCAGTTAAGATTTGCCTAAATCTGATAATGTATCTCATATTCACACGTATTAAATCAAGTATAATGTATGTTTAACATAATCATATCCAAGATATAATTGACATCAACTTACAAAAACATGGATCCTCTTTGGTTCTAAAAACACCTTACATCAAACCAAATAAACTTGCAAAACACTACAAACAGAAACCCATACGTACATTCAAATCCCACAAAATCTCAAACTAATGTTCATGTTTTCCCTATTCCTGTCCCTTTAACACAAGACTTCACAAAGCTCTTGAAACTACCCTTCTTATGAGGAGATGATGCCTTATTCTTTTCCTCAATCATAACAACATTATTCACTTGTCTTTTCTTCTTCAAATTCAAATTTTCTTCAACAACAACATTATTATTATTATTCTCCTCATCCTCTTTTTTCTTCTTGATCATCTCCAACTCTGCCTCCCATTGCAAACACACATTCAACACCCTGTTCTCAACATTCACAAGCCTCTCCATGAGTGTCCCCTTGTGCTCCATCTCCGAAATCACGTCGTCTATAGGGCGGCAATGCTTCTCCATGCTTCTTGGAGAGAAATCGAGCGACGAAACATGCCCGTCGCTCGTTAACGTCTCGCTTGATGCTGTGGATGTCTTCGGAGAATGATCACCTCCTCTAACTTCCTCCAATTTTTTAATCTATATACATCAATTTCATATCAAACGTCTAGAAGTCCTTCGAAAATGGAAAATCATGAAACATGAAATATTGACTGTACGTTGTTGATTTATTGATTCTAAATTCCATAGCTGTCATTACTACTATCGTTTGCGATGAACGAGAAATTTTCAAGTGACAAAAAGAATAAATTGCAAATCACAATAACATAAGTAGAAACCTATTGAACAAAATAAATTACAATTCTATTGATATCTTGATTCTACCCTCTTAAAATTTATCCATAAAAATCATTTATCTGTAATTCGAAGATCATTAGCAATGTATAACTAGAACTTAATAGCCTTCTATATAGGCATATTGTACTAAATTCTTAATTCAAATCGAATAGATCGAGTCCCACAAAATTTCAATTGATAAGCATGTTCCCAATCATATACAATGAATAAGTTTAGAGATACACAATCTTATCATTATTGAGAAACTAAAATTTATGTATATTGAATACTTATGCTTACTAGTGTTAATTTATTCCTTAGATGCTACGACTTTGTACTATTACATGCTGATTCTTAAAATTTGTATAATTCTTCTGTTTTGAGTTTAGAAAATGAAGAAAACAACTAAAACAAACATATCTAAAATCATTATAGCCCAAAAAAAAAAAAAATAGTATTAAAGAAGTACTCACAATATTGTCAAGTCTATCGAGCCTAGAGAGTATTGGTTCTTCTACTGCTGCCATTTTTTTTTTCCTTAATTATAATATCGTTTTTCTTTCTTTTCTTACTTGTGCTGCTGTGTTGATGATAATTGTAATTGTTATTTGTGGCTAGAGGAAGAGAGACTTTTATAATGTGTTTTAGGCGGTAAAGTAATACGTGGCAGGATATTAGAAGAGCAACTGGCACTCAACACGTTGCAATACCTTATATGTTAAACAGCTTGTTGACACGTTGAGGATTGTTTGCAGTGGATATGTATCGATAGGATTATTTACATTTTTTTTTTGACATGTTAATCCCACTTCCCAAGACTACACACCTCCGAGCTCCAACTCTAAAGGTTCCAAATCAACCACAATTTGTCGATTTCTTCGTTTTATTTTATATGACAATTTTCATATTTTAAAATTTAAATAAATTTATTTTTGATGATAAGTTTTTTTATAGATTTTTTTAAAAATTTAAATTATTAATTCTTGTGACTTATAATACTCTAATGCTCTTTACGTAATTTACAAATATATAAATTTCATTTCAAAATATTTAAAGATTTATGCGTAAAATATTTGATTAAAATTATTATTTTTTTAACTTTTAAAAATAAAAAATATCACATAAAATAAAACAGGAAAAATATTAATTTTAAGAATGAAATAATCATTTTAAAGTTAAAATGGTAAATAAGAATCTAAAAATAAATTGTTAAAATAGTTTTCTATGTTCATGTTTCCAACGAGGTAAAAACAAACGCAAAGTTAAATGTTGCGGCACAAGGTTGTTTACCATTATTTCAACCGGCGGAAACTAATTTTATCAAGTAAATTATATTGATTTTCACAAGTTTTATACATTATTCGAGGATCGTTAGTGATGCATTTTTCGAACTAGAATGATTTGGATTTGACCTCTCCATATGAATAATCGATCAATTTGTGGAGTATTCAAAATCTTGATCTTTATATCGAATTTTTGAGATGCCTTTTAAGGAAATTTAATACCCTTTATATAGACATAAACTAGGGTTTAGGGTTGAGTAATCTTCAAGAATCCTAATTTCAGTTAAACACAATTTATAAAGTTCCAACTCGAATTTAACGCATCTTGTAGAGTCCTACAAAATTTCGATGTCTACAGGTATATCAAAAAAATTTCTAACCAAAACGGTAAAAAAAGAACGGTTTCTTAAAAAAAAAGCGATTTTCAATTCTTTTAAAAAACAATATCAAAAATTGCTGCCAAGACAGCGATTTCAGAAAAATAATACAATTTTTTTTAAAACAAATTGCAAAAACGCTGCAGGGATAACGATTTTCAAGAAAAAAAATTGTACATGATCGCTTCTAGAGCAGCGATTTTGATTAATGGTGTTAAAATAAATCGCTACGTCAGTAACAATTTTACCGTTTTGGTTAGAAATTTTTATAATGTACCCTTTTGGAAATTTTTTCAATTTTTTCCCCTTTAGGCTTCGAACTCTTTAAACTTTGTTGCAAACAAATTAGCACACCAGTGTAATCAAATTTGTCCTTAATCTCTTCTCTCATAAATCAAATATGAAAATCTGAAGCTGCAAAGGTAGAAGAATGAACACTTTGAACCTCGTCTTTGAGTTTCAACAAGTCTATACTCGGACAAGCCTTGAAGCAAGGACATTTGTAGACATTGAAATTTTGCGGACTCTATTAGACTTGTTCAATTCAAATATTCGAATTGAAACTTAGAAGTATGTTTAGTTTCAACTAGAATTCTTGAAGGCTACTCAATCGAAACCCTAGTCTATGTTTATATAAAAGTTACTAAATTTCGTTAAAAGGTATCTCAAAAGATCCCCAGATTTTTAAAGATCAAGATCTCAAATATTTCATTAAAAGACATGAAATATTCAATATAGAGGTCAGACTTAAATCATCCAAATTCGAGAAATACGCCACTAACGATCCTCGAATCATGAATAAATCTTCAGAGTGTACAATCAAGGAAAGAAAAAAATTATATCTGCAATTTATCTTTATTAATAAATTTATATTTTTCATATTTTATTTGTAACACTTAAAAATTTATTGCAAACATTAAATCTTCAAATCCTTAGGATCCAATTTCATTTGATCAAGATTAAAGACTACAAAATATAAAACAATTTTGTAAAGTGGGAGGATTAGAAATGGATCTCAATATCCTAAATCTACAATAAATGAAAAACAATTTAAGTTTTTAGATGAAATCGACAGCATAATTCTAGTGATATTAGAATATGGAAAGGTCCTGGGTCGACTACTGATCTGCCAATCATTATAAACATTCAGAAAGGATTGCAATGCCTGAGGTCATATATATATATATATTATATATATATATAATATATATATATATATATATATATATATATATATATATATATATATATATATATAACTAAAAGCATGAACAGAAAAGTTAAAGACATAATATATATATTGGACCCTAAATTTAATTTTAAATTTTAATTTTGACCTTCAACTTTCATAATGCAAAATACACGTAGGACATCACGTGGGATAAAAAATGAAATGTAGAACATGTGTGTCTATTTGTTCAACTTTATACAAGTTTAAGTGTCTATTTGTGCACATCCAAAGTTGAAGGGCATAATGTAATTTGAAGTCAAGTTAAATGTCATATTTATGTAGTATGCCAAAGTTAAAAGTTGACTTTCTATAAATTAAATTATTATAAAATATTTAAATATTTGATTGTATGAATTTAATTAAAATGTTAATGAATTTTAAACTTTTTTAAATTAATTTCTAATAAAATATCTATTAATTAATATTTATCATTTATAATCTATATGTATATAATAATTATAATTTTTTTTTTAAAATGTTCTCTACCTAAATTGCTATATTTTTCCTCCTCTCATAATTTTTCCTATGAATAATATAATTTATGTGGATAAACTATTATCCTTTACGATAAATAACGAAATTTAATAATTTAAAGGGTGCATATCTGCAAAATGGAGACATACATTTGTACTGTCCTCTTGACTATTATTTAAGAATGAGTCTATCTTCACAAATTTAAATTCATTAACGCTTAATTACGTGATAAGAACTTTAGTTGTTTTTTCGACATGGTTTGCTAATTTTTAATTTTCTTTTTCATATTCTTCATTTCTTTATTATTATTTGTTAATTACTTATTCAACTTTTATACTCTTAATATTCATAAGTCTCATCTTTTCATATTCATAACCTCCAAATATTTAAACTAAAACTTTAAGATATCTTTGATATTCCTTCTATTCCATCTATATAAATTTAACTTCTTTACTTCATTAAACTCCTACTAAGATTATTAGGCTGTCATTTTTATTCTATAGTTAAAGTAGATGAAGAAGCATCTTGAATTGATAGGATATAGAAGGAGTCGATAAGAACGCAGAGAGTTATGTATTAATTTTGTACTTATTTTTTTATCTATACATACACCAGTCTTATAAGAATAATGTCTACATTGTATTTTTTCTTAAATTTGTTTTTTTTTTTTGGTTTTTTTTCTCCATTAGACTTCTTAGTTTAATTTTCTATGAATGTTTTTTTGCGTAAGTCTTTATTCTTATTTTATAATTGTTACATTTTATTATTCATTATAATTTACATTATATTTCCATGAAATTTTAATCATTCTACCGTATCTATAAAAATCACATGGAACACGCGTGCACATCCTCAGAAACTAATGGATAAACATGTAGCCTGATATATTTGTCAATCAGATGCACTATACAGTTTTGCCTATCAAGACTAATGGAAAAATGGAGGACAAAATAAAACACCGACTACAACAAAAACAACTTTTAGCGGCATTAAATATTGACATTAATAAAGAATATTAAAGTTTTTAGTGACATTATTAAGTGTAATTAGAACCAATGTCGCTAAAAGCTTTAGGAACATATACAAAGAGTGCTAATTGCTGCTAAAAGTACATATTCAGCGGCCGCTAATGATCATCAACAACTAATGATCAATTTTTTATATAGAGACCAAAGAAAGTTAGCTTTCTCCCATTAATCAATCCAAACTTCCAGCAATCTCATCATCATCAGATGGCCATATAACAGTTTGAGCTAGTCGTTCACGCATCAGTTCCACATTCTCATCAGATATTCTGTTATATAATTCAGCATGATCACATTTCTACATCCAACACACAATATTCATTAGATTTCCTCTGCATCATTGCAGTTGAAATACCAAATTTCCACTCGTTCGTGATACAATACAACAAAGATACATGTATCAATTCAAGAACACGATACTTTTGAAGGAGCAAAACATGTACGTCAAGCAGTACGTAGCTAAAATCAAAGTGGCATACCTGCATCCAAATGCTGTAAAGGCTAAGACGTGTAATCATCACTCTCTCAGCAAGTTCTCGCTTTTCCTGCAAAACTCTTTAACATCAGACACACAGAAGAATGCAGTAAAAATGCAAAACTCGGCTAATATGAGAGGGGTTAATCTTAAATCTAAGCGGAGATTATTACAATCCTATCTCATTGAAAACATACTTAATATGCGGAAGACATGTCCCATATTTCACTTTTTTTCATATAGATAGAAAGAACATTTATCAAAATATACAATGTTACCTTGAAAAGCTGTTGAAGGAAATTTTTCCCAGTGTTAGGCACGTGGTTTACTATAAAACTGTAAAAGGAAAAAGGATAAAAAAAATTAGTGAAAACAACCAGCGAGTAAAACCATCAAAAGAATCATACCTCTCAGTGGCTATAGAACAAACAAGATTCTTTGACAAAGCAGTTTCGCTACTTTTTACCAGGTGAAAGTACACTATAGACCCTAAGCTTCTAGTTTGGAGCTTTGTTCTTCTTTTCATATAACGTTGGTGTCTACGCTAGCTTGTGTGCGTCTTGACTAATCCCACTGGCACAGGTACATATTAGATAATCATCTCTGTCCATCAAAGCTTGGACAACCGAGAAGTATTAACATAGTATTGCCTCTACGATGATTTGAACCAAGCTTCCCAAAGAATTATTCCACTTATTCGACCACTAAGTCACTCCCTTGGTGACTCCAAATCAGAGCATACTAAGTTCGCAAAAGTGGTAGTATAATCTAATTTAAAAGGTATTTTCTAGGGAATGGATGATTTAAAATACGAGTTTAGAGAAATTTACTATTACATTTCAAGTGGAAATGCAAACTCGGACAATATTTTCAGTATTTCCATTCAAATCAAAGATTGTCAGAAATCTTGGAAAAGGAAAAAGTAACAGTTTCAAGAGAACCAAAGAATGTCAAATGAAAAATGAAATGCACTAATAGGGGAAGCATAGAAAAGCTCAGGAGATAAAATGCTCATCGCATTTTAATAAAATAGAAAAAGCAAAGGACGACAAGAGAAGCATGTTGGACCAAATGTTCAATTATTTTTGAAACAATACATTTGATAAAAGTTTTGCTTTTCATATTGAATGAATTTGGATCCATAGGTTTCACTTCATTTGGTTTATAGGTTTATGGTTCTTTTGAAAAATACATTTATCGTCCAAAATTCACAAACCTATTAGTATAATTAAAATGTTACTTCCTCCGTTTAAAAAAGATTGAGTTCCTTTCCATTTTAGTCTATTTAAAAAAGAATGATCTCTTTCTTTTTTTGATAACATTTTAATAACAGTTTTCCACGTGGCATGTTTAAGGCCACAAGATCAAAGGGCAATTTTGTACATTTAACCTAACTTTAATTTAGGACCACAAGATACAAAAGTCATCTTTATACTCTCAAACTCCATGCCAAGTCAAACCACGTCATTCTTTGTGAAACGGAGGGAGTATTTGATGAAAACTCTTCTTAAAAGAACTTTAATCTTATAAATAGTTCTTCTTTCCACGTAAAAGAAAAGCACTTCAAGAACTCTTTCCCTTGAAAATATTTGAGAGACACTGACCAAAAGGTGAAACCACAGATCAAGAATAGAGCAACGTTCTTGAGTGCTACTTGTTGTGTGGCTTAGTTGAATTCCAACGATAGAGTTGTTATTTATTCTTCCATTTGCTTGTGGGAGAGACTCCGACTTTCTTCAAGAAACGTCCTGACGTGCCTCTAAGCTAAGCAAGTCCTATTTTGGGTCTCTAATATTATCTGTATTATCCTTGTTCAAACAAAGCAAATAACTGCCTCAGCTGCCATTCTGGCCTTTCACTGCCCCTCCAATGCAGCTTCTTGCCCTCTCTCAGTTTATCTCACCCTCATTCATTTTTACTTCCTTTCCCCAGCCTTCTCTAACCAATAACCACTACCACTAAACCACAACCACAATCCCATCCCTCCAATGCAATCTAGAGCCCATCTCCTTTGAAATTGCCGAATTATTTTCCTCTTTCCCTTGCTTCAAATGATCAAGAAACACTAACACCAAAATTGTGATGGTCTTTGCATCTATCACTCCTCACATGATTTTGTTTAAATTAGATTAAGGTGACAGTTTTTGTAAAATCAACACCCTAAATGTTAACTTGAATGGTTGGGCTAAATCAGAGGATCATCATATCTGGAGAGTGGATACGCTTGAGAAGAAAAGAAGTCTAAACTTACTTGTAAAACCATGTGTACTGTGGGGGGTTCATCTCATAGAGTTGTTGAAGAACAGTCCGTACAGCTTTGTAAGTGATAACATTGATTATTTCCTGCAAATGCCAATCACTTAAGGAGCTGAATATGATCAAATAAAAACGGAACTACAAAAAGAGATTGGACACGGTTCACTTTGAAGTCTTACAGTTCCAGAAAACCGAGGATAAAACAGTTTCAGCAGATTTCATTTTTATGGATGGACAAAATTCAAGTGCAGAATCAACGAAAAGAGCACTGTAATAATGAGCCAAACTTTAGCTAACTACACCTGTGGAGGAATCGATTGGCTCTGCAACAAAAGGAGTAGTACAAGACATTTGGAAAAAAGACCAGAAAACAATTTAAGCAATGAATTTATATTATTGAGATTCATGCGTCTAACCATACCAAAGACAGCTACCTTATCCCCGAATCATTTTAAACATTTTTCAAACTGATGATTAAAAGTATAAATTTGCAAGTTTTTTCGCTAAAGCCCAACGAGAGCAGTCTATAATCAACTATAAAAACCTTCAATTAACAAAACACAACCAAAAGTTTCCCGTTTGACCATACCCGTTCACTTATAACTAATTTCTGTTCACATTTCTTCCCAGGATTTATAACCAAACAAGGAAATGTCCAACATTCAGCCAAGGCTGTTCTATCTACAAACTACTACAACAAACTTCAATATTCCCTTGTCAATGAAAGATAGTCCATTTGTCATAGATACACAGAATAACTGTGAGCAGATAATAACATACCCAATGTAATCCCACAAATGGAGTCTGGGAAGGCTAGTGCGTAACAGACCTTACCCCTACCTTGGGAGGTAGAGAGGTTGGTACGATAGACCTTCGCACAAGTAGAAGCATTACAAAGCAGTTTGAAAAACAAAAACATTGGGACTGAAGAAGCCAATACAAAATGCTAAAGAAGTAAGACAGAGCATATTAAAAAGGAACAGTCACTACAACAAAAAATTACGATAATCGAAGTGCAAGAAACTTCAAATAGTAACAAAAATGGAATACAAGAACTCCTTGAGTAATGCTACAACTACTGGTATGGAAGCAAAAGTGAAAAAATTCTCAACTACCTTAACTAACCCTCTACCCTAATCTATGTATAACCTCCTATCAAAGTTCATGTCCTTAGTAAGCTGAAGCTGCTCAACAGAATCCACTATACAATTCACTATTGCCAATCAATTTATAGAATCCCACTATCATGTATGAGCAGATAATAAAGAACACAATCAATTATTCACATTAGAAACTTCTGGTCTATTTCCTAGTAATAATAATTTACAAAAAAAGCTCACATTTTTAACATCTTCCCCTGAATCATCATCATCCACTTCCAACCCACCAACAACAGTGAGTTTCCTAATCTTCTGTCTCTTTCTTGAACCTCCATTTAAAGCCAAAGACACCATCTTTGCAGATAACCTCCACTCACACCATGCTTCCAAGAAACTACTACTTAAATTCAACTGCTTTCTCCCCTTAAAGGTTCTCCACAACCCCAATTCCCTATTACTCTTAAAATTAGTGCTGCCTGAGTTAAGACTAGGATTCAAGCACAAACATGGAGTAGAGTGAGTTTCAGCTAATGATCTTCCAGACCCAGAAATCGTTCCAACCATTATGAGTTGGGGGTTTGAAAAAATGGGAAATTGATGGGGTAGAGAGCAGTGGGCTTGATGGCTGAATCTTCTGTTGCAGATTCTTGAAAACACATTTTTTTGGGAGATTTTATGGGTTTTTTTTTTCTGAGGTCCAAAATTGTTTGACAAAGGATTTTTTTTGTTTAATCGACAAGCAATTGAGCTTCTTCCTTTCTCAGGAGAACACGGGCCAAATCTTTACTAGGAATTGAACTTGTTGCCCAAAATGGTCTTTTTTTTTCCTTTTTCTTTTTTAAGGAAGAGTGACGTAACTAAATTAGTTAACTACTCCACTTTTTTATTTCTTCAAAAAGTAAAAAGAACTAAAATAATAATGCTACTATTCTATCGACTTTTTGGAAAGTGAAAGGTCGTAATTAGTACCGGCAAAATAAACTCATATTTTGATAATTTGTTTATATATTCGTATTTTATTGAGTTGGGTGAGTGATTTTTTACATGATTAAAAGCAAAATAAACTTATATTTTGATAATTCGTCTAAACAGCTCATATTTTACTGAGTTGGGTGTGATTTTCACATGAGTAAAATATGAATTGATATCCAATAAAAATATAGCTAGAATATGAAATAACTAAATAAATTATTCTTTTAACTTTTATTTACTCAAAATTCATAATTTCACTAAAAAATAGTGTAACTTCTCTTTCTTTTTATTTTATTCTATAGACTAACTATTCTTCTATCTAATTGAAAAAGTGAAGTAAAAAATATATAATTTACATGTACATTTCTTTTGTTAATTATAGTACATTTTATTTATTTACTTAATTTTATATTAGATAATCAATAATAGTGTAAAATAAGAAAAATCATATATTAGTATTCACATTGCTTAAAGTGCATTAAGTATGTTTTAGTCCTAAAATGTAAATACTCATTTACTTTGAAATTAAATTTCGTCTTGTTATTACATAAATTTATTTTATATTGAAAAGTTATATGATTTTTTTTTTATGATACAATAAAAAAATAAAATAAAGCATGTTTAACATTATCATCTAAAAAAAGGCTAACATATCTTCTCCATATTGAATTCTTAAATAAAGTACTATTTATTTATGAAAATATGCGCAAAATAGTATTTTATCCAACCCATTTATTACCTAACCCATTTTTACCCATATCAAATATAGGCGAGTTGAATGATTATCCATTTTTACCCGCCCACATTTGACTAAACCCTACCATTTTCCACCAATAGTCGTAATAAATAGAGGTTTATGATCGGGTTGGTTCGGATTTTCAAATATCAAATAAAAATATTTATATGAAAAATTTTAGATATACAACCAACCAAACTAATACAACTTGAGTTTTTATTTTTATTTTTCAACTCGGATTGGTTTGAATTTTTCAAATATCAAATCAAATCATTGTGTCGAATTTTTAATTTTTTAAATCAAATCAAACTAATAAACCTTAGATTTTTCGGTTAAATATGCATACAAACATATAATTAACTTGTACTTCAAATATTACTTTAGTCCAACTAAAGTACAACTATCTAAGATGTTTCTTAGAAAATACACAATATATGAGATGAGTTATGACACTAAAATGTTCAATAAAAATATTACAAAGTCAAATGAAAATGATAATAATAATAATAATAATAATATAATAATAATAATAATAATAATAATTTAAAAGTACTAAATCATGCTAAAATAAGTCTGATAAGTATTAGTTATATGATTAAACGTCAAAGAAAAAATAAAATAAAATTATGTATTTTAATTTCTAAATATGTAAAACTAAAGAACAAATTTCAGTATTATTGTCTATGAATTGATGTAAAACTAAAGAACTAAATTAATTTATTTTGTTAGCATAGTATTGATTTAATTTTGAATTGAGCTTTATTAGAATTACTAAAATCGATGAACTATAACATTTATTGAACTATTCAAAATTCTAAATCTAAAAAAACTTAAAAAATATGTTAAAAGATAAAAATTATGAAAACGTATAAATATATTTAAAAATTATATTAAAATAAATACTTTTATGTATAAAATAAACTTTAAAAAAATTATATATATAATGTCGGGTTGATTTGATCTGGAATTGACTTTTTAGTTAAAACCAAACCAACTCAAGTATAGTTGATTCTTTTTTTTTTTCAATACCAAACCAAGTCAAATCAAATTATAGTCTATTCAATTCGGTTTGTATACTTGAGTTCTAATTTTTACTATAGTTGTACACCAGAGGTAAAATTGACCATATCTTAAAGTGATATTTTAAGTATGACCATAGATTTAAAATATTTTTCAAATTTATGGACTAAGAAGTCAAAATGAAATTATGTTATATATCACACTCCGCTCCCATCATCCCTATTGTATAGCTTAAGATAAATGATCATTTTTACCTAGTACAATCATATTCCTAGTTAAATTAAAGTAACAATAACAAGAAACTTAGCAAGTCAAATACAGATTTCTCAACTCACGTTCAATCTAGTACTGCTCTCCAGAAATCGAACAACGAGGAAGGTTCATCATCGTCAACTGCAAGAGAGAAACTCATCGATCAGTCAGAATTTCGAGCTTACTCAATGTGTGATTTCAAGAAATATTTCATTCAGCTGAGGGAAAACTTACCATAAACGCGTATGTCAAGACAAGAGTTTCCCATGCTCTCTTGTTCTTCGCGAATTTCATTTGCTGAATTCTGAGCAGAAGAGCTGCAGCAAATCAGTTCAATCATCTCCAATGTACATATCTCTCCAATATCGATTGGTATTTCCTCAAGACGGATGCATTTCCTCAAAACTAACTTTTGAAGGTTTGGGAAGTTAACACTACCGGCTTCCCAGTTCAGTAGACGTGGCTCAGCAAGCAGTAGGAACTTTAGCTGGCTAAACTCGTCTTCATCACTTAGTGTCCACGCACAACCTTCAAACTCATTATCTCTAAGTTTAAGCACTTCAAGATTGGGCAATGCAGCTAGACTTGCCATGTCTTGAGAAAGCAGAAGACAACCGGATAATATTAACCTCTTAACAGATGTTAAGGAAGCACACCAGTTTGACAAGGTGAGCCTCTTCTGACCATAGCAGACGCACTTCAATGTTTCGAGTTTCTCTAAATGTACCAGATTTTTTAAGTATTCAGATGCATCGTCTGATGCAGCATCGAGGATACTCAGTTTACGTATATTGGGAAGGCATGAAAAGACTTCCTCTGTACAGCTCGCAAAACATAAGTGAGAAAGTTCCTCCAGATTGCTGAGCCCCAAAACATCATCTGTTGTGGTACTTCTTTTAGGCTTAGACAGATAATTGCCACTCAGTAGACGCAGACGCCTTAGCTGTGTCATGTTCCAGATATCCCGAGGCAGAACCAAAGTTTTGTGCATATAATACAGTTCCGGCTGTTGAAATACCAAGGTTTGCAGATTATAGAGATGAGACACTGATGCGGGGAGACCACCATTTGATCGAATCCAAAGGTACCTTAGATGAGTTAGTTGTGTTATCTCAGCTGGAAATGCAGGAAACATATGAGAAATAATTGCCAACACTCTGATATGTTTGAAGCTCGCGAACAATGAAATTTGCCTATGAGGCGGAGAAGAGATTAACAGTTTACCCCAGAAAAACATTGATCGAGTTACATGAGATGACAACTCACTAGAATCATTTAGAAAAATGTTGGAAAGAAAGCTGAAGCCACGACCCTCGTTCCTCTGTGCTAGGAAGTTTGAAACATATCGAGCTGATGTCACGTGCAGGAACTTCTCTTTCTGAGCTTCTCTCAAGCTTAAGTCCCTCAACAAATCATGCATGCCACAACTTCTGGTCTCACCATTGAACCTCCTCTTTTTAATCATTATTAGATTTCTACTAATAAGATCTTCCAAACACTCTTCTGCAACTTTTTCCAAGCTCTCGACCCTTTCGGCTTTTAGAAACCCTTCAGCAACCCAAACTTGGATCAATGTCCGAGCTTTTATTTCAAAATCCTCCGGAAAAGCACCCACAGAGAGGAAGCATGGCTTCAGGTGGTTAGACAGGTAATTGTAACTCATACCGAGCACTCCCAGGCATTTATCAGGATCATTCGCAACAACTGAATTAACAGTCTTGGCAACAGGGATCCAACTTTCTCTTCTCATAGAAATCTTAGAAAGATGCCCTGCAACCACTAGAATTGCCAAAGGAAGTCCACCACATCTTTCCGCTATTTGCTTCCCGATATCCTCTAACTCAGAAGGACAAAGATCATTTACCCCAAATACCTTGATGGAGAGTAATTTCCAACTATCATCCAAACTTAAGACCCCCATCTCATGCAAAGGGCTATCAGGATTAGCATAAGCAGCCACATCCTTAAGCCTGCTCGTTAATATGATACGACTTCCATTGTCATCATCTGGAAAACATCTTGTCACATCGTCCCAAACTTTAGTACTCCAAATATCATCAATGACAATAAGATATCTCCGATCCTTAAGTTTTCTATATAATGACTCCGCTAACTGATCCTCAGTTTTCTCTACAAGCTTATCCGCCGTCTTACCAGGAATGCAACAGGCTAGACTTAACAGCAACCTCCTCATTCCATACTCTCGAGATACTGTAACCCATGCATGAACATCGAAGCGAGACCTAACTCGAGGATAATCATAAGCTTTTTTAGCGAGAGTCGTTTTGCCAATCCCACCCATACCTGTAAGGATGATCTCACATTTATAGAAGTAAAGTGACAAAACTACTTTTTGCTGCATTAAAATAATTGAACTTTACTCACTATAATAGTAAATTTGCTACTTTTATTCACTATAACAATAAAGTCACCAACTTTGACTCAGTCCTATATCAAAAAAATCTATCCTTAATGTACTTTAATAGGTAAAGTTTAATGATCATACGTCAAATTAACCCTACCTGTAATTGCAACGACTTCTCTCTCAGAGGAGTAACCAAGTAGCCTTTCTATAACCTTCTCCAAATCATCATCAAGACCAACAACATCATTCTCCAAATTAGCATTAAAACTAGGTTTAGATGGACTTCCAACCCTCGTTTCGAAATGATCTTCAGCAGGTTCAATGTCATGGTCCTGGCTTGTGCAAGTCTCAAGACTCAGCACCAACTCTTCCCTTAGTAACTCAATCTTCTGTACTACTGGTACTAAATCTTCATTTCCTCTTTGATGAATCTCACAAATCTTTAGTTCAATAATATTCTCAGCTTCATTGAGAGCATCTCTAAACTTTCCAACCAAATCTTTGATATTTTCTTGGTGATAATAAATACTTTTGCTACTATCATCAAGGAAGGCTTTGAAATAATCAAGAGATGCAGCTAAAGATTGAATTTTTGGGTCAGAAAACAAACCTGGGATTCTGGTATTGAGTTGCCCTAGAGTTTGAGCAAGAGAAACAACAGAAGCATAAGCCATCAATTAGTCTCACTGGCCAGTTGAAGAACAAGAAACCTCATTTACCTTAAAAAAAGAAGAAATGAATTGCCAAAGAGAAAATGGAGAGCCCTTCAATGCTACAATTATTAGCTAGTAGGTGAAAAATTGTAGCATAGATAAATGCTGGGGCCTGAGACAATTGACAACCTTTTGTGCCAAAATGCCCTTAAAACAGTGATGGATCTGAATTTATCTTTTACTATATTCCACTCCTAGTATCACTCTTATATAATAAGATAAAGATAAAAATATATGCAGATTGAAGATAGAGATCACTCGCTTTCAAAGTTAAAATAAGATACTCAGAAGTGAAACAGAATTCAAAAAGGAAAATGAACAAGGACAACAAACTAATTTTGTCATATAAATAACCTCTGTGGTCCTCATGTTGCAACACAAAATTTTGAATGAATAAATAAAATACACTAGAACATTAAGGGTACTTATAAGTTACAACATTGCATCCATCTCACTGGGGCAAAATATGAAATTTGTATACATCAAGCAGAGTTTCTATCTGGGGATAAAACCTAGAACAGGGAGCAAATTTAGATGTTTGATCTTAAGAGCTTTTACATGGCTACATTCTGCACAAAATAAACTAAACTTCACATGGACAAACAACAAGCACACACCCAAGTTTGGATGAAAAACATGACAGTTTACACAGCTACAGGATATCTTCAACTCATTTTGCATGGTTGATAACATCACATGGATGACCTTCACGCTATTATTTGCTTTGCATGCAAAACTTGAGAGTTCCTTCCTAGCAATTGATACCACAAGCCTGAACATCTGGTCCAGTAACTCTTGTTGTGAAAGGATCAATACGCACCCATAACAAAGAGAAAATGGAGGCCAGAAGAATAGACCACACGACCACGATAGTAGGTGTCCGGTTCTGACGACCCATGAGACCTTTGAGGAAGGGGTAAAGGTGAACGATCACCCAGAAAGCAAAGAATAATTTACCAAAGAGGGGACCCCATGATTGGTAACCACTGTTGATGGCATATGAGATGCCGGCCACAACTCCTACCAGGTTTACAATGAGGAGAGTAGTGGGGGGTATAAGAAGAGTAGTCCATTTGAACAAGTAGAGTTCCGCAAAGTCCCCATCTTCATCTGATGCCTTGGATGTGACAGTAAAGTTGGTATCAATACCAGCAAGCACTTTGAGCAACCCTTGGAAGACGGCAAACAGGTGAGCTGACACACCACCAATGACCCAAAACTGTTCATTTCTCCACCATTCATCAATTCCAACACCACTCCATCTCATCTCCAAAATACCAGTGGCGAAAATGGAAAGAAAGAGGGATATAAACCAGATGCTAGCAAGGTTACTAATCTGCAAAAGAAAATAAACATATCATAAATCCTGTGAAATGATATATTGGTAAATGTATGATAAAGCAACTTAAAAAGTATGTTCTATGTAAGGCCAAGCTTAGTAACTGTGTGCAGTTTAAGGCCAACTGATGGTTACTTGAAGAACTCAAATTAAATGGGGGAGATCATAGGTGTAGCAAATACAATACTCTGCTTCATTTTATATGAAGATGTTTACTTTCTATCAAATAAGACTGTGAAAGCGTTTGACTGGGCCCTGAGCTTAAGAAAGGAAGACTTGTCTTTTGGAACCTGTGGTTTTAAACAAGCCATAACACTTCCGTGGCTATAGAATCGCGTCATTAATGGTAAAATGAAAAGTTTAAAGTAAAATTGTTTCTAGATCAAGAGAATTGTCATTTTTTTCTTAAGAGAGGGAAAAAAGTGTCACATAAACAGGGGTAGTATTAAATAACCTTGGATATGCAAAAGAAACCAAGATATAACAAGCACGCAAACAAGTTGACAAGAATTTAGAGATCCAAAGCTAACCTGAGGGATAATAAATTTCCCAGTAAGTAGACAGATAGCTGGAAGCATGCAGTATATAAGAAGAGGAATGGCAGTGATTGGATAAATGGTGGTGTTGACGTAAGCAAATCTCTCCAACCACTTCAACCGTCCATTGTATCCATACCATATAGGACAATGCCTACTGAAAAGAATTTCCACTGACCCTAAAGCCCATCGAAGCACTTGGTTCAGACGATCTGAAAGATTAATAGGAGCTGACCCTTTGAAGGCAGGTCTCTTGGGCATACAGTAGATAGATCGCCAACCACGGGCATGCATCTTAAATCCAGTAAGAATATCCTCTGTGACAGAACCATAGATCCATCCAATCTGCACATACAACGAAATTTAAGTATTCAAACACATAACAGTAACAACAATCATGGTCCAGTTAGAGTCTACAATAGGTGGTACCACAAAGAAATTCTCGTGTTAACAATGTACCAAAAACCGATGCATCTATTTGGTGATGTAGAAGTAGCTCGACATTTTCTTTAAAGGGTATATGCTGCAACTCTCATTTTCCTTTCACCGGATCAAAGGAAATCGAATATTATTTTTTGGTATAACACTAGACACTGGATCTCTTTTTGGTTCATTTTTTCTGTCAATAAGGTCAAATGCTAAGTAACAAGTCACCTAAATTCAGTTAATACAGTTCCGTGGCAATGATTGTCCATAAACAATTCCCTACTCATCCTAGAACTTTTAAAATGGTCAGCTTAATTGACATCACTTGCAGGCTCTTCCCTACCTATCCTAGACTCTGGTGGGGCTGGAATCCAAAAGACAGCATTACCTCAGTTCCCCATTCTGATTTATCTTCATAACCACAACTGATAACATGAATAGCCTCTTTCAAAAGGGTCTCCGGTGTAGCTGATTGAGGAACACCACCATTCTCCATGAGTGTTGAAGCAACAAAAACAGCTGATTGCCCAAATCTCTTCTCCAGGCTCATTTGTGACATGAGAAGTGACTTCTCATCATCAAATCCAGCACCTGATTTCATGATTGAAAGGGAGAGGAGAAACAGTGTGTTAGAGAAGTTGGAAAAACTTCAAGAAACTATTGAACCACCACATAAACGTATGGGACTTCAAGCATAAAGAAATAGGATATCCTGTAAAGAATGAGTGCACAAGAAGCATAAAGAGGACAAAAGTGTACTTCAATTCTCAAACTTGATAAAAGTAGTGTATATGCCTGGGATGAGTTGCATTCCTTGCTTATAACTTCACCGTGCTAATCAAGAAGCAATAAAACCCAACA
The DNA here is from genome assembly GCA_027705065.1 of Solanum peruvianum. NCBI lineage: Eukaryota > Viridiplantae > Streptophyta > Magnoliopsida > Solanales > Solanaceae > Solanum > Solanum peruvianum. Next base: position 78,425,409 of record JAKWJD010001755.1, read on the forward strand.
TATAAAACGCATGCCTACAGCTTGTGTTTTTTCCTGTTTCCTTAATAAGTACTCCCCTGTTTCAATGTGTTTGCCTTAACTTCTTTTTTAGTCGTTTCAAAAGAATGTCTCCTTCCTTTTTTTGGCAACTCTCTAATTCTAACTTCCACATAACATGTTTAAGACCACAAGACTAAAGGGTATTTTGGTACAATCCACCTATCTTTAGTTTAAGACCATAAGATTTAAAAATCTTCTTTGTTTTATTTCAAAACCAGACAAACAAATTGGAACGGGTCAGAAAAAGTAGTGAAGGCAAGCAACAGAAGGCACATAACTGTACGCTTACTTAGAAATAGAATACTTTTTGCAGTTTTGTGCGTCAATCAGCAGTAACAAATTTTACAGAACCATATTAAACAAGCTAATAAATAAAGTGAGGCAATGGGGAGAATTCCTATCACAACAATATGGATTGGAGAACAATTGGTTAATTGATATTCTACAAGCTAGTCAACAGCATAAAGAAGTTCCATGCGCATCTCCTCTTTTCAATGTGTCTAAAGTCCAAACTTAGGTAAATTTTAAAAGGTTCAGGAAAAACTTCCAAGCGAGCTATACTTCTGTTTGCAAGGCAGGTCCATCGCAATCCAGACTTAGAAATGACATTGCTGTCTATATGTGACAGCTCTACGAGTTCAACTTTTTTACTTCCATTATTGGGCGATGGCAAACCTTCCAGAAGGCAGGAGAACACGCACGGTTCACTCTTAAGAAAGCAACAGAATATAAGACAAAATTTTCATTGTTGAACAACCATTACTTGGTGTGTTGCGGGTACTCTACAAGTCCTACTCACTAAAGGTAGGGGTTGTCTTCTATGTTCCGGTTCAGAAGTAATTTCATGAAAAATATTTGAGGTAATCCAAAGCAATGAACTACAAGGTAGAAAAGTCTAAATGATGAAGACAGAAATGACTGTCTACTGATGTCGAAATGTATTCGGCATTGAAAATCCATGGGATATTTGCAACTTGCAGTTTTTCCCTTTTTTTTCTCCTGATGTGACAGCTTTGCCAATTAACTCACTAAAAGGAGTTGCTGAGTAAGGTGTGGTAAGATAAGCATCGGAGTAATCATTCTGGGATTGGTGAAGTGCTCAGACAAAGATAACATGAAGTGAAAAGATTTAGTAATTTGAACTATACCTTCAACTCCCTCCTCTATATCCTCCAGATTGAATATTGGCACAGTGGGATCAACATTCTTACTAGATTTCTTCTTGTCTGAGCCATTTTTACTTGATTTAGAACCCTTCTTTCTTGATCCACCAAAGCAGGAAGAGAGAAACCCTGCTTTCTTATGCTTTGGCTTAATTGGAGGTTCATACCCATATAAAGCTGTTCTATTAAAGACACATCCAGTACCCACATACACTGGGCCTTGAATTCCGTCCAAACCTCTCAAGTTAATCTGGTTCAACGACAAAAGAAAGATTTCACACCAAGATCCACATAAAATAATCTCATAAAAGCGCATGAACTGCATAAAACACTATTCTAGCTTCTGACCGAGTACAAGTCGGTCACTGTTACTGAAGTTCAAACTTACATCGAAAAAAACAGTATTCCTGTTGGCATATCGATCGTTCCTATCAATACCATCGAATCTCTGAGGGAATTGTACATAGCAGACATATTTCCCAAGGTTAGGATCCATCAAAAAGCACATTGCTTCTCTCAACGCCTTGCTGTTGTTTATGTAATGATCACAATCAAGATTCAACATAAAGGGTCCATTAGTAAGAACCGCTGACACCCGAACCTGCACAATCATTGTATATGATAAAGATGCCCCATTTAAGTCAAGATTGTTGGTTTGGGGGGATAAACTGTTCCGATATTTAACAACTTACCAGTGCATTCATGGCACCAGCCTTTTTGTGATGTTGGAAGCCAGGACGCTTCTCACGAGAAACATACACTAGTCGTGGCAACTCATTTCCATCACTGTCAAGTCCTCCACTTTGTCCCAAGAAAACCTGTAAGCAACAAACAGAGATAACACAGTTACTCCCAGAACAGAAAATGCCCCGACAAAAGTTTGAATTTTCAGAGTAAAGCTAATTGTAAGCACGCAAGTCCAATGTCAAACTCGTCGATTAAAGTAAGATACAATCCTCAGGCAAGTTCGAGTAATTGAACAACACTGATATCGTTTGTTCTAAAAAAATTACATCCAACAAAGAAGAATTAAAAGTTACCTGAATCATTCCAGGATGATCCCTGGTGTTATTTCCAGGCCATGGTGTGCCATCTTGCATAATCCATCCTTCTTCAGGGACCTTTTGAGCTTTTGCAACGAGGGAATTGATGCGAATTTTAAACTCTTCATACTCCCTCTGTATTATGATTCCAAGAAACATTGTGAGCACACAACAAACAGAAAACAACTAAAGGTAGTGCAAACACTAAAACTGACCTTCATTGCCCTGCGTTCTTTTACAAATGATGTTTGAACTTTATCCTTCAAGTAGTCAACCTTCTGAGAAAAATACCACTCTGGAGCTCGTGGCTCTATGCTGTACTTCTTTGAGAAAGGAACCCATTTCCTTGCAAACTCTGCTGTTTCAGATAGGGCTTCAAACGTCAACATGGCAGCACCATCATCAGACACATAACAGGACACCTTATCAACAGGATAGTCAACTGCAAGAATGGACAGGACAGTATTTGCTGTAACAAGAGGAGGCTCCTTCAGAGGATCCACAGTACTAACAAATATGTCAACAGCAGCTAATTGTGATGGCTCTCCTTCACGATCATACCTACCATACATCACGATTAAAACTGAGTATAAAAGATAAAAATGGAAACGAGCAAAACAAAATAGAAAGAAAATAACGAAAAGAAAAAGATCAAGCTCTTACCTAAGTGCAAGCCTATCAAGATATGTCTCACGGTTGATTGGAAGCCACTTAGGGAACTGATCCAAAATCCAAGAAAATGCAAACCAAATCTCGCATATCACAGATAGCAACCATAACGGAATTGCATTGGGCACTGGATTCATTATCCGATAGTGCAAGAAAATACAAAGAATGACAAGCCGGAGGACAATAACCATCCTGTAAGGATTTATTCTAGACGATGGAATAGACACCTTCCTTGAAAGAGGTTGTCTAGCCTCATCATTGCTGCACCAACAAAGATGTACCATTAAACGAAAACTCATCCTATATTCAAGGACAATTTGAATGCTTCAACATTCCATCAGAATGCTGATCACTACATATCACGAATTCAGAAAACTCACAGTAAAGAGTCATCCCCCAGAATGTCAGTACTAGCATCAATATCTCCAACTCCTCGTTCCGAAGGTGGCTGGCTAGTGGTCATTGGCACAACATTCTTATCCTGCTTCATTTTCCAGCCATCAACTCTTTCTTTCCAAGCAACATTGCCAAGTCCAGGGGATCCAAACTCCCTTACTGGGTCCACAACCCTGATGTTAGCTGCCAAAATAAGAAAAGTACATAGAGCCTCAAATATCTAGAATCAGAGATGAGGTAGAGTTAATTCCGTAACCACTTGTAACAAACAAGGTACATACGTGATTGGTTAGCATCTGTTGAATATGTAAGTGGATGGATGTGTTTTGCACCACCAGCAGGTCCAGGAGATGCCATTGAATAGCGTCCAGGTGATGCTGCAGACAATTCCCCAGAAACCTAGAGGTAAGAAGACAACAAGCATTCACTCACTCATTCAATTACTTATAACAGGCAAGACAGTCCAGGAAAGGGGAAGATAATAATATGAAAAACTAGCAACTGTGAATCATACATCTGTTCCATTTGTAAGCAGAGGAATATGATTGTGGGAGACCTCCTTATCATACTTTGGAGCACCAGTCTCCTCACCCCGCCCGTAAGTCGCGTGCCAGCTCAACACACGGTCTGCCACTTTTTGCTTCTCATTCAGATTTTCAGAAGAGTAATTTAGATCACTGGCACCATCATCAGCATCACCATCTTCTACACTTTCACCACTAATAGCAGGACTTCCTGTTACAATCAAGTAATACAGCACATCAAGATCTCAAATCAGAATAGTCTAGGACTTAATTGAGTTAACTGCCATTCAAATCTTTTAGTAGATTAGCAAAGATGTAGATCCTTTTTTTTTCTTCTGTTTAGTGTGTTCTTTGTTGTTTGTGATGAAGGTAAGTTAACTTCATGCATAATCTCTTGATGGTAAATAACTGTTTTAGCAAAACCATTTTATCATCTTATATTTAAAAATTGCCAGTCAGCATATACAATCATGCACCAGACTCAGAAACTAAAGGTCTCTTACATCTCTTGGCTAACAAGTTTTGAATAATCTATTAGCTATTCAACTCAATTGCTCAATCAGAATCATCCATACCTTTATGTCTCTTGTATCTGGTCTTGCACTGTGGGCAAGATTGATTCCCGTCCTTCCTCTCATATTCATAGCATGGCCTACAAACAGGGAAGGCACAGACATCGCAAGCAACAAATGGCTCGCCATTCACAGTAGTGCCAACACCATCACCACAGATCTGACAGACTTGACCACCTAAGGTTTTCAAGGACTTCCCCTATGCAAAAAAAATCAGTACAATAAGAGACTTCCTCACTTACATATAAGCTTGCAAATCATCATTCAAGCTTGAATCTCATATCATACACGATCAGACAAACTACTTCTACTCACACTTAGTAGAACAATTCTAAATTAAGCTTCACATCAAAGATCTAAACATTCTAAGTCCTTCTGAAATTCAATAGGTACAACAGTAAAATATTAAAGTTCAGT